>CAUYUJ010015978.1:166152-238652 GCA_963575745.1 Prorocentrum cordatum
TGTGGTGCGGGCTACGTGGTGCAATATGTGTTAAGCAATATGTGTGGCGCAAGCTGCGTGGTGCAACCTATGTGGCGCAGGTTATGTAAGCCATATATGTGGTGTAAGCTATGTGGTGAAGTTGGTTGTATAGCATTACATGTGGTGAAAGCTATGTGGCGAAATGTATGCGGTGTAAGCTAAGTGGCACAATATATGTGAAGCAATGCATGTGGTGCAAGCTATGTGGTGCAATCTTTACGGAGAAATCAACTGCATTGCAGTCGATTGCATTGCAATCGATTGGATTGTAATCGATTGTGTTGAATCGGATAAGAATCGATTGGACTGCAATCGACTTGGGGGGGTCAACGAGGCGGCGGCGACGGGCGGCGACGAGGCGGCGACGGGGCGGCGACGATGGTCACTAGCCGCCAGACCGCCGCACAGTCCCAGACGACGGGCGGCGACGGGGCGGCGACGACGCCAACATTGCCGCCAGAGCGCCGCGCAGGCCTCGAAGACGGGCGGCGACGAGCTGGCGACAAGGCGGCGACGGCGGCCACATAGCCGCCAGACCGCCGCGCAGGCCCAGACAACGGGCGGCGACGAGGCGGCGAGGGGGTGGCGGCGACGGGGCGGCGACGGCGGCTACATAGCCACCAGACCACCGCGCAGACCCAGTTCCTCAGAATAGCAAGCATTGTTTGGGGAATGATCAGCTTCCAGGTCAGAGTCGGAGCTTTATTCGCATATGTTAGCCAGCGTGGACCTCAAACAGTGCATTTGTAACAGTATATGGTGTGCCATCTTTGTGAAGCAGCCTACGTTGTGCAGTACATGTGGTGCAATCTATGTGGTGCGCAACGTGTGCGGTGCAATCTATGTTGGGTAATACATATACATAGATGGTGCAAAATATGCGGTGCGCAGCTTATGCGGTGCGACCGGTGTGATGCATGTTAGTTGGTGGTATATGTACTTACACACATATATACTTATATATATGTAAAAATGTGGCGTGTGCTACCTATGTGTTGCATTCTACGTGGGGCCATTTATTTTTACAAACGAGCTGACAAATTCTACGCTCTCGCAAACATCCCACAAACCCACCCGCAACTTGGGACTGCAAAACCCATGCGGCGGCGATTGCTATGAGTGCTTGTCGTTGGCTGGTGTATCTCTGCGGCCGCGCTATTTCGCGCGCACAGCGGCCAGCTAGTCTGCCGCGACCGACGCGGCCACGGAGGCGCTGACCGCTGGGCACTCCCCAGCAGGCGCTTCAGTGCGAGTCGGTGATTTGGGCGGGCGCGGTATCATGGCGACGCCGGCAACGGTTGACACGATTATGAGAGTAGCGATGATGGTGGCGATGGCGGCGACGACGACGGCAAGGCCCGATGTTAATCATGCCCGCTGTTGTTGATCATGCCCGCCAATAACGATGACGATGTCCTCGCGTCGGCGATGGAGGTTTTTGAAGGAGTTCGACATGCGCGCGCGGCCGACGCGCGCGAGTGGCCCGCGCGGTATTATTTGACACGGATCGTGCCCCCCCCAGCACGCGCGCGAAACGGCGTTCGGATGAGTTCGAAATGCGGCCAGGGTAGCCCGCGTGGCAGAATCTGGTGAACATGTTGAAAAACTTGTGGTTGTCATACGAACCCGCAAGACCGCGAGCGCAGGCTTTTTGAAAGCTGATGTTGAAAAGCCATGTGTTTTATATGTTGTCGGGACACTCGTTTTTGAAATCCCTGTGGGCCCCAAGGTTTTTAAACGATCTCGTCACGCGCGCGCGACGACGCGCGCGAGCGCACGTCGTCCCATTTGTTGCAAAGAATCCTTGCGACATCACGCGCGCAAGGGCGTTCGAACGATTTCGACATGCTCTCGCTAGAGTCCCGTTTGGTCGAATGTGTCGAAAAGGTTGGACAACCGATGGTTTTCCTTACAACTCGCGAGAGCGCGGGCGCAGGCTTTTTGAAAAGAAAATTCGTTGCGAAATTACGTTTTCTTTCATATGTGTTCGTGGTTCTCGATGTTGAAGTCCGTGCGAAACCAAAGATGTTTAAAGGTTTCGGCATGCGCTCGCGACGACGCGCGCTCGCGTACTTCGTCTCAGCTGCTGCAAGGGGTATATGAAATCTGATGATGTTTGGGAAACGAGTGCGTTCGCATAGCATTTTGTGCAAAGGATGCGAGGGGCGCCGTACCGGCTTGCCTGAGATGGTACGAGTTCAAATTTGATATGGACGATGGGGCACAATTATATGTGAATTACGATACAAAAACGAGGGGCGTTGATTCTCAGGGGGGAGATCCTTCTTGTCTCTCAGGAAGGAAAATTGATACTGAAAGACTTGGGGTTGTTAAATCAATTGCTCGCGCAATCATCCCACCCACCCGCCCACCCGCAATTCGGTTCACAAAACCCATGCGGCATTGATTCGATGACTGCTTGGCGTTGGCTAGCGCATCGCTGCGGCCACGCTAGCGTACGCAGGCTCGCGCAGAGAGGCCAGCCAGTCTGCCGCGACCGACGCGGAGGCGATGGCGGTGACCGCTGGGGATGTTCCAGAGCGTCTTGCAGGCCGCGCTGGCGCGCAGGCCTTTCATTTCGAGTCGATGATTCGCGCGGGCGCGGTACCATGGCGACGTCGACAACAGCAGACACAATGACGATAGTAGCGAGACGGGTGACGAAAATGACGATTACGACGGCAAGGCCAACGGCGGCGCCGGTGCCGATCACGCCGATGACGATGATGGTCTACACGTGTCGGCGATGAAGGTTTAGGAAGGATTCCGACATGCGCGCGCGGCCGACGCGCGCGAGCGGCCCGCATTGTGTAATTTGACGGAGATCTTGCCCCCCAGTACGCGTGCAGGGGTTTCGAATGATTTCGGCACGCGCGCGCGGGAGGCTTGTTTGGTCGAGTTTAAAGAAAAATGCCCGAAAACACGCGTCGCTCTTAAAGAATTGGCAAGAGTTCGCGCGCGCGCCCATATTCTTTTGAAGAACCACGTTGCGAAACCACTGGTGTTTCTCATGTTTCGGGACACACGATTTTGAAACCCTTACAAAACCACGCTTTTGAAGAATTCCGGCATGCGCGCGCGACGACGCGCTCGTGTGGACTCTGTCAGGTTGTTTGGCACGGGTTTGTTGCAAGTTGGTGACGTTTGATAAACGATTGCGCGCGCATAACATTATTTGCGAGGGGATGAAAGGAGGGGAGGTGGGAACCCGGCCTGCTTCGGATGGTGCGAGTCCGGATGAAAAAAAGAACGATGGGGCAGAATTATATGTAAGTTGCACATCCCCAAAGGGGCGGTAAAATTGGGCGGGGAGATTCCGACTTGTTGTGAAGGCTTTACGGCCGGTGCCATCGACCCACACGGTCGACGACGACGATCACGGAGACAACGACACCGACGAGCTGATGACCTTGCCACGGGCTCGGGACATGGGGCGGGCGGTGGAGGGAAGAAGAAGAGGAGGAGGAGGAGGAAGAGGAGGAGGAGGAGGAAGAGGAGAGGGAAGAGGGGGAAGGAGTGGTGGAGGAGGAGGGGGAGGGGGTGGTGGAGGAGACCGAAGGAGGAGGAGGAGGAGGAGGAGGAGGAGGAGGAGGAGGAGGAGGAGGAGGAGGAGGGGAGGAAGAAGAAGAGAGAAGGAGGAGAAGGAAGAAAGGAGGAGAAAAAAAGAGACAACAACAACAACAACAACAAAAAGAAAAGAAAAAGGAGGAGAAGATGGAGGAGGATTGAGAGGAGGAGGAGGAGAGGAGGAGGAGGAGGAGGAAGAGGAGGAGGAGGAGAAGGAGGAGGAGAAAAAGGAGAAGGAGAAAGAGGAGGAGGAGGAGGAGGAGGAGAAGAAGGAGGAGACAAAGGAGGAGAGCGGTCTGTCTCCTCGGGGGCGGGTCGGGCTTGGGGCCGGGGCCGGATCCGGGGCCCAGGCCGGGGTCGGGGCCAAGCCCGTGGCTGGGGCCAAGGCCGGGCCCGGGGCCAGGCGGGTGCCGGGGCCGGGGGCCAGTGCACGGGCCGGGGCTTCAGGATCCTACATAGATGGGGCGGTAGTCTCAGGCGCAACGCCTGGCCCGGCCTACCCGCACGTCTGGGGGGTGCGACAGGAGGAGTTCTAGGGAAAGGGGTGGGGGACAGGAGGAGGAGGGAGGAAGGAAGGGAGGGAGGGATGAGCAGAGAGGAGGAGGAGGAGGAGGAGGAGGAGGAGGAGGACGAGGACGAGGACGAGGACGAGGACGACGACGAAGACGACGACGACGACGACGACGAGATACACCATGGCTGGGGCACACATGTCTGCAGCCACGTCGCCCATCAAGGCGGGGACGGTACTTAGCAACTTGACGAGACCTCAGCATTTGCTTACAACCGCCTGGCGCTGTCTGGGGGGCCTTACCCGAAGCGACAGCGTCAGTCTCACAGAAGACTTGAAGAGCGAAGGCGGTTAATCGCGCTTAGCCGAGATAGAACTGCTAGGGTGTGGGGGCCTCAAGCAGTGCCACAAGAAAGGAGGAAAGGGAGAAAGATAAGGTGGGCCCAGACATCGGACGCCTTTTTTTCATCACGTGATTCCGCAGAGGTCGGGACCCCTTCCCGGGGTCCAGTTTTTCATCCGGAGTTGTTTTTTGCCATTCCCAGGGTCTGTTGAACGCCCCCAGAGACCGAAAATTGTCGATGACCTCTCGTCGTGATTTCTCCACGACGCGAGGATGTGAGGGAAGCAGGGGGCTAGAGGAGGAAGAGGAGGAGGAGGAAGAGGAGGAGGAGGAGGACGAGGACGAGGACGAGAAGGAGGAGGAGGAGGAGGAGAAAGAGGAGGAGGAGGAGGAGGAGGAGGAGGAGAAGGAGGAGGAGGAGGAGAGTCGCCTCCGAGGTGCTGCAGGCGATGGGGTCCTTCACCGCCCGGCAGCAGAAGCAGCTGAAGGGGGACACCTTCGTGCTGCGCCAGGCCCACGTCCGCGAGAAGACGCTCGAGAAGGAGCAGGACGGACCCCTCGGGCCGCCGCGAGGCAAAATTCCCTGTGGCCCTCCCTTCGGGGGCGGAAAAGAGGGGGGTGATGACTAGGGGGGGGTGGATATCATGGCGGGGGCCATGATATTTCCCCAGATTTCATGGCGCCTCTTCTTATTTCATTACGTCCCTGGCCCCCCCGCTGGGCCGCGCACATGCCGCCGGTCATGATTTGCACCCCCCCCTCTTGGACACCCCCCTCTTGGCCGCTCCCGACCTTGGGCCGCCGCGAGGCAAAATTCTCCGTGGCCCTCCCTGGGCCTGTGAAAATTCCCCGAGACGTACCCAGCCCCCTCTCCACGCGAGGCGAACATCTGCACGAGCGCTCCATATACAAAAGAGCACGTCGCCAGATATGCACGACCTGCGCTGCCCTCATCTCCGCCGTGCCTCCCGCGGGCCTGCGAAAGTGGCGACGGTTGCGCACTTCGTAGCCTCCCAGGGAACCGCGAGGTCTCGGCTGGATCCGCGTGGCCCCCGACTCCGCCGGAGCTCCCATGAGCCCACGAAAGTGGTGGTCCCGTCTGTGCGCGCGTGGTTCCCAGCTCCGCTGGACCTCCCAGTTGCTCACGGAGGCCAAGAAGACCGATTTGTCAAGTTAGCAGAAGAGGACCAGGAGCCAGGCATGTGCTGGGGGGTGCTGAAGTCTATGTTCGGGACAAGGGACGCCGCCAGTAAATGCGAAGATTGAATTGCTACATGAACCTTACTAAAGATACTGGCTTAATCAGCGGAAATGCATCACCATGTGTACCCAAGCACAAACCAAGGGGCTATGGCTAACAGTGCACGATGATGGCTTTACAAGTCTGGGGAGTAGCCTGGATCTCAAGTTATTCGACAAGGAGGCAAAAGACAAGTTTGAGGTTAAGATTCGAGGTAGGCTGGGACCGGGGCCAAAAAACGCGAAAGCCCAGGATTGTGGATTGGAGTCAAGATGGTTTGTGGTATGAGGCTGATCAACGACACCCCTCTATATGTGGAGCTGGGCCCAAAACAAAACAAGGACAGGAGTGAGGTGCCAGGGGAGAGGTTCCCACACGAGGTAGAGGACGAATAACCATTACCAGCACGCGAAATGAAGGAGTACCAAGCGCTTGTAGCCCGTGCAAACTACCTGGCGCAGGATCGGTTTGACATTTTGTTTTCGGTAAAAGAACTTGCTCGGTCAATGTCCACACTGGCGCATGCATCTTGGAAGGGATGTGTATTCAATTTGGCCAAATAACGACTGGCCCAGTTACAGGTACCCTTACTGAAAGAAACCCAACGAAGTGACAGCGTGGACCGACATCGCTGGACGCCAGCAGACACGAAAATCAACAATTGGCGAAACAGTTCTGCGAGGATCACGTTTGATCAAATCATGCACCTCAACACAAGGTGTGGTTGTATAATGTTCGGGCCAAGCCGAGTATTACGTCATGGTTGACAGACCATCAGTAGCATTGGGACTCCAGGCGGTCTTCATGAACTTCGATTGGGGACGCAGCATTGTAATAAAGAGTGGCGCCAGAGCTGCATTAGCTGCTGCAATCAGCGAGGGCTGGGAAAGTTAGACACTCTTAAGTGTACCAACTTTGGTGACATGATAGAGCACACCGAGGTGGCATCAGAGTTTTGAACGTGGGGCATGAAAATGTGGCCGATGCCTTAACCAAGTATGTGAGCCTCGATGGGATGACAGTGCACATGAGGTATACTAACCAGCACATTACCGCTGGAGGGCACGAGCTGGTGCCAGCCACTGGTGCTGACATGGTTTCTCACCCCAAGAGAGTGAGCCACCGTGGACAAGCTATGATTTGATTGATATCAGGGCCAGCTGAAACCCAGGTGTTTGTCGTGATGCTCCGATGCCAGTTACTGGTGATGACTGCCATCGGTTAAGGTTGAGCGCTGCTGTACATGATCATAGTACATCGCAGGTGCGGCAACCCTGGCGTGTTCACGCCCAAACTTTAGCAGCCTTCTTAAGTGCTTGCTTTCCCATGAAGGTTCGAGATGTGCATCTTACTTTGCAGTTTTAGGCTTGCGATTCGCATCTGGTTGTAATCACGCGTGCTGCAGTATTCTTGTGGCGCGCTTCACGGCCATAGTCGGCCGAGCGGGGGTGCAAACACATCGTTTCCCCGCGCCTGCAGAGGTCACCGGTGATGCGTAGAATTCAAGCAGCAGCAGCAGAGCCACAAACTTGAAGTTATTCTAATGTGGTGTCTGGCTCAACTGAGTGATCCTGACCTTTCAACACGCGGCGGTCCAAATCGTGCAGAGGGCCAGAGTTGCAGGAGGAGTAGGACGAGCAGGGCGATCAGAGGTTTTTTGGATGCCTCTCGGGGTCTCTTCGGGTGTCTTTTCAGAGATTCTGAAGCGTCTTAAGGGCCTGTTGGCGGCTCCTGGGGCCTCTTAAGCGACTTGAGTGCCTCCCGGGAACATTTTGTTGGAGGTCCCTAGGGAGCTAGGGGACCTTCCGGGGGAATCTTGGGGCCTCCTGGGCGCCTCTTGTGGCACCCTTGGGGCGCTTTTGAAACTCTTGGGGGCCATCTGGGGGCCATCTCGGATTCAGTCAAAGAAACACGAAAAGTCGTTTCTTGGGGCCGCGTTGGGCCCCTATGTGGGCTCTCTTGGGCGATCTTGGGACCATCTTGAAGCTTTGGGTACCCATTGGAAACGAACAGGCGAGAAGTCAAAACACTGTTGAGACTCATCTGGTTGTTGCGTGATTTGGGCCTTTGGGGGCTCTTCTTGGCTCGCTCTGTGCCCACGTCGCCGACATTGGGTGGTCTTAAAGCCTGCTGGAGGCATGCTGGAGGACATGCCGAGTCATATGGGACCACATTCTGGACGCCCGAGATGGGTACGGAAAGAACGGGTACAATGCCCAACAGCAGTTCCTGTTCATTTTGAACAGGACTCGCTGTCGGTGTCGCCGCGGCCTGTGTCCATTCGAGACAGAAGGCCGCCTGCCCAACAGCGGCCGCTGTTGGTTTGGGACAAGATTTGTTGTTGGGCATTGTACCCATTCTTTCCGTACCCAGTTCGGGCGCCCAAACACATTGCGCAATATTGGAAGCCACCTTGAGCTATCTGAATCCATACCGGAACCAGCTTGGCCCAAAAGCATCCGAAGGATACCCCGCGCATGCCCAGATCTCTCAGCAGCTTACGGTTTGTCCCAGGTGTCTAGATTTGAGCGGAGGGCTGACGCGGATAAGCGTCGATCCTCTTGGGCCCGAAAGCTCACCTTTTGGGGCGCTCTTCGGGCCGTTCTGGACCGCCAGTGGCTCCTCCAGCGGCTCTCTTGGACCGTCTTGGAGCCATCCGGAGGCCTCAGAAGCCCATTGGAAGCGACTACCGAGAAGGCACATACTATTGATGTGTCTTAGTTGTTGCATAGGCTTCAGCCTATTAGGGTATATATGGGAGACCCCGTGGCCGTTTAGAACGATCTTGGGATGGTCTTGTGTCATCTAGGAGGCATGCCGGAAGCCATATTGGGCTATGCTGTGCCATCCTTGCTTGTTAAAACAACATTGAACCATATTAGGCCACATTGGACGCTTTGACCGCTCCCCCCCTCCAGACCTTGGAAAGAGGTTGGGGGGAGGGGTCAAGTCCCAAACGGGAACGCCGCAAGCTGTCTCGCTCACTACCGCCCGCCCCTTTGCCTGCACGAGCGGCACCGGAGACTCAGCCATGGGCAGAGGTCGCCATCGCAAGGACAGTCAATTCGGGAGCCAACACGGACGCCAAGGGCGCGACGCCCGAGAGGAGCGCCGCGCGTGCCGTGTGCGCCACGCGGACCAGGTGCCCCAGGTGATCCAGACGGTGGCCCGTTCGCCGGGGTGCTCAAAATGGTGGCAGCATCGTCTGGTTTACGCCCGTTCTGTGTCCGAATCTGGTTCTCTGGCAACGTTGCAAAACGCTCAGTTTGATTGCCTTTGCCACCCCCGCCTCTGCTAGCGCTTGCAGTATTCTTGACGCTTCGTGTATCCCCACCAGCCCATCCAGACACGATGCCCAGCGGAGCTGCGATGAACGGGGGAGCGCTACATCAGCTGGAAGTCTCGAGGAGCCTGTGCTGGCAAGAGGCCCCTTAGATGCCTTCTGGGGTCTCTTGGGGGATTTCCTGGGGTGGCCTTTAAAGGTCTCTTGGGGCGTCTTGGGGCATCTTGCAGGTGCGATCTTGGAACCATGCACATTGTACTACATGATGGGTTGCGTATTCGCGTCTTGGCCGTAGAGCCGTAGCGACGAAACTTGAGGCCGTTAGAGCCAGCAGAGGGCCACCGTCAAGGACACGGTTTGCACCGATGGTGGAAAGGAGCTCGGTCATATTGGTTCATGCCACGTGCTTCCCAGAGGGTTGGTGAATGCAACCATCACCACCATGTCAAGTATTGGCATCGTTGCCAGCATCATCGTCGTCACCGCTATCTTCAGTGCCGCCATCATCTGTACGTATACATTTTGGCTCAATAACTCGTGTCATGTACCAGCTCCAGGTCCAGCATGCACGACTTTTGCGGCGAGTGCGAGGTTCAGCGATGCAGCGCATTGCACTTCTTCTCGTTGGAGTGGTCACGGAGCCTGTTTTCGGGTGGTTGGATTGCGACGTATCGCCACCAGCGTCGATAGGGCCTTTCCCAACTGCCTTGGACAACGCCACGTACCATGGACATGAATTCTACATCCAGTTCCCAAGAAAACCATATTCGGACGCATTTCCTGCCGTGGTCTTCATGCACGGGATGACATTGGGGTGGGAGTGGTACGCCCGCCATACCTCACAGTGGTCCAGCCACGGTTTCGTCGTTGTGTTTCCTTTTGTCAAGGGTGTTCTCAAAGATGATGGCATCGTCCCTGTGACGGAGACGGACGCGAAAAGCATTTATCGAAGACACCTACGGCGAAACACCGCCGCCCTTTGCCTTTACAAGGGCCTATGTGCCGATCGTTGCAGTCAGAGCTCGACCAGGCTACCGTGCGATGAGTTGCACCAGCCGTTGCGAAAAATAGAGGAACACGAGAGGGAGAAAGAAGAAGAGGAAAGGAAAATGGAGGAGGAGGAGGCCTCTTGGGAGCCTCTTGGAGCAGTTTTGTGGTCTCCTGGGCCTCTTGGGAGCTTCCGTGGGCCTCTTGGGGGACTTTGTCTGACTGCGTTCCTGGCCCTTCTGACGCCGTCGGAATCCGTTTCGCGAGCGTTTTTTGGCCGACTTGGGACCCTCGGAGGACGCTTCAGGGCCGTTTTGGAGACCATCTGGGGCGTCTTGGAGGTCTCCTGGGCCGTCTCAGGGCCCTCTTGGGGTCGTCTTCTTGGGGCAGGCGCAAGCAGTAGCCGAGCGCGAACGCACGCGCGCCCAAGTGCTTCTTTGTGCCCGGGCACAGATCCCGCGCCCGCGCCAGGCCCGCGCGCAGGCGGGCAAGGCGGGCCCGCGGGCCTCTTCCCGCGTTCGCTCCTCCGACGCGCGCAGCCCCACGAGAAGAGCGCGCGCGCTCGTTCTCGGCGCGCCGCCCCGCGAGGAGGGCGGCGCGCGCGCACCGCCCCGCGCGCGCTGGTCTGACTGCCCTTTGCCTGTCCGGCGGCTTGCGCGGTCGCGGCTCCGTGCAGGCGCGCCGCGGCGATCAAGCGTGCGGGGCAGGTTGCGGCGCGCCTCGACGCGAGCGCGCGCGTCGTAGGTCTCGCTGCGGAGCGCCGCCATGGCAGGCGCATTCGCTTCTGCCTGTCGTCGCGGCTGCCTGTCGTGGCTGCCTGTCTGGCTGTGGCTGTCCCTCGCGGCTGCCCGTCGCGGCTGTGTGGCCGTCGTGTCGTGGCTGTCTGGCTCGGCTGCCTGTCGTCGCTGTCTGTCGCGGCTGCCCGACGTGGCTGCCTGTCGCGGCTGTCGTGTCTGGCTGCCGCATCGTGGCTGTCTGTCGTGGCTGCCTGTCTGTGGCTGCCTGGCTGGTCGGCCGTCGCGTCGGGGCTCTCTGGCTGTTGCGTCGTAGCTGGCGGGTTTCCCTGGCTGCCTGGCTGTCTGGTTGTCGTGTCCTGGCTGTCTGGCTTTCGCGTCGTGGCCGTTTGGCTGTTCGTGTCGTGGCTGTCCGTCGGTCGCGGGCGTCGCGTCGCGGCTGTCTTGCTGTCGTGTCGTGCCTGTCTGGCTTGTCGTTCGCCGCCGCGCGCGCGCGCGCCTGTCGCCGCTCTTTTCTCCCGCGCAGGTTCCCTCCCCGCTCCCTCGTCCGCCAGACGCGGGTGCTTTTCTCTTCGGCCACGACATGCTCCTCTCGTCTGTTTTGCTGGCTCGAGGTCAGGTCGTGTCTTCCGCCGTTGGCTGGCCCACGCGCCCCCTCTGCTCGCGCATGGCCCTTGGCTTGCTTTCGCGCGAGCTCGCTCTGCGCGTTTCGGTCCGTCTTCTCGCAGGCGCCGTCGGCCCGTCGGCCCCAGGGGCTAGGCGCGACCTCGGCTCTTGCGAGCGGCGCGGCCCCGCTCTTGGGGCGCTCGCGAACCAGGCTCCCCCCTGGCCCCACCCGAAGTTGTACTGGATCAGTCTTCTATGTATGCAGGTAGCCGTTGTATCAGCATCAGTACAACTATAGATGCATGTAGATGTGTATATATAGATGTGCGTATATGCACGCGGCGTTCCAGGAAGGGCCTCGCCTTCAATGATCGAAGGAGTTGCCATGTCTTCCGCGGCGGAGAGCGCCGGAAGGTCGGCGGAAGGAAAACAGGGGTGAGGCCGGCGGAAGCCGTCGAAGAAGAAAGATGCATCCCCGAGAGATGGGAACGTTTTTGGGTTCAGGTCTTGCGGAATCGGCCATGGTTTCAGATTCATTGGCAATCGGAATCGGCCATATGTATGTGTATGCGTGTGTACATGTATACATATATAAATGTTCGTGTAGTTCGATGCATATACACATACATACAGACAGACAGACAGACAGACAGACAGACAGACATAACTACATAAATACATACATACATACATACATACATACATACATGCATGTATGTATACTTACGTAGATAGATTCACAAGTTTGGGCCTCTAGGGCTCGCCCTCTAGGCCCCGAAGACGGCACAAGAGGCCTCCAGAAGAGCGCTAGCACGGACCCCTGGGATTATCTGAGGGAGTGTTTTGGCGGCGCCCACAGAGGGTGCCGCTGGACGGGGGGGAGCCTCTAAGAAGGCGGGGGGGGGGCTCCTGAGAAGGCATGGGGCCTTATGATAAGAGCCTGGGGGCACTAGAATGCTTCTCAGAAGCCGGGCGGACTTCTAAGAAGCCACCCTCTTTTCTTAGAAGCCCCGCCTTCTTCTTGGAAGCCCCCCCCCCGCGCCACCCCCTTTGTGAACGCCGCCAAATGTTGAGGTTCAGATTCCCAGCCGCACTCCGAGCCCCGAGGGCGCTCGGAAGACCGAAGAGCGTCCAGGGTCTTGGGTCCGCTGGATCGTTTCTCGAGTGTCCAGCACTGAACAGTCAGAGGGGCCTGAGGACTTTCCACCTCGGTGCCTCGCGGCATGCCAGCGGATGCAGCTGTTGAGTTCTTGAAGGCACTGACGAATGGGAGCATTCAGAAGCCAGCCAACTTCGTCGGAGCCGTGGATGTCGACAACATCGGCCTGGTCGGTCACAGCATGGGAGGTGAAAACACGATCAGAGCAGCAGCTGGCGTGCGAGTGCCTCCCGGCATGCCTCCGCTGCCAGCAGGCGCCATGAAGGTTGCCATCGCGCAACACCCCTCGCTTTGCACGTTCCCGCCTCCGTACCCATACACGATCAGCAAGGCTGAAATCAGCAGCGCGAGCCTCAATGCACCCTTGCTGCTTTTCACTGCCGAGAATGACCGTGCGTTCTTGCCAGGCACGCCAGGTAAGGAGCACACCTGCTGGAAGGCGGCCACGGGCCGTTCCCTGTTCGCGAGCTTCAAGGCGTCTGTCTGCGGGAGGTACCCGTCCTGCAGTGTTATGACAGGCGCCGATGGCTGCGCTGCAAAGGTCGCCGTGGTGGGCAGCGGCCACATGTGCGCCTGCGACGCACCGGGGTTCGACACGTGGACAAGCCCAGAGCTGAAGTGGGTCACGACTGCGCTGCGCCTGTACCTCCATCACAACGCGTCGAGCGTCTGCGGCGCCCTGCTGTGGGGTGGCGGAGACCAGTCGCTGAAGCGGGACCCAAACGTTGCCAGTGTGGAAGAGGTTGGTTCCCCCCAGATGTCTGTAGCGCCGTTCGTGGTGTGATACTACACGAATGCGCACAAATTCCAGGTCATCGTCGCTACTGCCGTGTTTGTAATAGCCATCACAATTATACTCAGCATTACCGCCTTCATCATGATCTGATCTGTAACAAGAGTCAGGGATGAGGGTACACAAGGGAATAGCAAGTAGTGGCCAAAGTTTATTCGCCCATGCATGTACATCTGGGACGCCTTACAGTGCCACACTGGGACAATTCTGTGGCTCCGAATGAGTTGTTTGGACTATGGCCCCGAACAACTGCTGCGCGCTGCCGGCTCGAGCAGCCTGGCAGCTTTGCAGCGACAGGACGTGCAGACAGCAACGCGCGGTACGAGCTTGCTATAGCACAGAAGCGCTGTAGCGTTGTAATCAGCATTTTAATACTGTCGAAGGCCACCCCCCTGCCGAAGGCCACCCCCCTTGTCTCCTCCACAGGGGGGACCGCCCGGGGTGGGGATCACGACCCCGGGGACCTCCCCAGAACCCCGGCCGGGACACCCCCCAGATTCCCCCCGAGACCCCCCCCGCTCCCAGGACCTCCCCCCCCCCCGAGCGGGAAGGGATCCAAGAGAAGGGGTTCCCCCTCCATATGTTCAGGACACCGTTCGATGTCGTAGGGGTTGGAGTGTTGCTGGGGAGCTCCACGTCCCCTCTCGCTCCGGGTGTTGGTCAGGAGCGCCCGGGAAGGAGGAGGATAGCGACGACGACGACGACGACAGCGACGACGACAACGACGAACGGAAAAGCGTCCCACACACACACACACACACACACACACACACACACACACACACCGACAGGGTCGACGGATTCTGGTCGCGATGCTGGAGGTTTGGGTTTGAGAACGCCTTGGGACTATCCCGACATGTCTGCCGAAGTCAGACTGGGCCACCTCCGAGGGGTGTCTGTACGTTCAGCCTCCAGGCCTCGCCACTCCCGCTGCACACGCCAATGCCCAGCGGCTGACAAAGACTTCCTTTGGCGGCCGCACCCCCACGTTGCGACCAGAGGGGGTGCGCGGTTTGGCCCTCGCATTGCTCGTGCTGCATCCTCTCCCTACTGGGTGCGAAGAGAGGATGCCTGCTAGCTTCGCCTCTGCGCTTCCACCCAGACTCGGTCGCGCCTCAGGCTGCTCGCTCCGCCTCCATCTCCGCCTCGCGTGAGGTCACCGCGTCGTCGTACGTGAGATCCCTCTTTCTCCGTCGCTCACACAGTCAGCATTGATCGCAAGGATGCGTGATTATCCGAGGCTTCCCTTGCATCCTTCCCCTTCGGCCCATCCTTGGCCGCTTTCGTTGGCCGCGCCCCGCTCCAAAAGTGCAGGCATGGCCTTCTGAGGCCCTTGCATCCTTATCGCGCATCCTTGCTATTAGCGTTGACTGCGTCTCTCCTCCGAAGTTTTGTGTTCGTGGCGCAGCCCCGCCGGGGGCCTCGACCCCTTCCCCAACAGGGCACGCTTCAGCGCCCTCCGCCAGTTTTTTGCTGAGCGCCACGGGGCCGAGAGCGGACTCTCCGGGTGCCGAGAGAGGCGAGGTAACGGGCCGCCAAGACTGCTGTCGGGGGGGCAGCGCCCGAGTCTGCATCAGGGGCAACGTTCGATGGGGGATAGGCTCAGGGGGCGAACGCATCGACCCCCAATCGCCCACTCGTCGACCACAGGGGTCTGATAGCCCGCCCCGCCCAGGAACCTTCGGTTTCGCTCTCGGGGGCCTGTCGCCCATCTACCGACGATGTGCCGCCGTCCATCTTGTTCGCGTCACGAGGGTTCCGTACTGGAGCGGCGGTCATGGCAAGCACGGTGTCACACAGCCCCGTTGGGGCACGGGGCCAACACGGGGTCACACAAGCCCCGTTGGGCTCCCGACGGCCCCCCCCGAGGGTCCCCAGGACGGGTCACAAGATGCCCGCCAACACGGATGCGTGACTGCCGCGAGATGGCATCGCTACAACATGGACGCGGCCGTCTTTCAGCGATGCATCGCTGATTCCTGCTCAATGTTCCCCCCTCTGAGCTGCTACCCCATTAGCGTTGCGCCTCATTGGAAGGATCTGTTCTGCCCGCCGCCAAAGGAGAAGCAGGAGCAGGAGGACTGGGCCCGGCAGAAGGCCCTGTCGGCGAGGTGCCCAGGGGTGTGGACGAAGAGGGCGAGGGTTGTTGGGATGGACGCGGGGGTGGCTAAGGGGGTAGGAGGCTATCAGTAGTAGATCCCAAGGCGGGCTGCATCTGGCCTGACCTAGCTTATAAGTGCGTCGCCCCGAGACAGCGCCAGCGCGGAGAGGCGCCCTGGACTCGCGACGCGCAGGGCATCTTCCGACACCTGCGCCGCAGATTGAACTAGTCGCCTTCGCTCGCTCTTCTGGGGTGCCGGGCGCGTCGCTTCGAGGCTACCCTCAGTCGCGTCGGGCCAACGACGTTGCCTTGCGCTTGGGCAGCCGTGCTCAACGCGCTCCTAAATAATTGGGCTGCCAAGCCAGCGTCGCCGAGTCTCTGCGGCCGCCAGCATGGACGCGACGATCTCCGCTGCGACGTCTATCGCCCCGTCGCCCCGCGGCCCCACCGCGCGCAAGTGCGCCTCCACCAAGGCCCCACGTCATCGAGGCTGGATGAATGCTCGTTGCTGGTCGGAGCGCCGCCGCGCACGTCGGCGCCCCGCGCTTCGGGGTCGCGCTCGACCTCCAGGGCCACCCAGCGAGGCGCGGCACCGGCAGGCCTCCGCCGCGGGCGCTCGGCCGCAGGCGCCGGCAGACTGCGCGACCATCCGCGACCCCCCGGCCGAGCACTTCGCCGAGCGGGCCCGCCGGGGCAGCAGCGACGCCCACAGCATCCTCTACTTACGTCTGAGTACGGACGTGCCCAGGCCAATCTGCCCCCGCCCCCCCTTCTCCCTGCGACCCTTTCTGGCCCGCTTCCACGCGCGCCCAGCCGCGCCCCGATCAGGAATCATTCTCGGATGGCAGAGAACGCGCCGTTCGAGCCCGCCGAACGGCCCTGCGCCCCAGGCGCCCTTCAGTCCCGCCTTGGTTCAGCCCCCTTCGCCCCCTCATTTGGTTTTCCGTCGCGGGTGGCCTCGCGCGCGCGGTATCCTCGCAAGCTCCCGGCGCTTGCTGGGCGACCACTCTACGGTCCAGGTATGTAGCCCTCTGCCACCCCCGGCATTGCGCACTGCGAATTGCGTCGCCTAGTGCGACCTCCTTGAGAGCATGCTTATGGTCAGTGGAACGTTTGAACTTGCTGGAGTCGGCTGGCGCCAGCCTGGGATTTGCCCTGTTCTATCCGCCTTCTTTCTTTTCCCCGCCCCCCGCCTCCTCTCGTCGTACCGGTCGCATGTGTAGTCATTGGTTGTTCGGGGCCTCCCCAGGGGATTTTTGCATGTTACACGCCCGATTCATGTTTCAAACGACGGTTGACCGCAAGAGTTTGCACGTCGCAGGTCGGCTCTCGCGGAGTTCTTGGATTGTCAGGCGACCGTTTGATTCGCACTATCGCTGTTGCCGGTACGTGTGAAGCTTTGTGGTCGCGGTCTCACGGACAGTTGCTTTTGTTGGCTCTGTCCGTTTAAAGGAGCAGGATTTGTCCGCCTGGGCCAACGCCAGCAGCAAGCAGCCACCGAATCGTGGTTTGACCATGGGAACTTCGCGACTGTTTCCAATTGTTCTCCTTCCCAACGAAGCATTCCGACGCTAGGGCCCCACATGAAAATGTCCCTGGTGGTTTTGAAGTAACCCTCCTCGTCGTCCCCGTGACAGTGGAGGCCTTCTTCCTGTCTCCCCATTCGCCCTTCCCTCTTCGCTCTGCTTCACCCCGCCCCCTGCTCGCCGCCTTCCTCCTCCTCCTCTTCCTCCTCCTCTTCCCCTTTCTTCCTCATTTTCTTGTTCCTCCTCCATTTTTCCATATAGATAACCCCTCCGTGTCGCACCCCGCGACCAGTCGGAATGGCGGGCTGGGCGTTTCGCCTGAGACGCCTTCGCCACAGATGACCATGATGTTGAAAATTTGGCAACAGCTTCACGGATGGAGCGACGGTGGTTTTCAAAATGTGGCTTTCGTCCCAGCGCCACGCACACTTGTTTTCCGATCGTACCCCTTTTGGGGGGTATATCTTTCTTCCCTGCAGGCCAGGCCCCGGCAAGCGGTGGGGCGGCCGCGGACCGTCGGCCTGGCCAGCAGCGGCAGCACTGATCGGCGGCAACCCGACCCCAAGAGGGACGGACAGGGGACCGACCGCGACGACGACGACGACGACGACGACGACGCCGACGGCGCCGACGACGACGACGACGACGACGACGACGACGACGAGCGAAAGCGAGAGCGAGAGCGAGAGCGGGGCCACGAAGGGCAGGAAGGGGGCCACGAAGGCCGACAGCGGGGCCACGAAGGGCATGCGCATGGGGCCACGAGGGGCCACGAAGGGCAGATAATGCGGGGCCACAGAGGGCAACGACTAGGCCACGGAGGGTAGCAACGGGGCCACGTAGGACAGCGAGGGGCCCACAAAGGGCGACAGCGGGGCCACGAAAGGCATGCATATGGGGCCACGACAGGCGCGAACTAGCGGGGGCCACGAAGGGCATGCGCAGATTGGGCCACCGAGGGCAAGGACGGGGCCACGAAGGGCGACAGCGGGGCCACGAAAGCATGTTCATGGGGCCACGACGGGCGCGAACGAGCGGGGGCCACGAAGGGCATACAGATGGTGCCACGACCACGAAGGGCAGCGAGGGGGCCGCGAAGGGGTGCAACGGGGCCACGAAGGGCAGCGGCCACGAAGGGCTGCAACGGGGCGTGGGAGGACAGCGAAGGGGCCACGAAGGGCTGCAACGGGCCCACGAAAAGCAGCGAGGCGGCCGCGAAGGGCTGCAACGGGGCGGGGCAACGAAGGGCAGCGAGGGCGCCACGAAGGGCTGCAACGGGGCCACGACGGGCAGCGAGGGGGCCACGAAGGGGTGCAACGAGTCCACGAAGAGCAGCGGGGGGGGGTGCAACGGGGCCACGAAGGGCAGCGAAGGGACGGGACCGCGAAGGGCAACAACAGGTCCACGAGTCAATTGCTGGGAACTCCAACGCAAGAACGCGATTTCCGAGCACTAAATTGCAAGCGAATCAAATTGCAAGCAAGTCTCCAGCGAGCGCACGACTCCAGAGCGCCGGGAAAGCGATGTTTAAGAATAAATTGCAAGGGGGTTCAAAGCGAGAGCGCGACTCCTGGGTAAAATGCGTGGCAGTCTCAGGCGGGAGCGGGGATCCTGGCTAAATCGTGAGGAAGTCTCAGGCGGGAGCCGTTGTTGTTGTAATACGGAGGCCAACAACGCAGCTTGAGCCTTCAATTGAAAAAAAAATGGTCACCGGAGGGGGGATCAGCAATAATTATGTCAGTATTGAGAGTTCAACAACAACAACAACAACAACAACAACAACAACAACAACAACAACAACAACAACAACAACAACAACAACAACAACATCAACAACAACAACAACAGCAGCAGCAGCAGCAACCACAACAACAACAACAACAACAACAACCACAGCAGCAACCACAACAACAACAACAAAAAGGGCAAGAAAAACGTGTCACGGATTACGGGCGGGTGGTTTTCAACATGTGGTTATCGTTGTAGCGCCGATCACATTTGTTTTTTATGTGCAAAAGCTTCACCGATTGAGGGTGGTTCGTTGTCAAAATGTGGTTCTCGCCTTAGCTCAACGGTTGCAATAGTTCAATTAACTAGCATTGCGTTCTGGAACGATTCAGGAATAGTCAGGATTATCAAGGCGCAACAGCTACGTTGATTCGCGGTGTTGAAGTTCCAGGAACGGTGTTATGGCACGATCCGGGATCGACAAGACGTAACAGTCAGGTTAATTCGCGGCGTTGAAGTCCTGAGAACTGTGTTTTGGCACGCTTCATGATGTCAACACGGTTGTCCCCCAACGGGGGACTTTTTTCAGTAGACGTGACCTTTTTTGTAGGAGCCTGCGAAGAAGGATGTTGGAGACAGAGAGTGTATTTCAACATCGTTGATGAGCCTTGGATTTACATTGGTCCTCCTCCCCCTCCTCTTCCCCCTCCTCTTCCTCCTCCTCCTCCGATTCATCGTCCACTTCATCCCCTTTCCTCCTCTTCCGCCTGCGCCTCCGCCTCCTCCTACTCCTTCTCCTCCTCATCCTCCTCCTCCTCCTCCTGCTCCTCCTCCTCCTCCCCCTCGTTTTTCCTCCTCCTCCTCCTTTTTCCTCCTCCTCCTCCTCCTCCTCCCTCCTCCTCCTCCTCCTCCTCCTCCTCGCCTTCATCCTCAACTCCCTCGTCCTCATCATCCTGCTCGTCCTTGTCCTCCTCCTCCTCCTCCTCCTCCTCCTCCTCCTCCTCCTCTTCCTCCTCCTCCTCCTCCTCCTCCTCCTCCTCCTTCTCGTCATCCTGCCTCTTTTCCTCGTGCACGTCCTCCCCCGCCCACCTTGCGCGGGCACGCGCGTCGATTTTCGTAGGCGCCGTCGCCGCCGCGGCAGGCTGGGGCGTTCCATTCGGGATCCCTGGAAATCCCGACCCTTTCAACAGAGCCGGCTTTGCATCTTGGGTCATCTTTTGACGGTCCCAGGGGCCCGGTCAAATTAAATGCCTCGATCGTTTTCCAGGCGTTGCCTTTTTGGGGCCCCCGCTTCCTGGCGAGTCGATCCGTCGGCTGGGGCCGCGATTCCGACTCGGTTCGGTTCACGGGCCTCGGCCGGGGACAGCCGGAGCCGGGCGCGACGGCCTGGCTCCGAGTCGACTTGGGACGACTTGTCGGCGATGCGATCCAGCGCGGTCCGGCTCGAGATTTCACGGTTCGATCGGGGGGGGGTCCACTGCCTCCCCAGACCCCCGGCTTCATGATTTTTGTCCCAGCGCCGACCCCCAGCGGTCTCGACCCACTCCTTTGGACCAGTTCTTCAGCTTGGATACGGCGTGGGCGTTCATTCAGGAATGTGCCCCAAAGGGGTTCAGACCCTACATGATTCCTCATCTGGTGAGGGCGACGGTGAGATCCACGGCCAAGTCTCAGTTGGTGCTCTACTGGCTTCCAGATCCTGGATTCCTTATCCAATGGTGAGGCCGAGAACCGCGAAAGTTTTTCCGTCGTGGCTTGTTCGCGGCGCGAGGAGGCATCTGCAGGGTCCCAGACGCCCGACATCACCATTTGCTCATGACGTCGGCCCCCAGGGGTCTCGACCCGTTCCCCAGGACTGGCTTCTCATCCCGAGTGGCTCCGGGGCCCGGCAGGGGCCGGTGGAAGCCGAAGACGAAAAAACAGCAAACTCGCGTCGTGGATCTTTCACGACCCGAGGGGATCTGGGGCCCTGAGCGCGGCCGAGGTACGGCAGCACGCGGCCCGCGGCTGGCCAGTGGAGCGAGGTCTCGCCGCGCCGCGACGCCCTCAACCCGTTCGCCTCGGGCGGCCAGAGGCGGGCGCCCGCCATCTGACCTCCGACGCTGTGATTTCCCAGACATCTCTGTCGGGCACGGAGAGAGCGCCCACCCCGACAAGTCGACTGAGGAAATCTGCACTGGTTCGCTCGACACCGGCACTCGAGTGCACGGGAACAGTCCCCAGTCAGTCTTTTTCGCTGATCGACGTGTGTCTCGCTGGATACATCCGCCTGGTTTTGTACGTCGGAATGCGATGCCGTGCGCACGTGGAGCGCCCATGGCAGATTTCACTAAAGGGCGTTTTGCGAAAGGGGGGTCCGTCCACCCCCGAATCTGGCGTCTCGCAAAAATCGGAACGAAGGTTGTTCACATTTCTCGGCCTCTCCTGACCCTTACGGGAGGACCTGTAGTGGACCGAGTCCGGAGTCGTCTTTTGACGGTCCCGAGCCGGAACCATCAAAAACCGATTCAGGTTATGATGTTCCAACCTACTTTAGCCTTGTGCACCAGAAAGAATTTCGAGCACCAAGAAAAAACTGAATTTGAGGATTTTCACGTGTCGGGCCCTACTCGTTCGACATTGTTTCGATATTGTTCTGGGTGCTCGAAATTATTTCTGGGATGTGGTCCTTAAGTACGATGGGGGCAGCATAAGATTCAGGATGAAAAACGGGTCCTGGGGACGTGGTCGAGAGGTCGGGGGGGCCCGTGTCTCGAGAAGACCGAGACGCCAGATGGGTTGAGGTCAGGAGCGTTGGCTCAGTCTTAAGTCGGGCGTGTCCCTCTACAGGAGGAAAGTTCAAAAATAGTAAACAAACTAGTCTGGGTGCGATGCTTTAACTATTTTTGAAGGTGTTGCGAGTATGTGTTGACTATTTTTCATTTTTCGTCGAGAATCCGCCTGTAGGAGGACACGCCCGACCTGAGCTCAGCCTGTAGCGCCGCCTGTTCCGGCCCACCACGCTGCGGCGCAGCAGGCCTACCACGTCTCGCAGGGCACGGCGTGCCGCCGGGGCCGCCGCCGCGACACGCTAAGCAGAAGTTTCGGGGGCGGACAGAACCCCCAACAGTGACACGTCGATTAGTGAATTGTCCGTTTTCGGTTCTCGAGATGGCGCCGCGGCCGTTATTTTCCAGGCTTGCGCCCGCCAGGTTTGGGCCTCAGGTCGTTTTCACTAAACCACGTTTTACTAAAGGGGGTTCTGTCCATCCCCGAAAGTTCTTTCCCGCACTGGTTCGACCCCAAGGTGTCTCCCAGCTGGGGAAGGGACGAAAGAACAAGGTCATCGTAAACCGTTGTCTGCGCGGACCCCTTGGATCGGCGCTGGATTCCCTTGGCGGTGCCTTCGGCGCCCCCCATGGCGCGCTCCGCGCGCCATGGAGGGGGTGAGGGTCAGGGGCAACGCCAGGGGGGGATAGGCATAATCAGGGCGGGGGGGGTGCATCGATCCCCAATCGCCCGTTGATCGCCGACACGGGCCCGATAGCCCCAACCTGCCCAGGAACGTGCGGATTCACGATTCGCGATCGGGGGCCTATCGCCGATCCATCGGCGACGGATCGCCAATTCAAGGCCGATGTGTCCCCCCCTGTGCCAGTCCCCCCCCCCCGTGTCGCTGCCCCTCAGAGGGGCGCAGCGCCGATCCAAGAGAATCCCTGCGGACCTGGCCGCCTCTGCCCGGCCGCAACAGAGAGGCCTCTCGTCACTGCGGCGGGGCTGCACCCTGCCACCCTGCTGGGATGGGCGCGCCGGGGTTGCTGAGGGGAGCAGTGGGTGCCACTCGGCGGCAGTCGAGGGGGGGAAGTGAGGAGGAGAAGGCCTCCTCAGAAGGCGGCGGGACCTTTCAGGAGCCCTTGCGCCGCCCTCTGAGAGAAGTGTTCCGCGTCTTCGGGGAAGGCTTAGCGAATCCTTCCCGGAAGGCCGGGGGCCTTCCGAGCCCTCTGAGAAGGCCAGCTCCGTCCCATTTCCCCCCGGGCTCGCCACCGAGCCAAGGTGGTTTGTGTCTGGCCTGGCTTGGCGCAGAAGTGGGTTACAACTGCCGGATGTGGCTTAGAGGGGGGCTGTCGATCCGTGCTAAGTGGGTTCCGCCCGCTTAGCGGAGTTATCCAACCCCCTTAAGCCATTTGTGGCAGTTGCGGACATAACTCACGTTGGCATCCACCGATAAACCGCTTGTCCCCAGAGATCCAACGCATTGAAAAATCAAGGCGGAGGTTTCTCCCAGTTTTCGGCCTCTGGGGGCCCTCGCCGGGCCCCAGGGCCGTCAAGAAACGACTCGGAATGAAAACCCTGCCCCGGGGACTGGGCCGAGACTTCCAGGGACCCCGTACTGACAAAAATCACGACCTCGGATCTCTGGGCCCCCCTATCGCAGGAGGAGGAGGAGGAGGAGGAGGAGGATCTTCGAGAAGGAGGAGGAGGAGGAGGAGGAGGAGGAGGAGCCCCCGCGCCCATCCCAGTGAAGCAAGGTCCAGGGGCCGAGCCCGAGAGGAACCTCTGGCGGCCCCACACACCGTCGGCACGGCCCTTTGGGGCCGCGGCTCCTCGGGCCCTGCGGGGCCCTGGCCTCCTCGCGCCCCTTCGGGGCCCTGGCCTGGCACGCCGCGGCCATGGGGGAGCGGGCGCCGACCCGGGCCTCCCGCGCCTCGAGCGTGCCCGCTGCACGGGCGTCTCGGCCTCCCGGCACCCTCCCCGGCGGCCGGTGTCCCATCCTGGGCCGTATTATTCAGACTGCCCCGCGTCGACTCGGAGCCTTCGCCAGAGTGTGGCCCCTTGGTGCAGGCCCACGGGGGCCCCCCGATCGCCGAACGCGATGCGACAGCAGAGGCTGGCGCGCCCAGGTTTGGGCCCCCCGCCGTCCCCAGGAAGCCGCGCATACCGGAGGTCACTCCTGCCTGGGGTCGCTCGCGCGTGCAGCCGACGCCGGCCTCCCGGGTGCCAAAACTAACGACCAACCGGCCGCCCTGGGCTTCTGGGGACGCCAGGCCCTGGCACCACCTGGTGTGGTTGCTGCAGCCTGCTGCCCCAGAGTTTGCGGCCCTTCCCTCGGAGGTGGCGTGTCGTCCTGGCATAAGTGGCCCCAACCCCCGAGATCGAGGAGCAAGCTCAGGATTGAAAAAGACATGTCGTCGGAGACCCTGAGATCCTGGCGTCTCAATTCTTTCGAGCCAGGTTTTCGCTCGATTTCGGGCCCTGGGACCCGCACGGATCGATCCAGCTCGAAAAACGGCGCAGAAAGATGGGGTGGAGCTCTGGTCGTGATGTTTTACAGTCAACCTGCACAGCAAGGATGAGCGATTTTCCAAGGTTACCCGTGCATCCTTCCCCTTCGGCCCATCCTTGGCCGCTTTCGCTGGCCGCGCCCCGCTCGCAGAGTGTCGACACGGCCTTCCAAGGCCCTTTCAGCCTTACCGCGCATCCTTATTAAACACGGGTTGGTTTTACGATGTTGCATATGTTCGTTGCGTCGGATCTCGAAAGACAGGGGGCGGCGCCAACTGTCTCGGCGGGGCCCTCAGAAACGACGACGTCGGAGGCCTGTGTGTGCGCGCCACGGTTAAGCCGGGCCTGTCCCTCTACAGGGGGAATATTCAAAAATTGTTAAAATAGTCGGGGGATTATTTTTTGAGTATTATTTGGCATTCGGGGTGCATTTGTTGGCTATATTTTCTTCCGTCCACAATCCGCCTGTAGGAGGGACACGCCCGACTTCACGCCAGGGGCTCGGGCGCGGCCCGCGCGCGCGACGCAGCCCCAGCCGGCGCCGCCGCTGAGCCCGCCCCCGGCAGCGGAGGCGAGGCCGTGCGAAGCCGCTCGCCGCCAGCGGCCCGGGCCTCCGCCGACTACGAGACCGCCGCCGCCGGCGGCTCCGTGGCGGCAGCCCTGGCGGCGCCGCCCCCGGGCGGCGCCGCCGCGGAAGAGCGCGCCGCCGCGGAGGAGCGCGCCGCGGAGGAGCGGGCGCCCACGGCTGACGCCTCGCTGCCCAGCGTGGGCGACGAGGTGGTGGGCGGGCTGGGCGACGAGGTGCTCGGCGGGCTGACCCTGGACGACCCCATGCCGGACTGGTCCCCCGACGCCAGCGAGGAGAGGTCTCCGGACTGGGTGCCGAGGACGCCGCCGCCAGAGGCCGCCGCGCCGGCGGGGCCCGCGCCGCAGCAGTCCGAGGCCGCTGGGCAGTTGGAGGAGCCGGCCGCGCCGGCCACGCCCGCTGGCGCTGCCTCGGCGGCCGCGCCCGTGGCCCCTCCGCCCTCCCTGCCGCCAGAGCAGCCCAGACGGCCGACAGCGGTGAAGGCTGGCAGGCCCCAGTGCCCCGCCGGCCTCTCCTCCCCCGAGCGGGCCAAGGCGCCGCCGCCTCCGCCCGCACCAGCGGCGCCCGCCAGGCCTGCGGCGCTGCCGCCACCGCCGGCGCCGCCTCCCAGGCCTGCGGCGCCGCCGCCCGCCGCCGCGCCCGCCCCGGCGGAGAGCCGAGGCGAGGCCGAGCACCGCACGAAGCGCCGCCGAAAGCGGGCGCGCGGCGCCGAGCCCGAGGCGTCGCCGCAGCCCGCGCGAGCAGAGGCCGCCGCTGCGCGCGGCGCGCCTCCGCGGCCGCGGCCACGGCGCCGCGGGCGGCTGCCCCGCCCGCGGCTGCGCCGCCCGTGGGCGTGTCGCCCTTTGAGTACAGAGGGCCGCCGGCCAGGCCTGCAGCGCCCTGGCCGCTGGCGGCGGAGCGCCTGCAGCCGCCCGCCCCGCGGCCGCGGCCCGCGGTGGCCGCGCTGGGCCCGGCGGGCGCCGTGGGCGTCCAGGGCGTGCTGCCCGCGGCGGCGGCGGCTCCGCAGCCTGGGAGGCCAGGGCCGCCTGCGCCTGTAGGCCCGGCGCTCGCCGCGGGCGCTCGGGGCGCGCTGCCCGCGACGGCGGCCCTGCAGCCTGGGAGGCCCAGGGCCGCCCGTGGCGCGAGCGGTTCCCCTGAGATCCAGGCGTTGCTGCTCGTTCACACCCGGCGCTTTCGCCCGGCCTCGGGCCCCTGGCACACATGGCAGCTCAGTCTGTGGTTCGGGACACGCAGCAGAGGCTCGAGGCCCCGGGGCCCTGGTCGTGATACGTTCGCAGTGCTGTTTTTCTTGTCTGCGCAACGTCGGATCTCAGGCCTCCTCGCGTCGCGAGCGACGGAAGATGTGCAGCCTCCGGGGAACCCTCGCCGGGCCCCGAGGCCGTAAAGGGAAGGATTCGGGGTGAAGAGCTGGCCCCCGGGAAGGGGCAGGCCTCCCGAGCTGGATCGAATCGCAAAATAGGATCGGAAACAGATCGGATGGATTGCGAACAGCTTCGCGAACCGAATCGAGATGCGATGCGCGCCTGGTTCCGATTGGCCCTGGCCAATTCCAGCGAATCGAATCGCATCGAATCGGATCTCGGGCGGCCTCATAGATAATGGGCCCAGACCTCTGGGGAGCCACGCTGCGAAGAAGCACTGCGTCGGATGTCTGGGGAGCCGTGGACTCTGACAGACCTTGGGGCCGAACATTTCCAAAAGCCTTCCACGCCGTGATATTTTGTCGTGTCGCAAGTAGGACAGGGGTCAGGATCGATCGGCTCGATTTGTGCGTGCCGATGCCCGTGCGTCGCACAAGAAGCCGGCCAGCCAGCAGGTGCCCCACGGAAGTTTCTTATCCCCCGATGGCCTTGGGCCCAGACTCCCCTCGCATCGTGAAAAAAACACGACGAGGGTTTTGCTACCCCGAGTTTCTTAAGAAGCGTCTGGGGGGGGTCACTCCCACCGACAGCCCCGTCGCGGGCAGCCACCGCGCGCCGAAGGCGCTCCGACCCCCGCTGCGGCGCGACGACGAGGCGAGGTTAAACCCCGTCGGGGGGGACCCCCCCACGCTTACTAGGAAACCCAGGGCACATTGTCTGCCTCTGGGAGCCCTCGCCGGGCCCCGGGACCGTCGAGAAGCGAGTCGTGGCGAAGAGCCGATCCCTCCAGGCCTTTTAGATGGGGTCGGAGCAGATGGGGTCCGAGGATGGCGCCGCATCGCCGATGCATCGGCGATGCGGCTCGATGCGGAGCCCGATTTGCTTCATGTCGACGTCGCCGACGCATCGCCGATGCATCGCCGATACATTGGCGATGCGACGCGCTCCTCCGACCCCACCTACTCGGACCCCATCTGGGAGGCCTCTAGAGGAGTGGCCTGGCTGACCCTGGCATCCTCGCATGGTGTCCAGACCACACGACAGGAGGTTTCTGGCAGATTTCGGCTTTCGGGGGCCCTTGCAGGGCCCCGGGGCCGTCAAGAAGCAGCTCGAGATGAGAAGTCGGTCCGCGGGACGGGGTCCAGATCTACTCCGACCCCGGAGGAGGAGGAGGAGGAGGAGGAGGAGGAGGAGGAGGAGGAGGAGGAGGAGGAGGAGGAGGAGGAGGAGGGAGGGGGAGGGGGAGGGGAGGGGGAGGGGGAGGGGGAGGGGGGGAGGTGGGAGGCCCCTGGTCCCCCAGGGAAGGGGCCGAGGGCTCCAGGGGGGATCGTTGCTCCAGGGAGGCCTGGGGCACCGCAGGCTTTGGGCTTGTGCAGTGGGGGCCCAGGCCAAGGAGCACCCCTGCTTGCCTCAGGTCGGGCGTGTCCCTCTACAGGAGGCATATTCAAAGATAGGCAAAAATTAGTCTGGGTACGAATTTTGAGTATGTTTGAGCACTTGTTCTCCAAATAGGCTTGCCCGAGCCCTAGCTCATCATGAGTAATTGGTCTTTAGGGCCCCCCCTCTTTTTCCAATGGCACCCCCCCGTTTTCCAGTGGCACCCCCCCTTATTTCCAATGGCACCCCCCTCCCCCCCCCTTTCCAATGGCACTCCCCCTTATTTCCAGTGGCACCCCCCAGCTATTTCCAATGGCGAGTCCTTGCTCTTGCGTGCTTGCTTGCTTGCTTGCTCTTACTGTCCTTGCACTTGCGTGCTTGCTCTTGCGTGCTTGCTCTCGCTTGCTTGGCATTGCTTGCCCTTGCTTGCTTGCACTTGATCGCTGGCGGTTGCTTGCTTGTTAATGCTCGCTTGCGCTTGCTTGCTTCCGCTTGCTCGCTTGCGCTTGCTTGATTTTGCTCCTCCCGTCCTTCTCTCGTCCTCCTCCCATCTTCCTCTCGTCCTCCTCCTGTCCTCATATCTATTTGGAGTCAACGCTGGCTGATATCTCGGGTATTTTTGGGGTACGTTTTATTTTTCGTCAAAAACCGCCTGTAGGGGGGCATGCCCGACCTAATGCTTGCCTCCAGGGTGCCCTGGGCTTCTCTAGTTCCGATGGTTTTGCTATGGAGAGCGTGATGTTCCCACACCAACAATCAATGGACGTCCTGGGGTCTCAGGGTTGGGTTTCTTGTGGGAGCTTTCTTGTGGTCGGGCCCCTACTGTAAGAGTGACGACGGACGTGCGCCTGAACTGCTTACAGCAGGAGTTCTTAACTCACGTGGGAGGTTCCTCAGAGGGCCTCGCCTGCGAGGACCGAAGGAGTTGCCATCTCTTTCTCTGCGGAAGGCGGCGGAAGGTCGGCGCAAGGTGGCGGAAGTACAACGAGGCCGTTTCCGCCAGCGGAAACCGGCGAAGTAAAAAAGTAATCCCCAAGAGATGACAGTATGCTTGTGTTCAGGGCTTCCGGAACCCACCATGTGTCTGGTGCGCCAGTCGACCAGATCACGCATTCTCATCGAGGGCGACCGACCCCTGTCCCCCGTTGGCCTGGGCTCGCCTCGATCAGAGTCGATCGCACGGTCGGCGCGATCGATGGTCATTCCCAGACCTCTGACGGATTTGTTTTATGGGGTTGCTCAATTTGGGACTGTACAGTCTCAGACCCTGATTTTTTTATGACGGCCCCTGACCCACAAGACGCCACCCATGGGCCGAAATCTACGAAGAAGTACCAGCCTTCGACAATCAAACGACAAAGCAAACAAATCTGAGCACACACTCTGAGCACACACAACAAACAAACACAAACAACGAACCCACACACACACACACACAAAGCAGGGGAGGAGAGGACGGATGGAAGGGGGAGGGAGAAGGATGGAGCACGGGATGATCAGGAGGGGGGCTAGGAGCATAAAACACGTGGCAGAACCAGACGGGCCCATCGGGCGGGTAGACCCTAATGGGCGGGTCGGGAAGGCGGGCCCAAGCGGCCAGGTCGAGAAGGCGTGTTGTTGAAGCGTGAGTCCTGCATGAATCGCGAGGAATGCTCGAGCGACAACGCGATTCCCAAGTAAACCGTAAGAAAGGCTAAAGCGAGAGCGTGATTCCTGAGTGTCGAGGGCGCTGCTATTGAATACATTGCGAGGAACACCCGCGCGAGAGCGCGATTCCTGCATAACTTGTGAGGACGTCCCACGCGAGAGCGCGATTTTGGAATTAATTGGGAGGAGATATCAGGTGGGAGCCGTTTAACTTTGATTTCTGAAGAATAATTATTGCTGATCCCCCCCACTGGTGCATACTGCTTTTTCTCCATCAAAATGTGCCCCTCGACGCTCGCACCTTGTTTTTGATAGTGAAAGTCTTGATGCTCAAACTGTGCCCCTGGCCCCCGGGCTACAGCAACAACAACGGCTCCCGCTTGAGACCTCCTCACAATTTAGCCAGGACCCCCGCTCCCGCCCGAGACTTCCTCGCATTTTATTCAGAATCGCGCTCTCGCTTGGGACTTCCTTACAATTTATTCAGAAATCGCTCTCCCGGCGCTCTGGAGTCGCGCTCTCGCTGGAGACTTGCTTGCAATTTACTGAAGAATAGCGCCCTTGCGTTGGAATTTTCTGCAATTTGCTGAAGCGCCGCGCTCCCGACACCCAGGCACCCAGGAGTCGCGCCCGTTGTGGCCCCATGTGCATGCCCTTCGTGGCCCCGCTGTCGCTGTTTGCGGCCCCCTCACTGTCCTACGTGGCCCAGTTGCTACCCTCAGTGGCCCCATCGTTTCCTTCTGTGGCCCCGCATTATCTGCCCTTCGTGGCCCCCGCTCCTTCGCGCTCTTCGTGGCCCCATACGCATTCCCTTCGTGTCCCCGCTGTCGCCCTACGTGGCCTACTTCGTGTCCTTCGTGGCCCTGCTGTCGTTCTCTCTCGCTCTCGCTTTCGCTCGTCGTCGCCGTCGTCGTCGACGTCGTCGTCGTCGTCGTCATGGTCGGTCCCCTGTCCGTCCCTCTTGGGGTCGGGTCGACGGTCCGCGGCCGCCCCGCCGATCAGCGCTGCCGTTGGCCAGGCAGACGGTCCGCGGCCGCCCCCCCGCTTGCCGGGGCCCGGCCTGCAGGGAAGAAAGGTATACCCCCCAAAAGGTGTTCGATCGAAGACGAAGAGGGCGGGTATCGAGGGTTTGGGGAATACGCGTTATTGGACTCTCGAGCAGATAATGGCGAACAGTCTTAAAATGATTGTTGTTGTTGTAGTTCGGGGGCCAGCGGCGCTGTTTGGAGACACCAAGCTTTCCCTGATATCAAATACGGTGCGAGCCCCGAGGGAGGCAATTTAATTGAAAAATACAACCGTTACCGGAAAGGAGCAACCAACAAAAAAATATGTTTTAGAAATGAGAACCCAAACAACAACAACAACAACAACAACAACAACAACAACAACAACAACAACAACAACAACAACAACAACAACAACAACAACAACATCAACAGCACAAATACAAACAAAAGAAAAACAACAACGACAACAGCAACAACAACAACAACTACTACTACTACTACTACTACCGCAACAACAGCAGCAGCAACAACAACAACAATAAGAACAACACTAACAGCAACAGCTGCAACAACAGCAGCAACAGCGAAAAACAACAGCATCAACAACAGCAACAACAACAACAGCAACAACCAACAACAACAGTAACAACAACAGCTTCAACAACAAAAGCATCGTTGATGATAAATGAGAGTTCAACGAAAACGCACAAAGGGAAACAACACAACACAAAGCGTCGGAGGTGTGGGATCCGTGGGACAGGCCGGAAGCCCCGCCCGGCATCTTCGTGGAGGCGCCGCCCGGGAACTTCTCGGCGCGCCCGGCCCCGCCCAGGAACTGGGAGGGCTCCAATGAATAAATACACCGACGCCGAGCCTGACCTGGCACAGGAGCGGTGCCAGATGTTCTCGTGGCCTGGCACGGGATGCGTATGCACCGATTTCGGGCCGAACGAAACGGGGGGATAGGCAAAGGGGGGGTACGAAATTTGCTGCACGCACATGGGTTCGGCCCTGCCGCCTGGCCCATTCCTCAATACATGGGCGCCTCCCGGCGCCAGGAAAGCCAGCTATGTGGGCTGATGTTCTACCCTGCCCTGTGCTTTCCTACCCTTTCGCGCCCCCCGACGATTGCCTGGGCCTTGGGTATCTGCCTGGCCAGGACTAGTGCAGGTTGTACACCCAGACGCCCTCCGATACGGTAGGCTCATGCGGAGATGCCGCGCCAGCGACGCCGGCGAAGGCGTTCAAGATCGAATTCTGCGATGCGGAAGCACCGAGGGACACGGTGACGCCATTGGGCCCGACAGAATTCAACCTTGAACGATCGCTCGCGCCGACGCCGCACGAACCCGTCGTATTATTATTGCTTCAGCCTGCGGCCCCAGAGCTTCCGACCCCTTCCCAAGGGCTGGTCTCTCGTCTTGGATACGCTTTTCATGCTCTCGGGGCCCGATAGTGGGCCCCAGGAGCCGAAGAAAAGTGGCCGCGATTGCGATCATCATATGGACGGCGAGAGAACGGGATCGACCGCGCGGACATTCGCGCGAGAGCTGCCCGCGTAAGGTCGCGCGTGAGCGCCTTTGTTTCCAGTGCGGCATGCCGCGCAGGAGGCCCGCGTCAGCCGCGGCGTAAAGTCTGTAGGTCATCCCGCGTAAGGCTAAGTCGGGCCTGTCCCTCTACAGGAGGAGTATCAAAACATATATTAAAAATAGTTTGGTGGCGATGTTTTTAGTACTTTGGGGCATTTGCTTGAGCATTGTTTGGCTACTTTTTATTTTGTTCGTCCAAAATCCCCCTGTAGGGGGACGCGCCCGACTTACGCGTTTCGTCTCTCGCTGCGTGATTTACTACCCCGAACCAGACCGTCAGGTCGGTGTTGGAGGTCGCCGCGGCGGTGGTGGCGGCCACAGGTCGGGGCAAGGTTTTGTTTCCAGGAGTGGCATGTCCCTTCCCAGCCCCCCGTCCCAGCTCCGCGTGGTCCATAATTCACCATGTAGCGATAGACACTTGTCAATTCTAGACACTTCGAGTAGCCCCATTAGCCTCGGCGCGGCCCGCCTTAACTTGCTCGTCGTTCGACTCGTCTTCGCGAGCCCGCGTACTAAAAAGGGTAACCCCACCAGGCCATCTAGAGCGAGTTGCCCTGATCAGGCATACGGGGGAGCACGCAGTGGAATAAGAGTTGGGAAGCTGCCATACCCTAAGAGGGGGAGGATGGAGGAGGAGGAGGAGGAGGAGGTGGAGGAGGAGGGGAGGGGGAGCAGGAGGGCGAGGGGCGGAAGAGGGAGGAGGGAGAAGGGAGGAGGGAGGAACAGGATTGGGCAGATGAAGAAGATAAAGAGGAGGAGGGCGAAGAGGAAGGCCAGAGGCCTCTTGGATGCTCCTCGGGGTCTCCTCGGATGTATCTCGAGAGTTTCTTGTTGGCCTGTTGGAGCGTCTTGTTGGCCTCTTGGTGGTCCCGTGGGCCGCTTGAAGCGTCTCGGGTGCCTCGGGGAGGCATCTTGGGGTTCTCCTGACAGCTTCTTGGGGGCATCGTGTGGGCCTCCCGGGCGCCTCTTGGGGCACTCTCGGGGCGCTCTTGGGAGCTTTGGGGGCCATCTTGGAGGGGATCGGTCAAAGCAGGGGGGGTACCACATTAGGGCCCCCCCCCCGGGAGGCCAAAGTGCATGCAGAGCGTAAGTAAGATCAATCATGTTTTCAGGAGAGGAAAAAACACACTGACACTGTTAATCCTCGATTCCCGAGACAAAATGGGAAAATATGGGAAATGGGGGGGAAGACAGAAACCCAGAAAATATGTGGAAAATATGGGGTATATTTCTATTTGTGCTTATTTATTTGTGTGTACTGGGGCCCCTTCATGTTTGCCCTCTCGCCGATGCCTTCTTGGACGCTCCAACGCCTCGCGACCCCGCCCCGCCCAGGCCCAGGGGGAGGGAGGAGGGGGAAGAGTCAAGGCACTCTCCGCGCACGCAGGCCGCCCCGCACACTCACACCCACCCTCCCGACACAGAAGTAGCACCCCTTCCTCCTCCTCCTCATCCTCCTCCTCCTCCTCCTCCTCCTCCTCCTCCTCTCCTCCTCCTCCTCCTCCTCCTCCTCCTCGACGTCCTCCTCCTCCTCCTCCTCCTCCTCCTCCTCCTCCTCCTCCTCCTCCTCCTCCTCCTCCTCCTAGCCCCAGCGTGTTTAATGGTCGACTATGGATGGGCAGCTATTGGGAACCGAAAACAGACCCCATGCGCGCGATGCTGGGGCGAGGTGCGCCACGCGTGCCCGGCGCGCCATGCGCGCCAGGTGCGCCAGGCACCCCTGGGGCCCAAGCGTGCCAGGCACGCCTGGCGCGCCAGACGTGCCGCGTGTTCCAAGTGCGGCATGTGCGTGCCGCGTGCTCCAGCCGCGCCAGGTGCGCCCGCACACGTGACGGCACACATCGGAAGCATGTCGGCCCCCACCGTCCATGTCGAATACCAGTGTGCAATCGCGGCCAGGTGACCATTATGGTGTTCGGAGGGCTTGCACACAGCAGACAATATGCCAGCACCCCCGCCATCCTTCTCAAAAGCCAAAGCGAAGTGACCGCGGGGCGGCCGCGCACGCTCCAGATTTAGTCGCGAAGTGCAGTCTGCATTGCTTTTGATACGGATGGTGGCCCTGCGCACAGCAGGCAGTATGAGAACCCCCCGCCGTCCTTCTCAAAAAGCAGTACCAAGTGCTCGCGGGGCCCACGAGCATGATCAAATAGGTTGCCCCAAGGTGTATTCGGTATTACTTTTTGACGGGGATGATCGGGGCGGGCAGTGTACCTGGTTGGCTGCTGATCGCCTGGAGGAGAGGTGTTGATTAATGGCGGGGGTGATAAACCCCTCCCCGAGAGGAAAAGGTGGTTGGAAGAGGAAGCCCCCTACACCACTCACGCCCTAAAGGGCTGATGGGGCTTATGTCCAATATGGGCAGTCACGTTGTTTTGATTACGGGTCGATTCTCACGCAACCGTGTTCCAAACGTCCTGTGCTAACACGCTGCGTGGGGGGTTCGGCAGTTACGTTGTTTTGATTACGGGTCGGTTATCACGCAACCCGTGTTCCAAACGTCCGTGTGAACACGCTGCGTGTGGGTTCGGCACGTGTTGGGCCGCGCCTTGGTGAACGCACCGCGCCAGACCCACGCTCTGAGCCTGCGTGCTGCGCGCCGTGCCGACACGCCACGCTGTGCGCGTGGCGCATCGGGGCAGCCGAGTCTTTCGGCGCCGAGCGCGGGCAGGACGCCTGACGATTAGGGAGAAGACCCCGGAAGGGGGAGAGAGGAGGAGGAGGAGGAGGAGGAGGAGGAGGAGGAGGAGGAGGAGGAGGAGGAGGAGGAGGAGGAGGAGGAGGAGGAGGAGGAGGAGGAGGAGGAGGAGGAGGAGGAGGAGGAGGAGGAGGAGGAGGAGGAGGAGGAGGAGGAGGAGGAGGAGGAGGAGGAGGAGGAGGAGGAGGAGGGAGGAGGAGGAGGAGGAGGAGGAGGAGGAGGAGGAGGAGGAGGAGGAGGAGGAGGAGGAGGGCGCCTGCCGCCGTCCGAGGACTCCCTTGGCGCCGCCCTCCGCCCGCGGCGCCGCCGCCGTGCCCGCTGCCGCGGCCGCGCCGGGGCCGCCGGTGGCCCGGCTCGCCGGCCGGCTGACGGCCGCCGAGGCGCCCGAGGCTAAAACGACGCGAAGATCGGGACAAAATCGGATCGGGATAACTCGAAATCTCTGAGAATCGGCGGGTTTGGAGGATGTGTTGGGCGCCGCGGCCGCTCCAGAGCGTTCCGGAACGCTCTGAGAGCGCTCCGGAACGCTCTGGGGCGATTTACCCCGATCCTAGCCCTGTTTTAGAGGCGGACGGGGGCGCCGAAGGGCCTGCCCCCTTCCCCTTCACCAGCCCGGAGCACCCAGAGAGCCAACGCATTGAAAAAGCCAGACGGACGGTTGTCACCCTTTTCGGCCTCCAGGGGCCCTCGCCGGGCCCCAGGACCGTCCAGAAACGACTCGGGATGGAAAACCGGTCCCGGGGAATGGATCGAGACGTCCAGGGAACCCGTATTGAAAAAATCACGACGTCGGATCTCTGGGCAGATCCCTGTCTCGATGCCGGATCTTTTTCGGAATGCCTTCAGTTTCTGAACGCGCCTCCCGAAGATCGGGGAAGCGTAAGACTCGAGAGCGCCGGAATTCGGGTTTGCTGGCGCGTTTGTGGACGAGCACGTCCTGGATTTGGATGGTCCAGTTTTCGTGGGATGTTTGCAACGGGAGTTCGCGTCAAATTTCGGATTGGGTCTCGTTATTTTCATGATGGCCCCGTCAGGCCAACCCGAGTTCCCCGAACCCGGGTCTTGGTTGCGTCTCCCCCATTAGATTGTCATCGCATGTGGGCTTGTCAGTCGTAAGCAGTTGTTGTCCAACCTCTTCCTTAAACTTTCAGGCCCAGATCGCCGCTGCCTCGTCGACGCGCGCGGTCCGCCTGCGAGGCCATCGACGTCGGCCCGATGGCCCTCACGCGGTCCTGGAGCTATCAGTTCGAGCGCATGAACACGATTGACGCATGGTCGTCGATGATTTCGCGCCCGCGTTGAGACTGCGCCGAAGCCCTCCGAGGGACTCAATGACATCGATTGCAGTCAACCCACACAGTACGGATGAGAGACTTCCCAAGGCTACCCTGGCATCCTTGCCCCTTCGGCCCATCCTTGCCGACTTTCGCTTGCCAACCTCGTTCGAAAAAAGTGAACACGGCCCTCCAAGGCCCTTGCTTCCTGACCGCGCATCCGTACTATACGGGTTGGCTGTGCCGCATAGGCATCGAGGATTCCGCAACGATGCTGGGACCACACCGAGACCGTCAGGCCAGGGCTTAACACCGCCCAAGCGTGACCTCCGCAGTCCCCGAGGTTCCCAGGCACATGTTGAGACCGCGTTGGGACCATCGTGCCAGGGGCTCAACGTCGCCCAGGCGTGACCTCCGCACAGTCCTCGAGGACGCCGTGCCCACGCTGAGACCAGGTGAAGAAGCTCGGGTCAAGGGCTCCACATCGCCCAGGCGTGGTTCCCGCAAAGTCCCTGAGGATTCCGTGCCCACGCTGGGGCCACGTTGAGACCCTCGCTGCATGGGCCCAACCCGACTCCGCCGAGATCTTTGCTGATGCCGCGCTCACGTTGGGACCATGGTGAGACCTTCGCGGCAGGGGGTCAGCACGATTCCCGCATAGTCCTCGAGGATGCCGCACCAGTGTCGATCCAAAATTGGGATCCTCAGGTCGAAGTTTCAACATGGCCACCGTAAAATCTACGAGGATGCCGCGCCCGTGTTGAACCCGCGTTGAGACCCCCAGGTCAGGGTCTCAACATGACTCCCGCGAAGTTATCCACGGTTGCATGCCCATGTTAACCTTCACAGGTCGAGCTCTTGTTGAGCAATTTACGTCAGAGGCTCAATAGTCCTCGGAGGATCCTCGAAGATTTATTGCCCACGTTGACCACATTAAGTCAGAGGTTCAGCGTCACCCAGGCGCTATTCCCGCATAGTCCTCGAGCATTCCGTACCCATGTTGGGCCCCGTCCGACTTTGGGTGCGACAATATTGAACGAGCACATATGGGAAGCTCAATATGCGCCCTCCACGGTAGCCAAGTGCACGTGACACCCAGGCCCCAGCCAGCATTGTAGCTTGGCCTCGCAGTTAAAATCGGCCACATCTTGAAGCGGTGGGCAACCCGGCTGGCCTCGATCTGGCCTGGGTGGCGGACCACTTGGCCAGCGGCGGGCGGCCCTTGGGGCCGTCGGCGGCTTGAGCCAACGCGACGACGACGGGAGATGGTGATTCCGATGCGGGTCGGATACGCGCGTCGAAAGCTCAAAATCGAAATTCGAGCTTCATTCGGGAAGCGGCGGCTGTAGGGGTAGGGATGTACTCGAAGCGGGCTGTTCGCTGAGATCCTGGCGTTGCAATTTGCTCATAACGGGCGTGTTCGCCCGGTTTCGGGCCCCCCGAGCCTTCACAGATTGATCCGGTTCAAAACGTGACGCACAAAGATCGGGTCGAAGGCTCTGGTTGTCATTTTTCGCGATGCTGCAGTTTTTGTTGCCACGTCAGATCTGAGGTTTCGCATGCTCCACCTTCTCCTCCTCTTCCTCCTTCCCCTCCTCCTCCTCCTCCTCCTCCTCCTCCTCCTCCTCCTCCTCCTCCTCCTCCTGCTGTTCCTCCTCCTCCTCCTCCTCCTCCTCCTCCTCCTGCTCCTTCTCCTGCTCCTGCTCCTGCTCTTCCTCCTCCCCCTTCGTAGCCATTTTGGCTCAAGTGCGTCCCTCCTCGGGGACTTCGGACTCGCCCAAGGCCCCATGGCCCAGCGCCGCGCCACCTGCGGCTGCAGCCCGCGATGCGGGTGGTCCCGATCGACTTGCAGCTGCCTGTGCTCGTGTCGCTGCTGACGCCGGCCGCTGGCACTGGCAAGGTGCCGCACACCCGGTCGATGGCAGTGGCCCATATTCGCGCTGGTGGCGACCACCCGCATGGTCAAGTTCATCCCGAAGTCGTTTGGGCCGATTCCTTACTGCACGGACTCCTTGCGCGTCAGCTCCTCCTCACTATCACCATCATCGTCATCATCCTCACCACAACCACCATCACCACCACCATTCTCATCAGCAGCTGCAGCAGTATCATCATCACCATCATCGTCATTAGCATCATCATCGTCGTCATCATCATCAACATGATCATAATCATCATCATCAACATCAGCAGCAGCATCATCATCGCCGTCATGATCATCGTCATCATCAGCAGCATCTTCATCAGCATCCTCATCAGCAGCAGCATCATCGTCAACAGCATCATCACAATCATCCTCAGCATCAGCATCATCGGCAGCAGCACCACCACCATCAGCATCATCGCCATCGTCGTCGCCATCGTTGTCATCCTCATCCCGAGGCGGACGGAGAAGGGGCCCTCGCCGGGCCGCACAGAGGAGCAGGCGCGACGGCGGCACGAACGGGGGGCCCAAAGCTCGAGGATCGAGAGTTGGAGGTTGGAGCTCTGGTTTGTTTGTTCCTCGAGGCTCTTCATAGGGGAACGAAGAATGACAAACAAAAACTTAGAGGTGCGCGCGGATTTCTCGGATCCGCGCTGGACCCCCCTGGCGGCGCGGCGCCGCCCTTGGCGCGCTCCGCGCGCCAGGGGAGGGAAGTCCGACGCCGATCCGAGAAGTCCGCGCGGACCTCCGAGGCTTTATGGTCATGTCATTCTTCGCTTCCCGACCTCGGGGCTCGAACTTCGAGGGCCGAGCTTCGCGATTGGACTCACGGACGAGCCTCCCGCTCGAGACTTCCTCCAGAGTCCTGTGTGAGTGAGTGTGCGTGCGTGTGCGTGCGTGTGTGTATGGTGATGATGATGATGATGATGAGGAGGAGGAGGAGGAGGAGGAGGAGGAGGAGGAAAAGAGGCGCCAAGGCCCGAAGGCCGGGCAGGCAGCCCAGGACCCGCGGCCGCGCCCAAGCGCGGCGCCACCCGCGCCCGCGGCCCGCAGCGGCAGCCATAGACGCGGGGAACCCCAACCCGCGACCAGCACCCAGCCTCTCGCCGAGGCCAAGTGCATCACCACCTGCGAGGTTGAGGACTTTGGTGGACAGTGGGCCTGGAGTGCCGACATCAGTCAGTATCAAGCGACCAAGGTCGCCAGCCTGGCACAGGAGATCAAGAAGAACAAGGGCAGCAGCCAGAGTAATTCTACGATTGCATAAAGCTGCACATCTCCTACGACAACATCACTCAGCAATGGCCTCGCAAGGAGAACACCGACACCGATCCAATTCCAGAAGGCAGAGGCAGCATTCACAAACGAGAGTGCAGCGCGACTCACTTGGTGGACGGCATGAAGGTAGATGGAAGTGCAATACCTGTGGATTGTCAAACCCATGGTCATGCGACAGGTGCTCATGCTGGACAAAAGGGCAAGCAGGTCAAAGACAACACACGCCCAGAAGCAGCAGACGCAAGACTGACAAAGAAAGAGCCCCACCCAAGCGCTCGGCCGAGTTGCAGAAGATGATCGACGGGGTACCCATAGCGACACCAGAGGAGGCGAGATCGTCGAAGGATTTTGAGGAGCCCCCCTCAGACCAGAGCGCAGCACGGGCATTTCGTTACCGAATATATGCCAAGCAATCCCAGCTTGGCATGGCTGCTTTGTCAGGCAGGAAGGCGCAGCTGGACGTGAAAGAGACAGAGTTCAAGATTTCGGTCATGAAGTACATCATAGACATTATGCGTCCAGCAGCAGCACGAGTTGAAGGACACAGGAAGCACCACGAGGCACTGAAGGAACAGTACAGGACGAAGGTCAAGCAATCCAAGAAGATCAATGACGAGCTGGACGACTTGCAGTACCAGATTGACAGGGCCCACGAAGCGTTGGTGGTGGCCATCCAAGACAGGGACGGCGAAGAAGAAGAAGCTGAAGGAGAAATGGAAGATGAACATGAGCCAGATTTGGACGATGAAGTTATGCAAGTAGAACCAAGGCTGGGAAGGCCAAGACAAAACCCACAGCGACGCACGTTCCCAGCAGGAGGATTGCCACCATCAAGCTCAGGATACAGCCCTGAAGTAGCAGAGACTCCGCACAAAGATGGACATATTGAACAGATCCAGCAGTTGATGCATATGGTGGCCCAGCAGTCAGTTGAAAATGGTAAATTACAAGCACAGCTTCGAGACATACAAGCGGAGTCACAGGCGGCAAAGGCATTCTATGAGCAACAAGCCGCGTACCAGCAGTTCTACATCAACAGGATGACCGACCAGCAGGAGAAGATGATGAACCAGACTGCGGCAGAACGTACAGAGTCGGAGGCAGCAGGACATCAGCCGTCACCTACAACGCCAACTGAGGATTACTTTGCCACACAGGAGCGACAGCAGGTCATCGACCACAAGAAATGGCTTCAACAGAGTGCAGCGGCGGCGGCACAAGCACATGCGGCAGCAGCAGCAGTGGGGCAACTCCCGATCATCGACACAGGGGCCGCAGAGGTCGCAGCTCGACAAGCAGCATATCAAGCTCAACAGCAAGCAGCCGCCCATGATGCTGCACAGCAACAAGGGAAGCAAGAAGAACATCATACAGGACAACAAGCAGCCCAGCGCGCAGATCATCAGGACCCATACAATGTCACCGCAGCCCACCAGCCAGTACCCGACGACAATCATGAGTTGGAGGCCGACAATTGGGACGAAGTGCAGGCAAAGCGAGTGGAGGAGCGCACCATGTATGAGGCTCAAGAGGTGACCGACCAGATGGTACGCAAGGTAATCAAAGAGGAGGCCGAGGCCATGATCGCAGAGAACAGTCAACGTATGCAGGAACATGATCATCGGCATGCACCGGCACCTCAGACGCCAGTGGCACCAGATCCACCAGCGGCGGCATGGGAGGTGGGTCCCCTCCTCAGCGCCAATGTGGATCAAGAGCAGTACGCAGCAGCCCTCAGGATGAGGAACCTCGACGAGCCATCATCAATCCCGACAGAGCAGCCATCGCCATGCTGCTGCACTCCCACGGAAGTGGCGTCACCAACCCAACCTGACAAGCAAGAGGAGATCAGCCCGACTGTGCCGTTCACGCCGAGAGGCCTCAGCACTGAGCATCGTTCCCCTTCGAGAAAAGAAAAAGAAGAAAACATGAACGGCAATCAGCAGGGCACCCAGCACTACGACATCGCGAAAGGTGACAGCCCTGTTCGTCCTGGACAACGAGGATCTTCACTACCCCGATTTGGTTCGTTTCGAAGTTACGAGGAGGACAGCGGCAGCAGCGGAGGACCGCAGCCCAGGCAGATTGCCAGGAGGTCGATGCAGCCCTTCGGCAGGACCGCCAACGCGGCGGCCATCAGGAGCAGCTCGGCCCGCTAAGCAGGTCCATTTTGGACCTACTGAATGCATGTACTATAATTCAAAAACTGGAAGCAGTATTTCGCACCTGCGTGAAGCATCACCCGCAGCTCTACGTTATGCCGAGAAGTCTCCAGTCCACACGACGTCTTCACCGTCAGCATCGGATCCCACGACGAGATCTTCGGACTCGACTGGATGTGGAGCTGATGTACTAGCCGCGCCTCACCTTCCTGAGTTTGGGTTTCCAGTTGAGGGTGCAAGATGTGCGCAGGTAGAGTTAGGATCCTTGTTTTCATCAAGTCGCAGCTCATCCCTGCCGCCGTCCTGGAACCCCCCATCGTGGCTCGACCAGGAGAAGAGGCGGCAGAAGCCCGAGAAGTACCAATCCCTCGAGTATGCAGAGCAGCGCACACTGTCTACACCAGCCAGCGTCGGGCAAACCACGCAGGCCCTCGTCACCAAGCAGACCAAGCTCATCACAGATGCTCGAGCGAGGTTTGCAAAGCAGGTAGAGGACAATACGCAATCGCAGGTACACAAAGCAGACATGACACTGGCACTCACCCTGAAGTGCGAAGCACAGATCCCAGAACCAATCACCAAGCGTTTGGAGGGCAAGAACAAGTGGATCATCCTGCAGGAAATCCCAGAAGGGGCAGAGGTCCACGAGTTCGCCAAAGCAGCTGTCTCCTTAACCAAGTTTACAGAGGTGGACCCTACGCACTATTTCATCTACACGGACGCCTCTGTACCGAAGATCAAGGAAGCATCCAGCTGGGCTTTGGCGCTTGTTTCACAGAGTGCAGAGAGTTTTCATTTCCATGGGCAGATTGGACACATCGTCAAAGACAGTACCTCCCTGGACATCGATTACGCTCTCCTCGACTCCACGCAGGCAGAATTGGTAGCTATCATTTGGGCGCTGATGCTGGCGTACCAACTCGAGGACACCACGGATACTACCATTCTAACAGACTCGCAAGGAGCTATCGACATTATTACAAGAGCTACCTCCAGGGACGATCCCATTTCAATTCTGGCAATAAGTACATATGATTCAGTGCGAAGAGCGAGGCGAATTACGATTGAACATGTCAAAGGCCATGTTGGACAACCCTGGAACGAACTTTGCGATTCTATTGCCAGGTACCATACAAAGAAATATCTGACAACATCTGAGGTGGTCATCGACCTTGAAGCGGACTGCCCGCTCCCAGTGGCCATTGTTGAGGAACTCAAGGTCACGAAGCACATGCACTGGAGTTTCTTACGTGACACAAATTTTCAGGATGGTAGAGCTTATCCCACAGCAAATGGAGATGGACTGAGTTTCTCATACCAACTCATGCAGGCGGAGAAGGAAGTTGTTATCCAAAAGAACCCGTTACCTGTCAAGCCCGCCCCTGCTGCTACTGAGCAACTTGCAAAGGTCACCCACAAAGCCAAGACCACATTGAACCTGAACCTTGCCACGTACAACGCTCAGAGGACCATCGTAGACGACAAGGAGCAGATGACCTTTGCGACCAGGGAGTGTCGAGGCGCTGTTACCAAACACATCAAGCATCAACGAGGTCAACTCATGAGACTCCAACTGCGTGAGGAAGGAGTACAGATCGCTGGAATCCAGGAGACCACTTTCACGGAGGAATATACCAGTGGAGATGGCTATATGCAGTTCAACTCTCGACAGACCAACTCCAAGCAGGAGAAGCTTGGGGTATCATTACTGATTAGCCACGACGTGCCGTATGCCACCAGCGACCTGAAGGAGCACTTCTTCGAGAAGAAACACGTGAGGATTGTCCATCGATCGGAGAGATTACTAATCGCATGCGTCAGAACACCCATAGTGCACGAGACGATCCATGTGTGGCATGTCCCACATCACGATAAAGGATCCAAGGATGCAGAACGTGTCAAATGGTGGAAGCAGCTTTGGCATCTCAGTCAGAAGTGGCCACCTACTATTGTACTCGCAGATGCAAATGCAACAATTTCGAGCATACCCTCCCCAGGAATAGGGGGACTGGTCCACAGGTGCGATGACAAGGACGATGACAACGCCGAACGCATCAGGGAGTTTGCAAATATTTACAGAGTGCACTTAGTGAACACAATCATTGATCATCAGGAGAAGGCCACGTACACTACAGATGGAGGTCGGCAAAAGCGTATCGACTACATCGCCACGAGCAAGCAGTATCTACAAGGAATAACCAGCGTTGAAACACTACAGGACTTCGATACGGGCAGTATCGCTAAAGATCACGTACCTGTCATAGCGAGATCGGGTCTACTGGTCGAGCCGCGGAGAGGTTCCACAAGCCAGAGAAGGATTGACAGGGTCAAGTTACAAGATCGCCGACGACAACAGCTTTTCTGCGACCATCTAAATACTCTTCCACTGCACAGGTGGGAAACGGATGCAAACAAGCAAATGGACGACATAAATTGTGCAGTGGTCAGTATTGCAGGAGCGATTTTCAAGCCAGATGCACTTACACCAAGGCAGCCATACATTACACGGACGACCATGAAGCTGATCAGGTACCGCAGATTCGCCATGCGGGCTTTGCGGAACGCCATGACCATATCGGATATCACAGCTTGGGACAACTTGAAGAAGTACTCCGAAACAGACGAATTGACCAAGGCCACTGAGCAAGATGCCTGGTTTAAAGAAGCCAGACAGTTGTATATGATCCTGGACCTGTACGACGACGACAGCGGAGGGGAGCTATCAACAGGAGCCCGAGTATTCTTATCACACACCAAGCCAGTACTGACAAAGTTATTACGACAAGACCGAGCAGCACACTTGGAAAAAATAGCCAACGAACTCCAAGGCAGTATTGCTAACCATGACGGCAAGCATGAAGGAGCGGCAACCAGAGCACTCCTACGATATGGCGGAAGGATCCCATCACGATGCTCGAGACGATCACCAGCAGGAGGCCCAGCGCCTTACAACGAGGACGATGATGGAGTAGTGCTCGATGAAGATGAGAAAGTTGCTCGCAGTCGTCTCCTTCACTTTGCCAAACAGGAGGATGCGACACTGTTCAGTACCAGAGAGATAAAGGACCGCTACAATACTGAAGTCAACACCGCAGCGATGCACACTGAGTTGGACTTGGACCAAATCCCGCCACTCCCATGGTTGCAGCATAGTTTCAGCAGTGGAAAGTGGGCTACAGCACCAGGCACGGACGGCGTCAGTGCTGGGATCCTGAAGGCGGGTGCTGGACCATTGGCTCGACTGTACCATCCAGTTATGTGCAAGGCGGGATTACTACTGCAGGAGCCACTTTTATTTAAGCATGGCATTGGCATCAGCTTGGCCAAGTCAGCGGATAAGGCGGCATGGAACGAGTATTACAGACTGATCCTGCTCAACAGCGAGGTGTCCAAGCACTACCACAAATACCTGCGCAGAAGCATGGCAAGCATGGTCAACATCATGATGCGCGATACCCAGACAGGAGGAAGAGCCAAACGATCGACGGCCATGGCAGGACACACGGTCACTACCTTCCTTCAACTCCTCAAGCAAGATAAAAAATCAGGATTCGTGTACTTCATCGACCTGAGAGCAGCCTTTCACAGAGTTATACGGCAGCTGGGCATAGATACAAAAGCATACGACCCAGAACAGCAAGATATAACGTATATTATGCAGAACTGCAACATCCCAGACGCTTTGAAGCCGCTTACTCACTTGGCACTGGAAGCACCGATTCTGATGCAGCACCTAGAAGATCGACCTCACCTAGCTCAACAGTTGGTGGAGACGCATAGGCTGACACATTTTGGCATGACGGATACTGAGGAAGTGGCAGTATCGAGGCGAAGCACGAGACCAGGCAACTCCCTGGCGGACTACCTGTTCAACGTCATCTTCACGAAGCCCTTGGAGTACGCCTCGGAACCCCTCAAGGCTCAAGGACTATGCTACCAGGTGCCAGAAAGCGACAGCAGATACCCGAGCCTTTCCAAACACAGGACAGCACAAAGGATATTGACGGATGTATCGTTTGTCGATGACGCATTGTTTGTGGTACAGGCGCGAAATGATACAATGCTGATGGCAATGCGGAAGACAGCCGACACGGTCCATGGAGCGATGATGCTCTACGGTTTCGAGGTCAACTACAAGCGTACCAAGACAGCCATTGTACCATCCATCAGAGGCCCTGGCTCGGGACTAACCAAGAAGCAGGTGTTTGGCAAGTCCCCAGCCACCATCAGTTCCAGAAAATACGGTCTAGTGGTACACGTGGAAGTATGCTACAAGCACTTGGGTACGATTATCGACAAGGACGGCTCAGTGGGCACCCAGGTCGCCAGGAACTTGAATCGGCACCGAGACGCAGCTGGACCAGTACGGAAGTCAATCAACAAGTTACTGCAGCTCAGCAGCGAGGCAAAAGTCAAGATAGCTGACACCCACATCAACGTGCACCTGGGGTACCACGCCGAGACTTGGGCAGATGTCAGCAACACCAAGATGAAGTCGCTCGAAGCAGCATATCAAAAGACATATCGATCAGCACTACGGCTTCACCTCCCTGATGAAGATGGGCAGCGACCACGAACATGCAAAGTGCTATATGAAGCCAAAAAGCCACCGCTCCAAGCAGGAATACGACTTCGGCGTCTCAGATACTTAGTTGCGCTATTGGAGAACGGTCCTACAATATTGCTCGAGATGCTGGACCTCACTTGGGACCCCGAGAAAGACGAGATTGGCTGGGCGGCGCAGCTCAAGCAGGACTTTGCTTGGATCGCAACACATATGAACACAGGCCCAGATGATCCCATACTGCACAGGACCTTGCAGGCTTGGGTTGACATCATAGTGAAGGACCCCGCGGCGTTCAGAAGGTTACTCAAGCAAACATGGGACAGATATCGTGCACATCAACATGACGAACATCATCGACAGGATTGGCAGCAGGCACTGGCAAAGCTACAAGGACAGGAGCCCAAAGATACAGATCAAGTGGGCGTTGGTCAACACAAAGTCTTCTGCTACATATGTGGACATGAATACGACAACATTGCCACCGTCACTGGCCACATCCATCGAGACCACCGTATTATTGACACGGCACAACGTTATGCGGCTGGAACATACTGCCATGCATGCAAAAGCGAACATCATTCCAGACCACGATTATTAGTGCATCTTCGTCGAGTAGCGGAATGTCTACAGGTGCTCAAGAGCACAATGGAGCCGTTGCCAAATGAAGAGGTACACAAACGCCAAGAGCAAGACAGAGCAACGATCGCAGCACTCAAGCAGCAAGGCTATGGTGCATCCAAGGCAATACAACCAGTCAGAAGGGACGCACCCCAACGTCGGAAAGCACAGCGTCCACAGCAAGAAGAAGGATACGGCCATCATGCTCCAGATGATGAGGTACCTCCTCCACAGCAGCCACCACAACAAGTTCATGTTCCTGGTTCCGTACAGCCCCCTGAGCCCCCTCAAGCACGACGAGGCTACGACTACCCAGAGGCAGCGTGTGCCGACGGGATCGAAGAGGAGGAGGCAGCTACGCGAATCGCACCGACACACTGGCCTACGTGCAAATATGTACTTCATTTATTCTCAGGCCGAAGAAGGCCAGGGGACTTGCAGGACTGGATAGAGCGACAACAGGACTTCAGCTGTGTGGTACTACAGATCGACGTTGATACTGCTGAGGCTGGAGACCTCACACACTGGAAAAATACTTTCAAATTCGCGAGAATGGTTGCCCAAGGATATATATTGGGCATCCTGGCTGAACCGCCATGCGAGACCTGGTGTGGCGCCAAGTATCATCAAGATGAAGGATATGAAGGACCTCCCCCAGTACGCTCATCACAATACCTATGGGGCCTGCCGAACAACGAGATGCGCTACCGACGCAAAGTTATGTTGGACAATCTACGAATGAGAGCATCGATTTTCTTGGCAGCAGCATGTGCAAGGCATTACATCCCTATGCTGATGGTACATCCGAAGAGAAGCTGGCGACCGCAATCACCATCGTGCTGGAGTATCCCAGAGTTACGATCGCTCATGAGATTACCCAATGTATGCACGATCACAATTGACCAATGCACAATGGGATACCCTTCCAAGAGGCCCACTACTATCCTCCAGGTATCGTGCAGCAGTTTCAGCGCCATGGTCAACGAGAGGTATGGAGGCGGCCGTTGCAGTCACCAGAGTCATGAAGTCTACACTGGACGCAGCCGCAGAGGAAGCGAGCAAATTGCCCAGACCAGAGAGATACCATCCGAATTATCTAGATGCATCGCTCAAGCATTTTACACATCCTGGACGGAACGAGAGTATGCCAGAGGTACGTCTCTGGAACACATCGAGCAGGAGCTGCTCCAGCTGTATGCACCGATGGACTTCGACACCATGGACCATCCCACCAGCGAGGATGCTACCACATGGTACGACGACGAGGTCCAACGCCCAAGTTCTGGGACCTGGAGTGCCAGTTCATGTCTCCCGTGGCGCTCTGCGCACGGGCCGCCGCTGCTGCAGGACAACCACGAGGTTTGAGCGGCGCCTGCGGGACCCCCCGGAGGGAGCGGCGGGGGCCCCCAAGGCCCCAATGCCCTTCGGGGGGTCGTCGTTCGTCCCCCTTTCGTCTCCGTCGTGCCTCCAGGTATTGATATCGACGGCGGCGGCGTCTCCACCCCCCTCTGGGCGCGGCCGCGGGCCGCGGTCGCGTCGGCCGACACGACGCGCGTCGCGCAGCGTTGGCGATGATGATGAGGAGGAGGAAAAGGAGGATGGTGATGATGATGAGGATTCAGAGGATGACGACGGTGACGATGACGATGGTGATGATGGTGATGAGGATGATGCTGGTGATGATGGTGATGTGATGGTGATGGTAATGGTGATGATGATCGTGATGGTGATGATGGTGATGATGACGATGTTGGTGGTAGGGATGGTGGTGATGATGGTGGTGGTGGCGTGTGATTGTGATGACGATGACGACGACGATGATGACGATGATGATGATGAAGATGATGATGCTGATGATGCTGATGATGGTGATGATGATGCAGATGCTGATGCTGCTATGGGGTTGTAGTGGTGTTGGCGATGGTGATGGTGACGATGGTGTTGGTATTGATGTTGATGTTGATGCGAATGCGGATGCTGATGATAGTGGTGGAGGTGATGGAGGTGATAATGATGGTAATTGTGGTGATGACGATGGTCAGGAGGAGGAGGAGTGTAGAAGGACAAGTTACTGCGCGGGGTGCCCATAGAACAAAGAATCCTGTTTAGGACGTGGAGAAATCATTTAGAAAAGCGATAGCCAGAGCCCACATGATGATCTTCCAAATTAATCTGGAAGTAATCCTTATCGTCATCCGTGTGACTACCAAGGCCCTCTTCCTGTCAAGCATTTGCTGGTCCCTGCGGGCACCTAAAGGTTTAATTGAGGATGACCGCCTCGGATTACAGAGGACGCTCGACAAAAGAAAATCCAGTCAACGTGTTCAGGAACGAGGCTCCCGCTCGAGACGCCCCTGGGAGTTGAAGCTCCCAAGTGTCACGAAATCTGTGTTTTTGCATGGTATTCCGATGGCCGCCTCGGATTACCAACATGATGTATCGACCCCATAGAGAGGAGCTCCCGCTCGAGACGTCCTCGCGATTCACTCACAGATGAGTGAGCGCCCGAGACATCCCCTCAAGTTGCTTAGGAAGCATGCTCCCGCTCGAGACGCCGTCGGGAGTCAAGCTCCCAGGTATCACCAAACCCGTGATTTTTCACAATACTCCGATGGCCGTCTCGGATGACCAGCACGAGGTGGCGACCCCATAGGGAGGGGCTCCCTCTCGAGACTTCCTCGCGATTCACTCACAGACGAGTGAGCGCCCGAGACATCCTTTCAAGTTGCTCAGGAGCGAGGCTCCCGCTCGAGACTTCCCGGGGATTCAGGCCCTCAGGTGTCACGAAACCATTGTTTGTTTTTACGATGGCCGCTTCGGAGTACCAACATGATGTGGCTACCCCATGAGGAGGAGCTCCCGCTCGAGATCGCCCTGCGGTTCACTCAGAGATGAGTGAGCGCCTGAGACACCCCCTCAATCTGCTCAGGAACCATGTTCCCGCTCGAGATGTCATCCGGAGACAGGCTCCAAGGTGTCATCAAACTTGTGTTTTTACCCCATATCCCGATGGTCGCTTCGGATTCCCAACACGAGGCGGCCATGCCATAGGGAGCGGCTACCGCTCGAAAATTCCTTGCGATTCGCTCAGAGACGAGCCTCCTGCTCGAGACACACCCTCAATTTGCTCAGAAACGAGGCTCCCAGATGTCACCAAACCTGTGTTTCCATAGTTTTCCGATGGCCGCCCTGGATCACCGACATGAGGTAGCGACCCCATAGAGAGGAGCTCCCGCTCGAGATTTCCCTCGCGCTTCACAGCCGAGTGAGCGCCCGAGTCATCCTTCCAATTTCTCAGAAACGAGGCTCCCGCTTGAGATTTCCTCGGGGTTCAGGCTCCCATGTGTCACCAAGCCTGAGTTGTTTCAATGGTTTTCCGATGGCCACCTCGGATTACCAACATGAGTTGGGACCCCATAGGGAGGGGGCTCACGCTCGACACCTCCTCGCCAATCACTCACAGAGGAGTCTCCCGCTCGGGGCATCCTCATGATTCGTGTGTGAGTGCGTAAGTGCGTGAGCCCCCTGCACCCGCCGCTTGGCGCCGGCCGCGCTCGCGCGCGCTTTCGGCCAATTTGTAGCGGCCGCAGCCCGACCGTTACCCGCCGCCGCTGGCGCATCCGCCTGCGGCTGTAAGAAAAAAAAAAAAGTAAGTGCGTGAGCGAGTGCTCATGCGTGTGCGAGCGTGTACGGTGATAGTGGTGGTGATGACGATGATGTTGATGATGATGGTGATGATGATGATGATGATGATGATGACAATGATGGTGATGATGATGATGATGATGATGATGATGATGATGATGATGATGATGATGATGATGATGATGATGACAATGATGATGGTGGTGATGATGACGATGGAGATGACGATGACGGCGACGATGATGATGACGACGATGGTGATGGTGACGGTGATGATAATGATGACGACGATGGTGGTGACGAAGAAGATGATGAGTTTGTTGATGGTGATTACGATGATGGAGGTGGCTATGATGGTGGTGATGTTGATGACGAGGATGGTGGTGCTGAAGATTATGGTGATGAGGATGGTGATCACCGTGATGATGCTGATGTTGTTGATGATGATGATAAAGATGATGATGGCGGTGTTGATAATGATTATGGTAGTGGTGATAGTGACGGTGTCGATGATGATGATGATGACGATGACGATCGTGAAGACAATGACGGTAACGATAACGTTGACGACGACGACGATGGTGATGATGATTGTGGTGGTGGTAATAATGGTGGTGGTGGTGGCGGTGGCGGTGATGATGATGTTGGTGTTGCTGTTGGTGATGATGGTGATTGTGATGGTGGTGATGATGGTAAAGGTGATAGTGTTGATGGTGGTGGTGATGATGCTGGCGGTAGTGGTGGAAATGGTGGTGGCAATGATGAGAATGGTGTTGTTGATGATGGTGATGATGATGATGCCGATGATGATGATGATGATGATGATGGTGGTGGTGATGATGATGATGATAATGATGATGATGATGATGATGATGATGATGATGATGATGATGATGATGATGATGATGATGAGTTGTGGAAGACGAGGGAGGTGGAGGGGCTGAGGAGGTTCTTGCGCGTGGCGCCCAGAGAAATTTAATCCAACGGTAGGACCACACATGAGGACCTCCCAATATGTAAGTAATCTCCATCGTTGCCCTTGCGATTGAGGAGGCTGTCTTCATGTCTGGTAGCTGCTTGCCCTTGCCGACGTGCACAAGCTTGATTGAGGATGGCCGCCTCGGATTACAAAGGACGCTGCACAAAGGAACGAGGATCCCACTCGAGACTTTCTCAAGACTAAGATTCCCAGGTGTCACCAAACTTGTGTTTTTTCACATCGGATCCCGATGGCCATCTCGGAATACCGCGGATGGAAACAATTCACGCGATACTGACTCGTAACGTTGGAATTTAGCCATTCAAAGCCCGCGGGTTCGAGGCTGGGCACGATCGGCGGCCGCCACCGAAAATGCATAAAACACACGCGAACCACAAGTGCAGGCTTTTGAGCCCCATGTTGTCGTGGCCCAGAGTGCATTCATTTTCTCTGAACGGCGGAACAACGTTATGAGTTGGTTTCGCGTTCTTGTTTTACATCCACGGTCGTTCCTTCGGCTTGCATGCGTGATGGATCGTTCCTTATGCGTTATGTATCATGTATCGCTCCTTATGCGTTATTCCTTGAAAAAACAAGGGGGGTCATTCCTTATGTATCGTTCCTGAAGTCAGGCCGATGAATGTAGTAACATGAAGCGGGGGGGCGGAAGGAGGGGGCTTCCGCTTGAGACCTCCCCGCGATTATCCCGCACAGACCAGCGGCCGAGGCGTCCTCTTCAAGTTGCGTTGAGGAGCGAGGCTCCCGGTCGAGAATCCCCGGAATCGGGCTCACCAGGATCCTGCTCGAGACATCCCCTCGATTTGTTCAGAAGCGAGGCTCCCGCTCGAGACTTCCCCAGGATTCAGTCTCCCAGGTGTCACCAAACTTGTGTTCCCATGGTTTTCCGATGGCCGCCTCGGCTTGCCAACACGAGGTGGGGACCCCATGGGGAAGGGCTCCCGCCCGAGACCTCCCTCGCGGTTCATTCAAGAACGAGTGGGCGCCCAAGACGTCCTCTGAGTACGCTCAGGAACTAGGCTTCCGCTCGAGCTTTCCTGGGTTCTTACTCGGTGTGCTTAAAGGGCCGGGCAGTGTAACCCGCCCCGGGCGGTTCCCCCAGCATCCGCTCCGCGGTTCCCCCAGTGACGTTCCTTTAGCTTAGCGTTGCTTATCTCATCTTAGCTTAGCGTATTTCATCTTAGTTTAGATTTAGATGTAGGTGTAGATGTAGATGTAGATGTAGATGTAGATGTAGGTGTTCCCTTAGCTTAGCGTATGTAGGTGTATATGTATATGTAGATGTGAGTTTCGCTGTTGATGTTGATGTGGATGTAGATGCAGGTGTAGATGTTGATGTAGCTTTCGGTTTAGATATAGATGTTGTTTTCCTAGATCCTCCAACTCCTAGGAAGGGTCGCACTGGGATAATTTGTATTCCCTACCTAGGCTCTGCCTAGAAGGGTTCTTACTCGGTGTGCTTAAAGGGCCGGGCAGCGTAACCCGCCCCGGGCGGTTCCCCCAGTATCCGCCCCGCGGTTCCCCCAGTTACGTCCCCTTAGTTTAGCGTTGCTTATCTCATCTTAGCTTAGCTTGTTTCATCTTAGCTTAGCTTAGGTTCATCTTAGTTCAGGTTTATCTCAGCTAACTTACCTTCATCTTAGCTTCGCTGAGCTTTAGCATAGCAGAGCACAGCATAGCATAGTATAGCGTAGCATAGCATAGCGCATCATCGCATATCATAGCATGGGTGTAATTCCCTACCTAGGCTCTGCTTAGAGGGTTAGCTTAACTTAGCTTAACTTAGCATAGCGCAGCGCTGCATTAGCATAACATAGCATAGCATAACATAGCCAAGCAGAGCATAGCATAGCATAGAATCGCATAGCGCAGCTTAGCATAGCATAGCTAAGCTTAAAGGGCCGGGCAGTGGGGCTCGTAAGCTTAAAGGGCCTGGCAGTGTAACCCGCCCCGGGCGGTTCCCCCGGCATCCGCCCCGCGGTTCCCCCAGGAGCCCCCCGCGCCCCCTGGGTGAGCTTAGCTTCGCCTAGCTTAGCTAAGCCTAGCTTAGCATAGCTTCGCTTAGCTAGCTTAGCTTAGCTTTGCTTTGCTTATCTCATCTTAGCTTAGCCTAGCCTAGCCTAGCTTAGCTTAGCTTAGCTTATCTTAGCTTATCTCATATTAGCTTATCTTAGCTTACCTTACCTTAGCTTAGTTTAGCTTATCTTAGCTTATCTCTTCTTAGCTTAGCTTAGTGTTGCTTAGTTTAGCCTAGCCTAGCCTAGCCTAGCTTAGCTTAGCTTAGCCTATCTCATCTTAGCTTGGCTTAGCTTAGCTTATGCTGCTTTCCTAGGGGCTCCAACTCCTAGGTAGGGTCGCACTGGGATAATGGTATCCCAGTGGCCGCTTCGGATTCGCTCGAGAGTTCTTCGCAATTCATATAGACGAGTAAGCTCCCGAGACTTCCTCAGGATTCAGGCCCCCATGTGTCACCAAGCCTATGTGTGTACGGTTTTCCGATGGCCGCCTCGGAGTGCCAACATGAGGCGGGGACCCCATGAGGGGTCTCCCGCCCGAGATCCCCTCGCGATTCACTCACAGACGAGTGAGCGCCCGAGACTTCCTCAGAATCCAGGCTCCCAGGTGTCACGAAACCTCTTCTTTCGATGGCCGCCTCGGATTACCTATTTGATCTGCGGGCCCCACAGGGAGGGTCTCCCGCTCGAGACTCTCCCGCAGTTCACTCACAGACGAGGCTCCCGCTCGAGACGTCCTCGGAAATCAAGCTCCCAGGTGTCACCCAACTTGTGTTGTTTTGTTATCGGTTGTCCGATGACCGCCTCGGATCACCAACATGATCCGCGGGCCCCACAGGGCGGGGGCTCCCGCTCAAGAGTTCTTCGCAATTCACTCATAGACGAGGCTCCCGTTCGAGACTTCCCCTGGATTCAGGCTCCCAGGTGCCACCCAACTTGTGTTTGGAATCGGTCTCCCGATGGCCGACTCGGAGTGCCAGCATGATCTGCGCGCCCGATAGGGAGGGGCTCCCGCTCGAGACCTCCCCGCAGTTCACTCACAGACGAGGCTCCCGCTCGAGACTTCCTCTGCATGAGTGTGTGAGTGTGTGTGTGTGATTGAGTGAGTGAGAGTGTGTGTGTGTGTGTGTGCGTGATGATGGTGATGATGATGACGACGACAACGACGATGACGACGACGATGATGTGGAGGAGGAGGATGCGGATGATGAGGATGATGAGGATGATGAGAAAGATGATGAAGATGATGATGAATATGATGATGAATATGATGATGATGATGATGATGATGATGATGATGATGATGATGATGATGATGATGATGATGATGATGATGATGATGATGGTGATGGTGATGATGCAGATGACGATGGTGGTGGTGGTCGTGGTGGTGGTGATGATGATGATGATGGTGGTGGTGATGATGATGATGGCTGCTGATGATGACGATGATGATGACGATGATGGTGATGATGGTGATGGTGATTGTGATGATGATGATGATGATGATGATGATGATGATGATAATGATGGTGATGATGATGGTGATTATGATAACGATAATGACGATAACGATAATGACGACAAGAATCATGATGATGCTGATGATGATGATAGTGATGGTGATGGTGATGATGAGGATGGTTGTGATGAGGATGATGGTGGTGATGATGATGATGTATGAGTGCGATGATTGCATGAGCGCGTGAATGCGCTGATGTATGCATGGGATGATGATGTCTGAGTGTATGAGTGCTGAGTGAATGTATGAGTGTGATGATCATGCTGAGGAGGAGAAGGAGTTGGGGGTGAGGAGGAGGGGGAAGAGGAGGAGGAGGAGGAGGTTCCTGCGCGGGGGGGCCAGGAAAACGAAAACCCCACTCAGGATGGAGGGGAACAGGAACCCCACAGGATGTGGGCAGCAAAACACAGACCAACAAAAAAATGATACCAGAGAAGAACCCAAGCATCATCTTTTTAGGGCTGTAGGGCTACAGGGCTATGTGGGCTCTTGGGCGCTGTATGGGCTATATGGCTATATGGGTTATAGGGCTATAGGGAGATAAGGATATAGGGCTATAAGGCTATAAGGCTACAGGGCACCAGGCACCTGGGCACCAGGCACCCGGCACCCGGGCACCCACCAGGGCACCAGGCACCCGTCACCAGGGCACCCGGGCACCCGGGCATCCGGGCACCCGGGCCCGGCCACCGAATCGGCGGCGAACCCCGGCACCCGGGCACCCGGGCACCCGGGCACCCGGGCACCCGGGCCCGGCCACCGAATCGGCGGCGAACCCGGGCACCAGGGCACCTGAGCACCCGGGCCCGGCCACCGAATCGGCGGCACACCTCACCTACCCTTCAATCCGCTAGGACCCCTACAGAGGCAAGCTCTGATTGGGGAAACACGCCGACTGCGAACAATGCCCTGGGGAAGAGGGATCGAGCGGCACAGGGCCAAACGAAGCGCCGGCAATGCCTGGACTCTGAGAGGGCCAGAGGGCTCCTCAGAGGCCCCCTCCTCCTCCTCCTCCTGCTCCTCCTCCTCCGCCTCCTCCTCCTCCTCCTCCTCCTCCTCCTCCTCCTCCTCCTCCTCCCTCCTCTGAGATCCGACGTCGCGCAGAAATTGCATTTTTGTTCGGCAAAGTGCACTGCTCGGCGGCCACGCAGCGTCTACCCCTCGCTCTGCCCTGCAGAGCGCGCACAAGGCTAGAGCATAGCATCCGGGACAGTGGGGTGGCGGCCCTCAAGGATCCTGTTGACCCTTCTCTGCCGCGCGCGCCCTGCACTGTCGAGGCGCCCATTCTCGTCTGTGCCCCCGAATCGGCCCGGGCATCTCGCCGCGCCGGTTGTTCCGACCCGCGGCCCTGCGTCTTGGGGAGGGCGTCTGGGCCACCAGGGCAGGCGCCCATCTCGGGCACGGTGGGGCTCGCCGTGGAGTTTTTGCCGCGCGGCGGCCTCGCCTGCTTGGGGTGCGGGGCGCAGGGCCTGCCCTGGGTCTGCCGTGGTACCGGCTTGGTCCACGTGGGCGCGCCGAGACCACACGGCGCGGCGACACGTCGTGCAAAGTCACCACCGGAGCCCTCGGCCCCATCTTTCTGCAGTGCTCCCCGAGCCTGATCGATGCGGGGGAGCCCCTCGGGCCCGAGGCTGGGCGAGAGCGCCTGGAGCGAGGAGGAGGTGGAGCGCACGGACCTCGGGCCTCGGAGAGGGCCACCCCCTCTGTCGCCCAAGTCCGCTTGGGCGACGGAAGGGGGCGGGGTCCACTGCGCGGACATTCGAGCATACAGTGGGGGTCCATGCCAAAAAACACCCTGCATGCCTCCAGGGTACCCTGGGTGTCTTGGGTTTCGATGGTTTTGCCGTGGAAAGTGCGACCTTCCCCACGCCAAAAAATCAACGGATGTGCTGGGGTCTCAGGGTTGGGTTTCTCGTGGAAGGTTTCTTGTGGACTGGCCTCCACTGTAAGCTTCCGACGCAAGGTCGCGCGCAAGCGCCCTCTTCTCCACGCCGGCGGCCCGCGTAGGCCACGGCGCAGGGTCGCCACCAGGAGAAGCTGGCTGCAGAGCACGCGGCCAGCCTGGGCGAATGCTGGATGCACTCGTGGCCAGGTTTCTTTCCAGCGCGCGCCCCTTCTACGGCCGTGTAGGCTGGGCTTCCGCACGCTTATCAAGCGCGTGGCGTCCCGGTGTTCCACGCGTGAATGCAGCCATGTGCAGTTCCAGTTTCTTGGTGCGCCTTCTCGCGCAGGGCCCGTGTCGTTTCGTCGATCATCTGCACGCGCGCCGCCCAGCATCAAAGGATCAAAAAACCACCTGCACCCGACAATTGGAGCTAACGCAACGGCCCTGGGCGTGCACCAAACAGCCCTGCCCTGCTCGTTTCCTCCTGCGGGTGCGTCTACTCAGTGGCTCAATTCGCGCGTCGGGTGATTCTTCTGGGGGGGGGGGGGACTTTCTGCCCTCTGCAACAGGCGCGGCCCCGCCCGCGGCCGCTCGCGGTGGCACCACCTTCTCCTGGGACGCCGGGGCGACGACGGGCGCGTGGCGCGACGACCCCGCCGCCGACGCGTGGGGCGACGGCCCCGCGCCGCCAGGGGCGTGGCACCCAGGCGGGCGCGGCCTCGCAGGCGCCGATGCCTGGGACGACCCGGCGGAGGCCGCCGAGTGGCACGACCGAGGCCCAGGCCGCCTCCAAGTGGGCTTAAGTCGGGCCTGTCCCCCTACAAAGGGATTTTGGACGAAAAATAAAAAATATTCGAAAAAATGCTCAAGAGATGCCCGAAAATATTCAAAAAGTAGTCCCAAAATTATTTTTTACTGTTTCTGAATATTCCCCGGGGGGGCAGTGGGGGCGGGAGTTTGGGGGGGGGCCAGAGCTTTCGGGCGCCTGCGTCGGTTCTGGGAGGTCTTCGCGCCTCGGGGTGCTTTGCAGCAGCTGCGCCTCGTCGGGGGCGCTCCGGGAGCGCCAGGATCGTCCCGATCGGCCGCCGCAGGCCCGAGCTGTGGTGCGAAACCCTGACGTCCCCGCGTCGCGACGGGAACAGCACGGCGGACGGTGTTGGAAAGGTTTCTGCCTCCAGGAGCCCTTGCCAGGTCCCGGGACTGTCAAACAACAACTCGGGGTGAAAAGCTGATCCCCAGGAGTCCAGACCTCTGGGGGGCCGCGCTAAGGAAAAATCACGGCGCCGGATGGCTTGGGGGATGATGGGGTCGGAGGATCGCGCCGCACCGCTGCTGCAGCGGCGATGCGGTGCGGTCTAGCGCCCGATGCCCTCCGCCCCGATGCACCGCTGGTGCAGCGGCGATGCGGTGCGGTATGGTGCACGATGCGGTGCGCGATCCCTGGACCGCCTCGTCTGCTCGGGCCCCCTGTTCGGGCGGCCTCGGCCAGGGGTGCCCGGCGAGCGGCTGGGACCCGCCGGTGCGGCGACGGCGGCTTTTCAGGAGGGCCAGCGGGGCAACGTCGCCTCCCCTTTCAGGGGCAACGATACGGAGGAGGATACGCCGAGATGCCTTCCAGCAGCTGCGCCTCCAGCAGCTGCCCCTCCAACAAAGGCTAACGCTGCTTTCCAGCAGCTGTGCCTCGCCGAGAGCGTTCCAGGGGCGCCCGGATTGTGCCGAACACCCAGTAGCCCACCGCCGCCCAGGAATGTGCGGTCTCGCTATCAGGGGTGCCTGTCGCCGATCTATCGGCGATGTATCACCGATTCAAGCTCAATGGTTCCTCCCCTGAGCCAGCCCCCCCTTATCTTTCCCCCTCACCTTCGGCTGAAATACTTCTCTTCAGAGGGGCAGGAAAACATGATGAAGATACGCTCCAAGATTTCCAGGATGTCCCAGTGCCCTGACACCCTCATGTCGCGTAACAATCACGACGGAAAGTGTTTGCCAATTGTCATCCTCCGGGAGCCCTTATCGGGCCCCTGGATAATTAAAAACGACTCATGATGAAAATTGGTGTCCGGGAAGACAAGGGCCTAAGAGGCCCCCAACAGACCTCAAGATTTCAGGACGGGAAACATACACACACAGACACAAATAATCGTCGATTCCCAGGAAAAGATGGGAGGTGGGGGGAAAGACGAAATATTAGAAAAGATTGGGAATCCTGAGATTTGTGTGCATTCATTTATGTATCCCTGGGCCCCTTCAAGACTGGACAACAGATTCCCATGATGGCCCCAGAGGCCCCCAACTGACCTGCAAGACGGCTCGACGACGGCCCAAGACCAGCCAAAGGCGGCCCAAAAATTCATCCAGACGGCCCCAAGATTTTCCCTAACAGCTCCAAGGTCCACGACTTAGCGACAGCCCTTGTGACTTACCATCCGCCCGAGGTCAGACTTAGCGACACCCCTTGGACCATTTGCAAACGATACACGATTATGCCCCATCGCTCGTTTCCCATACGAATTCATAGAATCACCCCAGCGATGCAGGCAGCGACCCCCCCGTCGCCCCTTAAACATATGCGCGCACACCCGCGTATCAAAAATCATCCAGGTTGGAGGATCCCCTGCAAAAAAAATGACGAAGTCCAGACGCGCGCGTCGTCGCGCGCTCATGCCGAAATAAATTGTATATTTGATATGGATTTCAAAATGGAGCTCCCCGAAACATGCCAAAGCAATGGTTTCGCAACATTATGTTTCAACAAGAACATCGACAGGTGCGTACGGAAGCGATAGGTGCTCCAACATGTTCGTCAAATGAGACCGCGCGAGCCTCTCGCAAGAACATGGCCCTTGCGCGCCTGCTGGGAGGGCACGGTCCCTGTCAAACATTTCCATGCGGGCTTTCGCGCGCGCTGGCCGCACGCGCATGTCGAAGTCTGTCCAAAACCTTCATCACCGACACGTGGACACCACCATCGTCATCGGCGTCGGCGAGATCAGCACCTGCGCCGTCATCAGCCGCGCCGTCGTCATGGTCGCCATGATGACCATCATCGCTACTATCATCATCGAGTCCGCCGTTGTCGAGGTCACCACGATACCGCGCCCGATAGAGTCACCGGCTCGCACTGAAGCAACAGCGCGGCCTGCGAGAGGTGCTGGGAAGTCTCCAGCGGTCAGCGCCACCGCGGCCGCGTCGGTCGCTCCAAACTAGCTGGTCGCTCTGCGCGCGAGCTCGCGCGCGACAGCGCGGCCGCACCGATGCGCCCGCCAACGCCAAGCAGTCACCGCAATCGCCGCCGCATGGGTTTTGCAAAACCACATTGCTGGTAGGTGGGCGGGCTGATCGCGAGAGCAGAGGATTTGACCGCTCCAAGTTCTGCTAAATTCATTGCACCACCTACATTGCACCACACATATTGCACCACGTCGAGTATACCACATATGTTCCAAATATAGAGTGCACGAAATGCATCACATAGATAACCCCGCAAAGACTACACAGCATATACTATCTATATATATATATATATATATGTGTATATATATATATATATTATATATATATATATATATATTGCATCGCATTGAAAACACCACGTCGATTGTACCGCATAGATTGCACAGCATGTACTGTTAAAATTATGTTGCCTGGGGCCCCCGCTGGCCAACATCAAATACGAGGCGTTCTCAACAAAAATCAAAAGAAAAACACAACAGCCAACAGACAACAACAAGTCAACAAAAAACACCAACAACCCAAAAAAAAAAAAAAGCAAGACCACAGCCAACAAAACAAAAACACAACAAACAAACAAAACGGCAGGAGCAGCCCGCGGGTCCGAGCGGCGCCGCCCAGTCCCAGGGCCCGGCCGCCGCCGCCCTGCGGCGGGCGGCTAGGCTGCACCGGGAGGCGCTGGAGGAGAAGAAGCGGCACTTACAGGCGCTGCTGGCCAAGAGGAGATCCTGTTTGTCCTCCTGCTCCTCCTCTTCCTGCTCCTCCTCCTCCTCCTCCTCCGCCTCCTCCTCCTCCTGCTCTTCCTCCTCCTTCTGCTCTTCCTCCTCCTCCTCCTCCTCCTGCTCCTGCTCCTCCTCCTCCTTCCCCTCCTCCTCCTCATAGCACCTCGGTCTGTCCCATGGTCCGGCTTCAGCCTACCAGGGGTCTCCAGATTCATTGTTCTATTGGGTGCATTGCCCCTCTGGGCTCTTGGTTAGAGCCGAACTCTCTAACCAAGGGCAAGGTATTGTAATTTGACAAATCCAACGGCATTATTGGGATGCCACCTGGCGCAGCACACCCTTGCCTTGCACAGCGACGTTCGCCCCTCCTCCTCCTCCTCCTCCTCCTCCTCCTCCTCCTCCTCCTCCTCCTCCTCCTCCTCCCCCTCATCATCGTCATCATCATCATCATCATCATCATCATCATCATCATCATCATCATCATCATCATCATCATCATCATCATCATCATCATCACCATCACCATCACCATCACCATCATCACTATCACCATCACCATCATCATCTTCATCCCTTCTCGATGTCATTTCTTCCTCCTCCGCCGCCCCTCTTTTTTTTCGTAGTTCGGATTCAGTCTCTACCTGTACAGCCGCAGCGTCCCTCATCCTCCTCCTCCTCCTCCTCCTCATCCTCCTCCTCCTCCTCCTCCTCCTCCTCCTCCTCCTCCTCCTCCTCCTCCTCCTCCTCCTCCTCCCCCTCGCCCTCTTCATCAGCATCATCGTCTTCATCATCCTCGGGAACTGCTTCGAGAACCGACCTGCCAGACGGCGCGCTTACGTGCGCTCGGTGGCACCCGTGCGGTGGTACGGGCGGTCCTCGTCCCTGGCGGCGCGCCGAAAGGAGTGACGCCAAGGGGGGGGGAGGGCGGCCTTCTGAGTCAGCGGGGGCTCTCAACCCTCGCGTCGTGAAAAATCACGACGGAAGGTTTCTGGCCGCGTTCGACTTCCGCGGGCCTTCGCCAGGCCCCAGGGCCGTCAAAAAGTCATTTGAGATGAAACACCGTCCCAGGGAAAAGGGTCGGGGGAAAAGGTCGGGACTCCTGGAGACCCCTCATCGAGAAAATCCAGACAGGGCATGTCTGGGTAAGAAGGCAGGGGAGGGGGTCTTCGAAGCCCTCCTATCTGCTAAAGAGCCGTCTTGGAAGCCTCCGGCCCTGTCTAAGGAGGCCCCTGGTTTTTTGAGAAGCCCACATTGTGCGCGCCGCAGCCGTGCTCAACGAGTGGTCTGCGACGGCTTTCCATGAACGGATCGGAAACAGCCAGCAATCCATGAATGTCAGTTGGGCTGACGTTGCGCCCTCTCTGTTTCGGTACTTGCAACAACTAGCTTACCACAACGCCGCTAAACGTGCCGAATGCCTTCTTACAAAGTCACCCCGTTGTGCCCGCCGCCAGGGTATTGCAGGCAGGTACGTATGTCCTCATAGCTTGCAGACCTCGCACCCCCGCTTCTGGCACGGCCAAATGCCAGAGGGAGAGGAGGAATACAGTTCTAAGACAGCCCGCAAAAAGGGGTAGGAGGAAAAGGAGAACGACGACACGGCGAATGGGGCTCTGCAGGAGGAGGGAGGAGGGAGAGGTAGTATCCTTCTCCCCTACCGTCAGCCTCCAGGGAGAACGACGACACGGCGAATGAGGCTCTGCAGGAGGAGGGAGGAGGGAGAGATAGTATCTTCCTCCCCCACCCTCATCCATCTCCTCCTCCGCCACCTCAGACAGAACATGGTCATATGGCTGCGCACGTTGCCACACTGCGACCTTCTCAGCACTTTTGCCGAGAACGAAGGCATTGGATAGTTCCAGAAGTAGCAAGACAGGGCTCGCAAATACGTGCCATTATTATCCTCCTCCGCCTCCTCCTCCTCCGCCTCCTCCTCCTCCTCCTGCCTCTCCTCCTCCAGGCAGCACCAGACATCCGACAACGTGGTTTCTCCCATGGGCGGGCCCAAGATGTCCCGACCCTCTCCTGGGAGTCTGCCTGCCGTGCCATATCATCTTCGACGGCCCTTGAGCCCAAGCCAGCATCGTGAGGGTCAAAATGGCGAACAGATGGCCGCCTCTACAGCCAAGACGTCGAGATTTGGACAATGGTCGGCTCAGGAGGGGCTCTACTTCTCGGACGCTTCTTAGATATGGATCAGGAAGCCTATACCTGGCTCAGCCTCGCCTTGGCCAGAGGAGTCCCTTCGTTCCTGACTCGCGTTCCCTGTGTCAGCACGATGAATGTATGTTCTCGAGCCCTCGCGATGTCTGGGCCTGACTGGCCCCTGACCTCCGAGAGCCTCCTCAGCGAAACCAGCAGGCGCCCCTCCCGCCACATCCCTCGGACATCTCCCGGGGCGCGTTCTGGCCAGAATCTCGAGGCGAATGCGGCCGCGGCGACGAGGGCCTTCCAGCAGGCCCACAAGGCGAAAACGAGGTGACGGGCAGCGGCATCGGTACAAGCGGCCTGCCAGTACCGAGGGTTAGCGGTTCCTCTTCTGGCGGCGACGGGCCGCGGCGGCGGCGCGCCGACGCTCCAACAGGACCGCCCTGCTCGCCGCGACGCGCTCGGCGCCCGCCGCGGCTGCCAGCACGCGCGCGGCGGCCTCGGCCCCGGCCCGCGCGGGGGCCGCGGCGGCGCCCGCCACTGCCGTGGCCGCGGCGGCGCCCGCCACGGCCGCGGCCGCGGCGGCGCCCGCCAAGGCCGCGGGCCGCCACCGCGGCGCGCGGCGCGCCCGCGGCGCGCGCGGCGGCGGCCCGCGCCGCGGCGCCGCCGGGCCCAGTCGCGGTAGAGGGCAGCCCCAGCGAGGAGGATCGGTGCGATCGAAAGAGGCACGGCAAGAAGGGGCACGAAGGCCCACCGCGGGTCTCGTCCGTTTGGGGCAGGGGAACCGCTGCCGGTGCCGCCGCGGACGTGGCTCCTGCGAGACGAACGACGGCCGCCAAGCAGCGGCCGCTGGCGGTGTGGGGTAGCACTTTTGCCCGCACCCTCTTCTGGGCGTGCCAGGAGGAGGCGCCCGCGGCCCACGCGGCCGCCCCAGCGCCGCCTGGCCCGGTCGCGGTGGAGGGCAGCCCCAGCGAGGAGGAGGCGCCCGCGGCCGCCGCGGCGGCCGCTCGCGCTGCGGCGCTGCCTGGCCTGGGCGCGGCGGAGGGCAGCCCCAGCGACGAGGAGGCCAGGGGGCCGCCGCCGATGCCGACCCGACGCCGCGATGACAACGGCGCCGACGCCAAAGCCGCCGCCGACGCCGCCGACGCCGACGACGACGACGACGCCGCCGACGCCGACGGCGACGACGACGACAATGGGCGACGAAGGAGGGGGGCGCAGCATAATGAAAAGCGCTGACGCGCACCTGGGAGTGAAACGAAGGGGGGGCTGCGAAGGAGGGGTGGCACCCCAAGAAAGCGCAGGGGGCGTCCTGGAAGGGCTCGGGGGATTCTAAGCAGGCTTTTCCGAAGGCGGGGGAGCTTGTAGGAAGCCTTCCTCCCGCTTGGAAGGCCACCCCCCCCCCGCCGCGCCCCTCGTCCCACCTCTCCTGCGCGCGCCGCCAAGACTGTTTTCCCCAGATCTGGGGGCCCTTTTCGGCCGGCCCATGGGCCGTCGAGGAACGGCTCGGGATGAGCCAATACTTGTCTGAAGTCGGGCCTGTCCCTCTGCAGGGGGAATCTTCCAAAATGGTGAAAAATAGTCGGGGGGATATGTTTTGAGTATTTGTGAGCATTTGGGGAGCATGTGCTTGCTACTGTTGATTTAATCCCCCTGTAGGGGGACAGGCCCGACCTAAACCTAATACTTGTCCTAGGGGAACCCCTCGGTCCAGGGCCAGGCTCCTCTCGGGCGGGCTGCGCACGGGCACTCCCCCGTGCTCGGGGCCGGGCTTCTCATCCCCAGTCGTTCCTTGACGGTCCTGGGGGCTGGCATTCAGTCGGGCGTGTCCCCCTACAGGGGGAAGATTCAAAAATAGTCAAAAAAATAGTCAGGGGACGATTTTTCCACATTTTGTCACTATGTTTTGCATTTGGGGGGTCTTTTCCATTTTTCGACCAAAATCCCTGTAGGGGGACATGCCCGACCTAAGCCTGGCAGGGGCCCACGGAGGCCGACAAGAATGCAAAGGCGTCCCGTCGTGCTGCTCTCGTTGCACGGCGCGAGGATGTCAGGATCCCTCGGTGGGCTGCCCGTGCGCAACCCAGCCCCGAGCATTGCCGGGCGGTCTGGCCATGGTCCGGAGAGCCTTGGGCTCTAGGCGGGGAGCTTCAGCCTGCGCTGGGCAGAGGCCCTGACCTTCCAGAGAGCAAAACAAACGGCCCTCCAGACCTGCAGGCCTACCTAGACTGCCTAAAACCTCGGCTGGAGTTTAGACGTCGAGGTCCTGGTGCTATCTTTTAGCCCTCCTGGAAGGTAGGCAAGGGGGGCGGAGGAGGAGGAGGAGGAGGAGGAGGAGGAGGAGGAGGAGGAGGAGGAGGAGGAGAGTCTCGAGCTTTGGGCAAGGAGGGGCTCCGCCCTCCTCTTCCCGTACACCGGGTGCCTCGAGAGAAAGCGAGGCGGCCAGCCGGCCGCTCGCCATCTTGGGCCTCCCAGAGGCCAGTCGCTCGGACGTCGGCCGTGCCCACACACGGCTCGGGGTGAAAAGGCGGCCCAGGAGCCTTCATCGAGGATCGAGGAGGATACAGGAGGCTCGCAGAGGGTGAGGGGGGATCGAGGAGGACCCGAGGATGCTCGACGTTCGAGGAGGCTCGAGAAGCACCGATGATCGAGGAGCACCGCGGAGTCGCGAGACTCGAGGAGGATCGAGGCCCGAGGGTCGAGAATCGGGGAGGTTCGAGGTTCGAGGTTTGGGGGCCCGCGCATCGAATAAATACACGCGCCAGATGTCTTGATCTTAGATCCTTCTGGGCGAAGCAAGAGGGCGGAGCCCCCAGCCTGGCGGTGTTTGAGCCTCTGGCTGATTGCAGGAAGCAATCGAGAGCCCCCTGCCGCGGCTGCAAGTGCAGCTTGTCATCACCCCTGATGGCGCAAGTGGAATTGGAGCACTCCACGAAAGGTCGGGCCCAGGGATCATTGTGTGGGCTAATGACGTGCCAGCGATGACCCCTGGGGGTGGGCCATGGATAGCTTCTCTGTGTTGGACATCGACGCCAGACCTGGCCAGACCCATTCTGGGCCTTACCAGGCCCCAAGACCGTGGAAAGACGATTCGGGATGAAAAGCCAGTCCCTAGGAAGGGGTCCAAACCTCTGGGGAGCCAGGCGATGACAGAGTCAAGAAAACACGACGTCGGGTCCCTGACACGCCACTCTGTGTCAGGATGTCTTCTGGGTGGCGTCCTTGGACGCCCGTTTGCGCTTGCTGGGTTCGGGGCGGACTATAGCGGGAATGGCGGAAGGGAGCTATACGGTCACCTCCAGAACGGCGGGAACGGCGGGGACGGCAATGGCCTGGGCAAAGATCCAGGCGCTGGCAGAGGCCGTCCCCTTGGGAAGGGCGGCGCTGGCTCTCCCGAGGCAGGAGGCTCTCAACCCCCCGTCGGGGCAGACGCCCCTGCTCTCACGGCGGTGGAGCACGAGCAGATGGCCGCTTTCTGCGACAAGCTCGGGGACAGGAAGCAAGCCGAGTCCCACCGCCGTGCCGCGAAGGCCTTCACAGCTCCGGAGGAAGTTCCCCAGCCCGTCCAGATCCGCCTCAACAAGGCCCACTGGAAGGTGCAGGGTGTTGACGAGAAGTTGAAGGCTGCTCTTGAGAAGCACGACGCACTTCAACGCCAGCTTAATGAGCAGAAGACCGCTGTCCTCGAGTTGCGCAGCGAGCTCATATCAGCAGAAGCCGAGCAGAAGTCCCTCGTCCAGTGTCTGTTACAGGAGCAGGAGCCCTCGAGCCAGATGGAGGCCCCATAGTGCAAGTTCTCGCTGGAGGACATCATGGACCAGGGCAGGCTGTCGCAGGTGTTCGACATCAGCGTGTGCGACCTGTTCAAATGGGACGGCCTCGAGCTCGAGGAGGACGACAATCTGGAGATCGAGTCTAGGGTTCAGCAGCTCAAGAACGGTCTCTCGACAGACAGGTGCGCTTTTCGCGGAAGCCAAGCAGAGGGTCGACGCCCTCAAGGCGGCACACCAAACCAAGCCCACGTCAAGAGGCTGGCCGCCAAGCGCCGCCGCACTTCGGAAGATGACGACGAAGATCGCCCAGCAGACGATGGAGGTGCTCAGCCTGGGTCGCCGCAGCCCGCTGGCGGTCCTGCGGCATGCGCCCCAGGCGCAGTTCCGGCTTCTCCCCGCGCGGGGAAGGGGCCGGGCGGCAAGGCCGCGCCTCGGACCCCAGACGCTGCCGCCTCTGGCGCGGACGGCGCCTAGGCAGCCAGCGAGATTTCGACCGCATCGTCTGCTGGCCCTGCCCGCGAGCGCGCCGACCGCATCGCAGGCGAGCAAGCGCAGTCTGCCCAGGCCCCCCCCCCCCGGGAGGCACGCCAAAATGGTTCCTCGCGTGCGGCCCACCGTTCGTTCGCTTGGGGCCCGTTGGCGCTTCGCTCGCAAAGCGGCCTCCAGGGGTCACCCACGCCATTTTAGGTTCCACATTTAACATGAAGGAGGCTCACTCCGCAGAGCAGGCCGCCCTCTGGCGCAAGAGGGGGGTTTGCGCCGTTCCGCCACGAGTCAGTAAGCAGTCAGATACGATTGCCAGCGCCCCGCTGGAGTTCTCAATGCCAAGGGCTTGGTATCCTGTGCTGCTCCTCGGCAGGCCATCGTGCGAGGCCGTCGCGGAGTCTGATCCCTCGGCGGCCGTCTCTTCTCGCCCCCATCGCCTCTCCTGGCGGGCTCGATTTTGCGGCCTCAGGAGTTCCCGAGAGTGGCGGCCCTCCCTCAGGATCGCAGAGTCGCGAGCGCAGCCCTGCCCGTTTTAACCAGTTTTCGCATAAGGTTAGCGGCGTGCGTCTTCCGCTGCCAGCCCCGTTCGCAGGCAGCAAGCGGACCTCGGCCGACACTTCTGCTGATAATCCGGTGCCCCTCACGGTTCGCACCATCAAAGCCAACTCGCGGGATGCGTCGAAAGGGCCCCCCATCGATTGTCATTTTCATATTGCGCTCGCTCAAGAGCACCGTCTGATTTCTAAAGAGGACATCGAGCAGGCGAGCGCGCGGAGCACCGCAGAGGATGGAAGTCGGTCCGGGCCCCAGCGGCCCCCACTGCGGAGGGGTCGCGATTTGCGTTCGCTCCTGGGTGGGCCGCCTGGGCATCGACGGCGCCGTCACGACGCCTGGGCGATGCATCGCTCGTTCGGTCCACCTTCCAGGGGCCCCCCTTTTCGTCGTCGTCTCCGCTCACCTTCGCCACGCCGTTGGACCCAGCGACGCCAACCTCGACTTGCTCGCGAGGCCAGGTGCCCAGCTGTCTGCAGCGGATCAGTCGCGGGCGCTTGGCGCAGATTTGAATTTCGAGCCTGCCGAGCTCGAGTCGTTTTCTTTTGTGGCTGAATTGAGGGGCAGCCTCACCCCCCCCCCCCCCCCCGATCGCCGCTCGCAACCCGGCTGGCCCTCCCACCACCTTCGACCACTTCGCCTGCTCGGGGGGCCTCGCCAAGGGGATCCCGTCGATCGAGAGGCAGCCTGATGCCGAGCTCTCTCCCCATAGGCCAGCGCAGTTGAAGTTCCACCTTCGGCTGGCCGCCCTGCAAGCGCCATCGCTCAGACGCGCGATAGCAACTGGGATGGAGAATTAGCCCGAGAGGCTTCTGCAGAGAATTTGCTTCCCGAAAGGGGATTCCGATGGCGCTCGCATGCTCTCGGGCCCCCCTACCGTCGGCGAGCGGGCCGCGCCGAGCGCGGCCCCATCCCCCCCGCGGGCGCCCCCCCCCCCCCCCCCAGGTTGGGCACCCGCGGCATTGGCCCCAAGCTGGCGCGGAGACCGATTCTGCCGAAGGATGGCCATGTCTGCCACCCCGCCCACCGCGCCATCAGAGTGCCCGGGCAGCAGCTTCGCTCGTTCATGCAGTCTCGCCGCGGAGGCGCCGCCACCACCGCTGCGTGGCCGAGCAGTCTGCTGGCGGGGCCCCCACCTAACATTTCGGCCGCCAGGTGCGAGTCGGAGCCGCTCTTCAGTCGCGTGGCTCAGGAGGTCTCCGCCCGTTTAGCTTCTGACGGGGACGTCGAGCCACTCGCTGATTTGCACGCCAAGGCGCACGACGCTGCGCAGGCTGACGGACCTAAGTTCGCGGCCAGGAGCCGCGCAGACTGGTCTGGTCGGCTGCGCGCGGGGGTGGATAGGGGAGCGAAGAGAGTTCGCCGGGCCATCAAGGACTCCGCGCCGTGGACCCCCTCATCCACCCGCTCATCTGTTGGACGCCTTGTCAGCGACCCTTCGTCTCTGCTCAAGGCTGATGGAGAGAAGTTCAGCAGCATGCGGGGCGAGGGCCTAGGTGCTCAGGCCGACGGTGAACTCTGCGACCCCCTCCCACGTTTGTCCGCTGGGGAAATCTGCGACGCTTCCAAGTCGCACAGGGAAACGTCGGCCGTTGCCGTGGACGGTTTTCATTGCAAGAATTTCCCCCTTCTGTCCGATGCCGCGCTCGATTGTTTGAGTGTCATCTTCGCTGTCACGGAGGCTCTAGGTTCCTTGCCACCGCAGATCACGGCGGTGACTCTCGCGCTGCTCCCGGAGCGATCCGGCGGCTACAGGCCGATTGGGGCTTCCTGCCCCCTGCTCAGGGCTCGGGGTCGCTGTCGGCGGCCCCTCGCCTTGAACTGGGAGCAGCAACACCCCGGGAGGCGCTGGGCCGCGGGTCAGTTTCGGGGGCAGCCGATGCCTTTCGGCGCCAATCTGTCACCGCTGAAGTTGGCCTGGCCAGAGGGGAGTCGCCATGCAGCGCCCTCTTTGACCTTCGTAGGCTCTACGAACACATCTGCCTCAAAGAGTTAGCTGCTCGGCGCAAGAAACTCGGTTTCCCCGCTGGCCATCGCCAGGCCATGCATCCATGCCTACGGGCGCGGACGATTTCTCTGTATTGGAGGCTGGCTGGAAGGCCCGTACTTTTGCCAGCGAGGCGCGATTGCTGGCTGCTCGATGGCCACCTCGTTCATTCGAGTTTCCTGCCAGGACGGGCACGATTCGATTCCCCCTCAGCCGAGCCTCGAGCTAGATTTGTACATCGACGATCAGGGTCTGCCGTGCATGGGGCCGCATCTGGTCGTCCTTCGCTCGGTCGTCGAAGGGGCCAAGGCGCTCCACCGTGTGGTTTCTTCGTTTCGGCTGCTCGATCGCTCTCGACGAAACGGCCGCGGTGGCCTCGTCTAAGGTTCTGGGAGATGAAGCGTCTCTTGCCCTGCCCCTGTTCGAAAACAACTTCACTTCTAGCGCGATCAAATTAGGCGTTGACTAGACGGCTGGCCGCGCGCCCAGGGTTCAAGGTCGCTCGGTCAATGCAGAAGCTTGCATTGCTAAGGCTTCTCGGGCAGCCATGCGTCTGAAGAGGCAGAACAAGATCCTTTCTCGGCCCCAGGTCCTCCGCGCGTTTTCTGCGGGCCCTCTGGCTGGAGCCTCATATGGCGTTGAGATCACTGGCACGAGCGATATTGAGCCGTTGCGCCTGCGAAGGCAGGTTTTTTTTCACGCGCCAGGCCTCGCTCTCAGCTACGCTCGCTGACCACGGCGGCCATTCTCGATTTCGATCCGCGCCGGCGCACTGCCGCCGCCCAAATTGTCAGATGGTCGAGAGAGATTCGGCCGAGCCAAATGGGATCCTCCACGGAGAGCACGCCCCTTCCCTCCATGCGTAGAGCATGGGAAGCGGTTTTCCTGAACCCCTCCTGCTCCTGGAAGTCTGTCGCGGGTCCGGTCTCCGCCCTCAGGATGTCCCTGGTCCGCTTCGGCTGGCGCATGGGTAACTTCATGACGATGCGAGATGACTGCGGCTCCGTCTTTCCCCTCGGGATGTTTCCCCCGCGTTGATCAAAGCGTTGGTTAAGGACGGTTACTTTAGGATGTTTGAGAGGCACTCGGGAGAAAAGGGAGCGGTTCGCTACGATGTGCTACGCGAGGCTCTCGCCTCCAAGAAGTACATGGCCCTTCAGAAGGCACAAATCAGAGCCTTTGCCACCGAGGCTTCCTTCACGGGAGATAGGGCGATCAGCTTAGGCTACCTCGTGGACGGGCCCTGCCCCTTTCTGCGGTTGTTTCGATTCGGTTTTCCACGGGCCGTGGGAGTGCACCCACGAGCTTGTCGTTGATCTTAGATCGAGCTGAGAGGCTTAGTGGGCGGCAACACTGTCGTTGCAGCGTTCGCCGCTAAGGACAATGGCGATGATGTGTTCGTTGTCAAATATGGGTTTATCAGCCACCCCGCCGACTCGCACCCCAAACCTCTGACTGAGTCGGATAATGGTCCTTTCCACGCGTGGCACCAGCAAGATAGTTTGACTCCTTCGGGCCAAAAGCCTGGCGCTGAAGTTTGGGGAAACGTTTTTATTGACGGGTCCAGCAGCCGACGCGTCATACGCGAAATCTCTCGCGCTGCCAGCAGCGTCGTGATGGCCGATGACAATGGCGACTCCATTGCTGAATTCAGGGCCCCTGCGTGGGCTCCGTACCCCCAAACGCCTGAGTCAGCCGAGTTCAGTTGTTGGACTTGGGCCAACGTGCTCGCTTCGTCCACGATTTCGGTTTACTCTGGTTGCAGTAACGTGATCAATCTCGCCTGCAGGCCCAAGTGCGAGCAGCTTCCGGACAAGCGCGCCTATTCGCGAGCTTTTCTCCAGATCGACGCGCAGGGCGCGAGCCCCGCCCCCTTGCGCCAAGCCGCTCACATAGATTCTGGCGAGAGCGGCATCGACTCCGCTGGGCGCTGGGGGCGCCTCGGCAACCACCACGCGGACGCGGCTGCCAAACATGCAGTCCGCCTCCATCCATCCTGCGCCGACAAGCTTGCCGCTGCCGATGAGCTTGTCCTGCGCCCCCGTCAGACTATCAGACTCGCCGCGCATGTCCCCCCTCCTTGACCTGCCTTGGATTTGACCGAGGCAGAGCGACAACCTGTTGCGCCCTCTGCCGCCGAGGCTCCTGTCGGGCACCGCTGGGAGCCATGGCCTGGCTCGCGGCGCTGCGCCGTCTGTCTCCGCGAACGGAGGTCGGAGTCTGCAGGACGCGTTGGAGCATCGCGCAATTGCTTTTGCCTGCTCCGATGGGTTTGTTGTTGGTATGTGCACTCGGTGCAAGTCGCACTCAAGCGACGCATCTGTGCGCGGACTTGGGCCCAAGTGCCAGCCTCCCACGCTTCGGCCAGCGAGAGACAGCTGGAATGCGTTCGGCAAAGGGCGGCACCCGCTTTACAGGTTGCGGACCGCGGGCGTCACGGTTGACACGGGCAACTTGATGCAGCATTTCAGCACGCACGCTTGATGTTGTTTTCGGCCCCCATCTCCGCCTCGTAGGTGGAGGGCGCCTGTTCCTCTCTGCGAAGTCTTCGAGGCGAGCGCGGAGCTCAAAAAAAGATTTGCGCAGCCAGACTACACGTTGAGCTCCGTGTCAACGTTTTACGGGCTGCGCGTTGCGTACGTGGGCAACTAAGCCGACGTCGTTTTCTTTTCATGGCGCTGGACCCCTCCTCCCGGGACCGGCGCCCCGTCCCGGGTCAGCGTTGGACGGCCCGAGGGTCCGGCAAGGTCCCCCGCAAGTCGAAGATTGGCCCAAACCTCCCGCCATGATTTCTTCGAGACACGAGGATGTCAGAGTCTGGCGGTCAAAAATCGATCCCCGGACCTGTTCTGGGGTGCGTTTTGAAGAAAATTTCAAGGCGGATCCAACTGCGCCGCCGACGAGGATCTCTCTGCAGCCCAAAATGGGCGAAAGAACGTACAAGCTCGATCCCCCAACCCCGGGGTGCAAGGATCTCGCTTGCTTGGAATCATGAGCTGACAACGAGCACCCATACTTTTGTGGCCCCACGATTGCTCGGAGTGAAACTCCGGGGAGAGGGGCTATGGGTGTGTGTGCGTGCGCGCGCGTGCGTTGTCGGATGAGAGTCCCCGCTCGCACGGGAGCCCCCTCGGGGTCTGACAACTCGCATCCAAACTTGCGGGGCCTTCATCGCCGTGCCCTTTCCACACTCCTCCACCCTACAGGCTTCAGTGGGTGAGTGCTACGACCGAGGGAAAAATTGCATAAACATAAGCGTTCGGAGGTCCGCGCAGATTTCCCGATCCGAGAAATCCGCGTGGACCTTTGAAATCTTATTATTCCCCATATTCTAAGGATTGGGGTTCTTGTTATTACTCTGACGCCTCCCACTCCTCCTCCTCCTTCTTCCTCCCGCCTCCCGCCTCCCTCCTCCCAATGATAATCACCAGATAAGACAAGACAAGATAAGTTACTACAAGATAAGATAAGATAGCACAAGATATGATAAGGTAAGATAAGATATATGACAAGGTATGATAATAGATAAGATAAGACAGCCTATGGAGTAATAAGATAAGACAAGATATGATGCGATAAGATGAG
>CAUYUJ010015978.1:243652-264067 GCA_963575745.1 Prorocentrum cordatum
CCTGAGTTGTGGGTATGAAGCCGATTGGATGTTCGTTGCGATCTCGTGGGAGGCCTCTGGGGGGCCTCTTGGAGGCAGTTTTGAGTTCTCTTGGGAGCCGTTTCGGGGCCGGTTGGGGCAGCCCCTCGGGGCCGAGGGCTCGAAATTTCCGTTCGGGTTCCCCATTTGGGCCCCCTCTTGGGGCCGTCTTTGGGCCCTCTTGGGCCGTTTTGGGCGCCTCTTGGAGAGTCTTGGGGCCCTCTTGGGCCGTCTTGGGGCCCTCTTGGTGGCTGGGGCCTCCTTGGGGCGATCTTGTGGGCCTCGTAGGCCGCTTGGAGCGTCGGAAAGCCGAAAAGGCGAGAAGGCCACAAACCTTCAAAACCACTGGGACATCACTGATGTTTGCCTCTTGGGGCCCTCTTGGGACGCCTCTTGGAAAACTCTTGAGACGTCTTGGAGGCCTCTGGGGCCGTGTTGAGGCCATCTCGGACGTATTGGGGCACCCTTGGGCCTTCTCGGAGGCATCGTCGGCTCTCTTGGGCGCGTTTTGGACCCATGTTTGGCCGGCTGAGCTACCGAAGGACGCACACGACACGCCCTGGAAACCCCCGGAAATCCAAGGGAATCTTGGGGAATCCCCAGAAGTCCTTGTGAAACTGGTGGCCCGGGCCTTGAAGACCTTCTATAGAACTGTACAGTTCTAAACTTCTCAGGGCTGCACAAGCCCTGGGGCATTCAACTACTTGCTGAAGGCACGGAGGCGGATTGATTTCGCGCTCTTGCGCAGAGCATCCTCGCAATTTATGCAGGGATCGCGCTCTCGCATGGCATTTCCTCGCAATTGATTGAAGCGCCGCGCCCTCGACACTCAGGAATCACGCTCTCCCATTAGACTTCCCTACGATTTACTTGCGAACTGCGCCATTTCTCGCGAATGACTGACGATTCAGCAACCCACCCGCTCGACTCAGCCGTCCGTGCAGGCACGCCTGCCTCGCCCGTCAGGTTCCGCCCGCCCGACCCGCCCGTTCGGTTTTGCCGCTCGATTTCCTGCTCCTAACCCTCCTCCAGCTAGTCTTTCCCTTGGCATCGCTCGGACGTGTGCATTTTTCCTTCGGCGAGGACCATCGAGGAGCATCCTTGATCATTTGGCGAAAAAAACACGCACGAAACCAAAAAAAAAAAAACACAGGAAGTAGACGTCCGAGCGATGGCCAGTTCCCATGCGCCATTATTCTCCCTCGTTGTCCCTTCCCTCCTTCCTCGCTTCTCCTGGGTTCGGGCTGCGTCAACTACACGTGTCAGGTACATTCGGGGTGATTAATTGGTCTTGGAGGGAGACTTGAGCCTGATCGAGCTGGGATGGCATGGGCCTTTTCAGCCCTAGGAGCTGCACCGAGTCCACCTGCAGCACCGTTAGCCGCCAACGCCGACACATCAGCAGCACCACAGGCGGCAGATCAAGCAGCCGACTTGACTCTGGCACCGACTCCGACACCATCAGCTCACTCGCCGAGAAAAAACGTTGTTGACGACCCCGAAGTGCGCGAAGTTCCATTGGAACAGCGCGGCGCATATCTGTTTTGGGCCTGCGAGCGCGCCAAGTCCCGATGGCTCTGCTTGAACAACAACAAGAACAAGAATGGCAACAACAACAACAACAACAACAACAACAACAACAACAACAACAACAACAACACAACACAACACAACACAACAACAACAATAACAAACCCACGCGCCGCGTGCGGAGGGTCATCAAACGCAAGGGCAAAGGCCACGGAAAGGGTTATTGCGCCTTCCTGGTCAATGACTTCCGCGAGACCTTCGCCGGTTTCGGCAAGGGCAGGGGTAAGGGAAATGGCAAGCATCGGACCACTGGGCTGGGATTGGCCGACAAGGCAACCCACTGAGTCTTGACGGGACACGTCTCAAGCGCCACGAGTGCGACTCGGAGGAGCACTTCGTGCGCGACTGTCCCCGTCTGCGCCAGCTAGGGGCGCGCCCTCTTCTCAACGCCCCAGCCTCAGCAGCACCACCACCACCGACACCAGCAGCCCCACCACTTACGCACCTGGAACACCACGGAGCGCCTGGACAAGCCGCTCGACAACCAGTTCCAGGTGCCTATTCGGCCTGGATGACCAAAGAAACCTGCGGGATGCCCGAACTTGTGGTTCTGGGACCCGATAGCGGTGACCTCATGCAGAGCGCCGATCCCTGGAACGGCGGTCAGCCGACTCTAGCCTCGGCAGCTACGCGACCAGCACCAGCACAATCAACAGCAGCTCCCGGTACTACGTCTGCCGGCTCCTGGCAGGCAATTGGACAAAGTTAGTGGTCAAGCTGGGTGGGTACGTCATCGTCCTCATCGGCTTCGCCTAACCCTCATGAGGCCGAACTTCGGCGACTACGCCAGGAGATGAACGACTTTATCGGCCGCGTAAACGAGGACTCTGCTCAACCGGCGGATAGGGCAGCTACATTGCCAAACCGCACGGCCGGACTGGGGAACTCAGCACCTACAGCACCCGCAGCTCCAGCATCATCAGCAGCACCACCATCATTGACACCACAGCGCCAGGCCGGAGTGGCTGGTACTTCCCCGCTGGGGCCACAGCCAGGGCGCGACTGGGTAAGCGACATCACTACCCGAGTCGCTATGCCAGCTACATTCTCGAGCTGGGCCTACACGCCATCAATCTCAGCATTCGGCATCAGCGCACCATATGAATGCGGCCACCAGAGTCCGCACCGGTTGCCGTGTCACCACCAATCTCGGAGTCTCCCGACGATCTGGCTCTCTTCAACCAGCACGTCCCCATTGACGAGAGCCCGCCATCTGGGAGAGTGGCCTCGTGGTTCGCCGGCCGCGACACCTGGATGTCAAGCGGCGTGCGATCCGGACGCGGAGAAGGCTCCACACTCGACCACGCACAACGACGATATCCCGACGAGCTCCACAGAGCCCAGGTTGCACTTGAGCTCGTACGGCAACAGGAAGAGCATCGACGACGAGCCGCACAGATCTGGACAGAAACGTTTGCGAGTCCACTTCCTGCGCTGGCTGCCGCACCAGCTGCACCCCACGTCACGGTCTTAACGGCGACGACCCGGAATGTCCTATCTGCATCGAGGCATTTGTACATGGCGATCGAGTGGTACGCCTACAGTGCCGCCACATCTTGCACCAGGCATGCCACCTACAGTTTTTGGCAGAACACCGACACCCACCTGGCGCATTGCCTGGAGCGCCGAGGCCCGACCGACGCCATCGCCGAGCCCCGCTTCGCTGCCGCAAACGGGCGGCGCCGGCCCAGCCAGCGCCAGACAACAGCGCGCCACGAGAGACCCTACTAAAATTGGATTTTGCGCAGACCCCTCGGCCCTCACTGCGGGGCCCGCACCGAGCCCCTGGGCACCACGGCAGGACCGCATGCAGTCTCCCTGCATTGCTTGCGTCAGCCGTCGACGTGGCAGCGCCATGCGGCACCCACCTTGGCTTGCATATTCTTCCGCGCCGACCGACGTTCCTGCGGTGGCCTACCTCGCCAGGCACGAGCCAGAGTCCACCGACCGACCCACCACACTACTTGGCGAACGCCAGCCTTCCAGGCGGCCAGTTAGGCATTAGCGTGGCTACCAGCGCCTGGATCCACCTTTGAGTTCAACGCTTCGCGATGAACTTGGCCGACAAGGCCCTGGCGGCGAGGTTCCAGCCCGCGGGGGGGAGGCCGACGTTTCAAGTGCACGTAGCCAGATCGCGCATCGGCTCGCAGGTTGCCCATTGGGAGGCCCATTGCCTCATTGCGGTTACCATCCGCGATGGCGCGACCACCCAACACAGCACGCGCGCCCCCGCAGTGGAGGGCGACGGCATCGATCTCCCTGCCCTCCCCGGTCCGCCACCCACGCAGTCGAACAACGGGTTCGTGGAGACAGGCGCATCACATAAACGCCCCAAGTTTCCCAGTCCTGGAGGTTATGAGATTAACTGGAGCCCGGGAACCGTACATTTCGAACCCGAGTCAGCTCCAAGTGGCCATCTGCGCATACTAGTCGACAACTTTGACCCACTCCAACCATCACCGGGGGACTTCCGCCTAAACGACTCACGCTACCAGCAGTGGGCAGCAACAACCAGAGCTCCGATTCCAGCGACAGCCGCGAGTTTAAGAAGCTCAACACGCAGTTTCGCAGCCCCAACGCACAAGCAGCGTGGCGCACCTCAGGCAGCAGGCTGCGACCGATTCGCCCACGCGGACGTCAGCACTGTGACTTGTGGTCGCGAACTGGCGTCTACGGGCGCGGCCGCTCTTGCACTTCTGGGCACATACATGCGGATCGCCCCACGTTCGGGGCCAGCCCTCAAAGGGCATCGACATCGCGGGCGGAGTGACAACCCCGACTACCGCGGCGAGATCAAGGTGATCACGCACAACACCAGCCCGCGGACGTTCGTGGTCGAGCAGGGCCAGAGAATCGCCCAACTTATCCTGTAACGCATCATCACGGATTCCGATATCGGAAAGAGCGTGTTCTACCGCTGCTGGCGGAAAACCGGAGGGGGTCACTACCGGTTCGAACCCCTCCCCCCCCTCCGGAAAACCGGGGGGGGTCACTACTGGTTCGAACCCCTCCCCCCCCCCCAGTTCATCATGAAAAGTGGGGGGGGTCACTACCGGTTCGAACCCCCCCCCCCCGAAAACCGGGGGGGTCACTACCGGTTCGAACCCCCCCCCCCCCCTCGAAAACCGAGTAGGGGTGCGGACAGTGGTGGGGACGGTGGTGGTGGGGACGTGAGGGGACAGCGGGACAGTGGTGGGGACAGTGGGACAGTGGTGGGGACGGTAGTGGTGGGGACAGTGGTGAGGACAATGGTGGGACAGTGGGACAGTGGACAGTGGGGGACGGTGGTGGTGGGGACAGTGGTGTGGGGACAGTGGGAATGGTGGAAACAGTGGACAGTGGAGAGCACAGTGGTGGTGGGGACAGTGGTGAAGGCGGTGGCGAGGACGGCGGTGGGACAATGGGACAGAGGTACAGTGGGGACAGTGGTGGGGACAGTGGGGACAGTGGTGGGAACAGTGGGACAGCTCAGTGGGACAGCGGAGGAGTCAGTGGGACAGTGGGGACAGTGGGATAGTCGGGCAGTGGTTGGGGCCGTGGAGAAAGTGGGGAGAGTGGAACCGTGGTGGGAACAGTGGTGGGGACAGTGGGGACGGTGCGACAGTGGTGGGGGCACTGGTGGGGACAGTAGGGGCGGTGGTGGAACCAGTGGGGACAGCGGTGGTCAGGACAGTGGCGCTGGGAACAACAGTGGGGGATGTGATGCGGACGGTGGTAGGAACCGGGAGTCGGTTGCTGGCGGTGGGGGGGGGGGGCGGGTTCGAACCGGTAGTGACCCCCCCCCGGTTTTCGAGGGGGGGGGGCGGGTTCGAACCGGTAGTGACCCCCTCGGTTTTCGAGGAGGAGGGGAAGGGGGGGGAGGGTTAGGGGAGGGGGGGGGCTTTGCCTGGGGAGGGGAGGGGGGGGGGAGGGGGGGTCGAGCAGGGGGGGGGGGGATTTTTCGGAGGGGGGGGGGACCCCCGGGTTCCGGAGGAAGAGGGGGGCGATTTTCCACAGTAAAGCGGCGGTGGATCACGCTCTCTCCGATATCGCTGTCGTTGCTAACTGTCTTCCATCCCCCCGCGGCCCCACAGGTTTTCGTCACACCAGCATGACGCACCTCTGCCACAGCCCCATCCGCGGGAAACGGGAATTACATCATTATCAGGATCAAGCGGTATCTATGTTGCCGAGGACCCCACGCAGCATCCCCGATAGGAGGAGGACGGGTCGACCCCCAAGGCTGACCCAGCCGACCTGCCCTGGCAGAAGCGGGCAGCAGAACCGGGACGTTCCGCCTGGGCCCTAGAGAAAGCACGGGACATTTCACTAGCACTACAAGAGCACGGCTTCGACGTCGTCCGCACCACCATCCTCGAGGGTGTTGTCGCGACACGAACCGACTCCACATTCCCAGCTCCATCAACAGCACTGAGTGGATCACGCGCGACACGGACAGGGACGAGACACATTTCATTCTAGACCCTACCCGACCAGCGCCCACGAGCCAAGGTCTCTGGCAGAATCGTGATCCACGGCCGCCATGGCCAGCAATAACAACCACCACAAGCACGATAGATGATCGACACAAACGGGCTTCACCTGACCCAGCACAGGGCATGCCACATGCCCTTGGTCCCCGGGGCCAAGCATAGCAGCGCAGTCCTGTCGGCGCTTACTGAAGCGCCCATTTGCAGCCCGCTACGTTGCGCAACATCAGTCAAGCTCGAGGAGCACACGGACGACTGGACGATCATCGACTGGAAGCTCTACACGGCGCCGCGAAGTCTTGCGCCGCGCCTTCCTGCAGTTGTACATATGCCAGCACGGGCGCGTCACGGATGACGCGCCTTCAGCGAGACACGACGGCAGCGTGCGCACAAGGCTCGAACACCTCTCCCAGTCCTACGGTTACGCGCCGCCGCGACAGCGAGCGGCACGCCCAACGCCGCAACGCCACGTCCCGCACCCAAGACCACACACAGATCACGAAATCCCGCACAGCACCTTTCGAGGACGGCTGGAACGGTCAACCCGGGGGGGCCTCGAGCAACTAGGCTGCCAGCGCCGCTCCGGCCGCTGAACGACAGATGTCCGACAATTGCGTTGTCGGCGCCTACCTCACTGCAGAGCGCACGCGCCATATAACAAACATAAAGGAAGGCAACGTGCCCAAAGCTCGCAAGCAGCTCGTAAAGGACTACTACGACGACTGCGGCACCGACCTGACCGGTCTGGCCCCATATCTTCCTGGCTTCCCAACCGTTGGCGAGCCTGACCACGCCGACGAGCATGACGATCGATGACGACCTCCACGACAGCCTCGCTTCAGGCCTGCCCACGCGGAAGTTTCAGGGCTCGTCCGCCCCGGCATCCGATCGCCATCTGGCGAGCGCTCAACCCATGGCCGAAGGCAGATGCATCACAAGTGTTCTATCACATCCCACCGAGTTCGACGACACACCCCTTCACCTACCGCACCTCCGTCGATTTTTCGTTGACAGCAAGGAAATACGCGGCGGGGGAGCGCGGACCAGACGACTCGCTGTCCGCCGCCACCCCAGGGCGTGTGCCAATTTCGATTTGGTCACGGGCTGTGATTTCGACGACGAGAGCCACCCCATGGGATTCCATCGCCAGACTGGAAGGCCGATTTGGCGTTTTCGGTCTCCAGAGGGTTTGTCTGAAGAGGAGCCGTGTTCTTTCCAACTCTGTTTCGCTCCTCCGCTCTCTCACTCTTTTCAAGTCTTCCCTCCTCCACCTTCTCATCATCGACCGTCTCCACTCATCTCCTCCCCCTCCTCCTCCTCCTCCTCCCCATTCCCCTCCATTCTTTTCCCTTATAAATAATATCTCCCTGTCGCACCCCGAGGCCAGTTTTTAGGGCGGGCAAGGCGTTTCGCCTGAGACTTCTTCTCCACTTATGATTCTGAAGATTAAAAATTGGCAACAGCTTCACGGATGGAGGGCGGGTGGTTTTCAAAATATGGCTCTCGCCTTAACGCGACGCGCATTCGCTTTTAAAAGTTGCAAGAGCTTCACGGATTGAGGGCGGGTGGTTTTCAAAATGTGGTTCCCGCCTTAGCACGGTGCACATTCGTTTTCAAAATTTGCAAAAAGCTTCACGGGTTGAGGGCGTGCCGTTTTCGAAATGTGGTTCTCGCTTCAGCGCGGCGCACATGTGTTTAAACAATTGCAATAGCTTCACGGATTGAGGGCGGGTTTCAAAATGTGGTTCTCGCACTAGCGCGGCGCACTTCGTTTTCAAAATTTGCAAGAGCTTCACGGGTTGAGGGCGTGTCTTTTTCACAATGTGATTCTCGCCTTAGCGCCGCGCACAGTCGTTCTAGAAATTTGCAATGTTTTCACGGATCGAGGGCGTGTCGTTTTCAAAATGTGGTTCTCGCCATAGTGCGGCGAACATTCGTTTCAAAAATTTGGTTGAGTTTACGGATTCCAATCATGAACGTACCAGAAGTGGTGTTTTGAAAGGATTCTGGATTACGCGGGCACAACAGTTATGTTGATTCGTTGTGTTGAAGTCCCAGCAATGGATCGTCAACACGCAACAGTCAGGCTGATCCGTGGCGTTTCAATCCCGATTTTAGTATGTTGCAGGGTCTTCAAACGGTTGTCTTCCAACGAGGCAGTTCCCTCTATGGAAATGAACCGCTGTAGGGGTTTATGAATAAGAGGGAGCTTGGAGGGAGGGTTTATTCCAACATCGTTGATGCCTCTTGGGTTTACACTGGTCCTCCTCCTTCTCCTACTCCTCCGCCTCCTCATCCTCCTCCCCCTCCTCCTTCGTTTCCTCCTCCTCCTCCTCCTCCTCCTCCTTCTCCTTCTCCTCCTCCTCAAGAGGAGTAGCAACAAAAAAAATGTTGTCATCCACCTTCAGATCCAGGCGACGCCGAAACATCGTTAGGGCCATCGCTTCAACCTTTCCTGTCTTTGGGCTTGGGACCGTCAAAAATTAGTTCGGGGTGAAAACCTGCTTTCGGCGTGGGCGTCAACCACACGTGGCTAGGACGAGGATACATCCGTTCCAGAGCGTTCCGGAACGCTCTGAGAAAACCGCGGAGCCCGAGACATCCTCCAGAGCCGCAGGATTTCAGAGTTTCTCGATTTATCCTCACCCAATTCTATCTTCGTCCTGGATTCGAGGGAGGGCGTCGAAATCCCCACGGGCCCGCATCACAAAGAACTCGCGGCGCCAGAGGAAAAACCAGCCCGAGCCGCCAATGAGAAGCCCAGACATCCCACGTCGCAATTTGTGCTCCCCACGGAGCTCCGCAGGGGTCGCGACGCCTTTCCCAGGGACGGGCTTTCCATCCTGAGTCATGCTTTTGTCCCGGGGGCCGGAAAGGCGTCCCCGAGTGCGAGAATTGCCAAGAACCCTTCTTCCACGAAGCTGGATACACATGCCGTGGTTGGCCTGGGCGAGTGCTGGATACGCTTTCAACGTCGACGGCGAGGCAGCGGTAAACTGCGCCAGCGGTCAGGCAATTCGGGGCGGCCGAAGAGCGAAGTGTCCAGCATGCAAGAGGGAAGACTGAGACTGACAGAGCGGCCGCGGAGGCAGGGGGGGGAGGGTGGGCACTCAGAGGTGGAAGATTTCCATCCCGAGCGCGCTTGCGCGGCCAGCACCGGCAGCGGGGACCGTGGCAGCGGCCAGGCCGCGGCGTCGGGGCAACCACGGGCGCTGCCGATGCCCAGCACGCGGCAAGCAAGGGCACGCACAGCTGAGCCGTCCAGGTGTGGGCCGACGAGGTACTGCGTGTGGCCACACGTCTATCCAGCGCTCGGCCATCGTCTGGCCAAGCACGGTGGTCCTCCGCATGTGTGGCCAGCAGGTGGCCTCCGAAAGTTCCACGTGTGAGTCCAAGCACGTGTGCTTCCAGCTTCCTGGTAGGCCTCCCGTCGTGGCCTCCTTCACGACGCGAGGATGGCCGGAAGCGTCGGACGACGACGGCGACGACGACGACGACGACGTCGACGACGACGACGACGACGACGACGGCGGCGGCGGCGGCGGCGGCGGCGGCGGCGGCGGCGGCGACGACGACGACGACAGTGACGGGGGCGTCGGAGGCGGCGGCGGCGGCGGCGGCCGCGGCGGCGGCGGCGGCGGCGGCGGCGGCGGCGGCGGCGGCGGCGGCGACGACGACGACGACGACGACGACGACGACGACGACGACGACGACGACGACGACGACGACGACGACGACGACGACGACGACGACGACGACGGCAGCGACGGCGGCGGCCGCGGCGGCGCCGGCGGCGACGGCGGCGGCGGAGGTCGGTGGGGGGCGCGGCGCCTGCTCGCGAGGACGCGACGGACCTGCCCCCGTTCCAGGAGCACACGGACGTGCTGACCACGAGGAGCCGCCCGCTGCGCGTCGGAGGGCGGCTCCTCGCGGGGGGCACACACGCTCAGAGGCTTCGCGCTGGAGCGGGCGGGGCGCTGGCCCAGACCTGCAGAGCACTGAAAAATCAGGGCGGAGGTGCTTCTCCATTTTCGGCCTCCGGGGGCCCTCGCAGGGCCCCGGCACCGCCAAACATAAAAAACAGCCAAAACATAAAAAGCACTCGGGATGAACAGACAACCCCAGGGTTCTGGTGACGGCGCATTGACGAAAACCAGACATCGGGTGTCTGGGGAGTGGCCCAGAGCTGGTTCCGGCCAGCAGGGGGGGGGGCGGGGGCAAGGGCCCCGTTGTCGCCACGGCTGAACGCGGCTCGAAAAGCTGGTCGGTTTCGATTCGACCCCAGAGCGGGTTCGGGGACGGATCTGCTTTCGTCCCCACTTCTTGTCCGACTCTCTCGGGGCTTATCCATCACTACTCGCCAAACCACCCCAACCCAACCCGAAGGTCCCATGATCCTCCCCAATGTCGGGTTGGGGGATGTACGGGTTATACTGTGCTTTCTCCCTGTTCCCGAATGCCCCCCCCAGTGGAAATTGACAAGGCCAACAGCGATTTCGGGTTGGGTTGGGGTAGTGTGGTGGGTAGTCGATCCGGCGCAGGCCCCCCGGCCGCTTCCAAGTTTCGCTGAGGGTTCGCACCGCGCTGAGGCGGCGCCAGCGGCTGGCGTGCAGGGCCGCACGCCGCTGTGTGTAATCGGCTGGTGTCGAGCGATCCCGCCCGTCAGGAAGCCACGCTCGTTCACGGGTGAACGGTCCACGCGGCGTCAGAAACCAGTGTTAAGTCGGGCCTGTCCCTCTGCAGGAGGAACATTAAAAATAGCCGAAGAGCAGTCTGGGGACGATTTTGTTGACTATTTTTGGCCATTTGGGAGTATTTTGGGGGTATTTGCAATTTTCGCCCGAAATTCCCCTGCAGGGGGACAGGCCCGACCTAAAACCAGCGCGCAATTCGTCACGACTCGAATTTGCCGCAGTCGGACGTTTTCGGTTTGGCTGGGAGGCCCACGGAGGCCCACGAAGGGCCCTCCAGGGACCTTCTTTGGGCACCTCCGGGGACGCCCGGCGGCCTCCATGGAACCCAGAGCGCTGGCGACTCGAGAAAAAACACACGACGACAGGGTCTTTCCCAAGTTTGGGCCTCTCACATGCAAGTGTGGAAGGGAAGCAACTGATGTTGCAACCAAGGGCTGAGATGCAGGGCTCAAAGCTTTGAACCCTCAACTGCTGCGCGCGCTCCTGCGCCTCCAATAAGGAGCCCTGAGCCGGAAGGTCAGTACGGAAGACGTGCAGATGCACAAACAGGAAACCAAGCTTGGGCCTCTGCTGGAGGCCTGCTCTCGGGCCTCGGAGCCATCGGAGCCGACCTGAAATGGAAAGCGTGTCCCAGAGCGGGGTCTGACTGGTGTCCTTGACATCTCCGCGTCGCGAAATACACAGCACCATGGATGCGTTTCACAATTTTCAGTCTCCGGGGTCCCTTGCCGGCCGGCCCCCGGGACTGTCAAGAAACTACTCGGGGTGAAAAGCTGGTCCCGCGGAAGGTGTCCAGACTTCTGGCGGGCCGTGTTGCGAACAACTCACGACGTCCAAAGTATGGGGTTCGGGGCCCCGTTATACGAAAGAGCATGGCGTCGGACGCCTGCCTGGGAAGAGCCACTCGCCGGTGGGAAGTCTGATGCGTTCCCCCCGACTTTGTGGATGCCCACTGCGCACGTACCGGTGGCAAGAGGTTTACGAATCACCTTTGCACTGGAGAGGTCCCTCTTGGACGGTGCCTTCCTCCACCTTCGAGGACCCTTTTTCTGGGGTGTCACAATGGGGCCCTCGGCGAAGGCGCTCGCATTCTTGACCCGCGCTCTGATGGCCATGCTTCTACCAGATGTGAGCGACCCGTGCTGCAGTTTTCACCCAGACACGTTTCACAATCCTTTGTCGCCGCCTGCCCCTTTGAGGGACCGTTCCTCTGGAGCCGGCATGCAGGCTGTACCTGTACTTGTACTTGTACCTCTTGGGGGACGGGGGACGGGGGGGGGCGGGGGCGCACCTGGACATATGGCGTCGTGATGGTTCACGACGCGGCTCCCCAGAGGTCTGGACCCCTTCCCGGGGACCAGCTCCTCAGCCCGAGCCGTGCCTTGAAGGCCCAGGAGGGCTCGGCGGGGGCCCCCCCAGAGCCCAGCATGTGCCGAAGACCTCCCGCCATGACTTTCGCTCACGACGCAAGGGTCTCCTCCTCCTCCTCCTCCTCCTCCTCCTCCTCCTCCTCCTCCTCCTCTTCCTCCTCCTCCTCCTCCTCCTCCTCCTCCTCCTCCTCCTCCTCCTCCTCCTCCTCCTCCTCCTCCTCCTCCTCCTCCTCCTCCTCCTCCTCCTCCTCCTCCTCCTCCTCCTCCTCCCTCCTCCTCCTCCTCCTCCTCCTCCTTCCCCTTCCTCCTCCTCCTCCTCCTCCTCCTCCTCCTCCTCCGCCTCCTCCTCCCCCTCCTCCTGTCCGCGCGGGGAGGGGGGGGGAGGGCGGGCGCGCCCCGTGGACATCTGCATGCACAGCGGAAGAGCACTACAGCTCGACTGCGCGGACAAGCGAGAAGGGGCCTCCCGAATGGGGTCGTGCGTCCGCGGCCTCCTTCGCCACGCGGCGTGCCGAGCTGGCGGCCCGAGCAGGCCACTGCGCAGGGTCTCCACAGATGTCGTGGTGCGTGAGACCGCGTTCTTGCCGTCGCCCACGTGTGAGTCCAGCCGTGCGCGCTTCCAGGCTTCCTGGCGCCAGCCTCGGCGGTCTTCGGCGGGAAGGCCTAGACATGCGACCGCGTGTCTGCGTGGCCCGTTTGGTGTTTGTGTGGCCCGGTGCGAGGTTGTGTGACCCGGCGCGCGGCCGGATGGGTGTTCTTGTGGCCCGCGTTGGCCTGTCAAGTAAAAGTAGGATGTAAACTATCCGGGCAAAAAAACCCAGCCACACGCAGTTGTGAGTACCGTCGTTGCGGGTATCGGCTTCGGGGGATCTCCTCAGGGAGCCATAAACATGCGAAGGGTGTGCCGATATGGGGTGGGGCCGCCATGTGGGCGCTGCCATTGGGGCTTTAGGTGGAACCCACTAGGGGGCCGCGAAACGTGTGAGGGGTGCGCCACAATGTGGCGGGGCCACTGGGGCCTTCGGTGGAGCTGCCTATGGGGCCACGACACGTTGTACTGAGTGGGGTAGACACCTGCGAACAGGGGCCTCCGGTGGAGCTCCCTAGGGAGCCACGAAGCGCTGTACTGGGCGGGGGAGACGCATGCGAACACCTCCACTGAGGCCTGTGGTGGAGCTCCCTAATTACGGGGCCGCGACACGCTGCAATGGGCGGGGAGCAGCAGAGGGCGCCCTCCGTGGCGGAGGGCGCCCGAGGGGTGCCCCGTAGCCCCGCTCTGGGGCGTCGTCTGTGGCGGCCACGGGGGGGAGCGCGCGCACACTGGGGCGCTCCGGAGTGGGGCGGGGCCGAGGGCGGCTCCGAGGTGTTGACGGCCCTGGGGCCCGAGGAGGGTCCCCCGAGGCCGACACCTGCGAAGGGCGGCCCGGCAGGTCTCCTGCCTGACCCGGGACCAGGCATGCGACGTCCTGAGTTTTTCGGGCCGGCGTCCCCGGAAGTCCCGACCTTGTCCCCAGGACCGGCTTTGCGTCCCGAGTCGTTTTTTGACGGTCCCGAGGCTCGGCGAGGGCCCCCCGAGGCCGAAATTGGCCAAAAACCTCCCGTCGTGATTTTTTGTTCACGACGCGAGCATATCTGGGAGGGGGTCTGGGGTCAGAGATCGAAACCGCCTGGAAGTGGCGCGGTCGCGGCGCTCTCGTCGCGACGTCCTGGGCTGCCGGAGGCCGTGCTGCAGGGCGCCGAGAGGCCACCCTGAGGAGAGGCGGGGCCCGGCTGGGCGGGCGGGTCGAGAGAGAGCCAGAGGCCGAGGGGCCCGCGCTGGGGGGATGCACGGTGTTTCACTGTTTTCGTCCTCCGTGGGCCCCTGGTGGGCACCAGGACCGTCAAAACATGACTCGGGATGAACAACCAGTCCTGGGGAATGGGTCGAGACCTCTGAGGGTCGACGTTATGAACGAATCATGGCATCGGGGCCGGGGACCGAGCCGCCAGGTGGGTTCGGTTCAGGCGGTTTGGTAAGTGTCCTAAGGGAAGCGGGTCCTGAGGGAGAGGGGGTCCTCAGGGCAACGAGTTCTGGACCTTCATGCAGGGGCAACGTTACGGGGTGAATAGGCTCAGGGGGGAGAAGAGAGGGGGCGCATCGACCCCCAATCCACCATTGTCCGCCGATGGGGACCCGAGAGCCCGCCCTTCCCAGGACCGTGCGGATGTCCGCTGTCGCCGATCTGTCGGCGATGCATCGCCGACTCAGGCTCAATGCTCCTCCCCTGAGATGCCCCCCCCCCTATTGACGTTACCTCTCACCACACGGGGAGGCGCGGGCCGCCCTCCTCCTCCTCCTCCTCCTCCTCCTCCTCCTCCTCCTCCTCCTCCTCCTCCTCCTCCTCCTCCTCCTGCTCCTCCTCCCTGTTCTTTCCCCCCGTGAGCCCAGCTCTGGGGCTGCTGCTGCTGTTTGCCCTCATTGCCTCCTCTTCCTCCTCCTCCTCCTCCTCCTCCTCCTCCTCCTCCTCCTCCTCCTCCTCCTGCTGCTCCTCCTCATCCTCCTTCTCCTCCTCATCATCATCCTCATCCTCCCCCTCCCCCTCCCCCACGTTAGGCTCTGACCGCACGGGGTCGTATCCCCTCGCTGTCGACGTCGAGTTTTACCGTGCGCTCGTCTCCTGCTCCTCCCTCCAGGGGGGGGAGGGGTAGGAGGAGGAGGAGGAGGAGGAGGAGGAGGAGGAGGAGGAGGAGGAGGACGACGACGACGACGACGACGACGACGACGACGAGGAAGAGTAGGAACAGAAGAAGGGAGGAGAGGAGCAGGAGAGGGAGGCGGGCGAGGGGAGGGAGCGAAGAGCAGGGCAAGGAGACCAAGGAGGACGGGGAGGGCGAGGAGGAGCAGGAGGCAGGACGAGGACGAGGACGAGGACGAGGAGGCAGAAGGAGGAGGAGGAGGAGGAGGAGGAGGACGAGGAGGAGGAGGAGGAGGCAGGAGGAGGCAGGAGGGGGGACCCAGGAGGACCCCACCACCCCTCCCAGACCCGTGCCGACTTCGGGCCACACCGCTCTGGCTCGAGCTTGTGCCTCGCACGCAGGGACAGGGCGGCCCTGGGGCGCCGAGTCCCTCAGGGCTTGGCGGCTCGTCTCTGGTCGGTCTGCGGGAAGCAAGCCAGACAGATCGAGGCGAATCTGCGCAAAGTCTGTGCAGATCCAGACAGGTCGAGGTGAGCCCTGAGATGTGTCCAGCAACTTGGGCTCAGCGTGTTGCGCCGGCGGTTCTGGCCCACCACTCTTCGGCGCGACACGCTGACCAAGTCCCAGTCCGAAGGCGTCAACGTTACGAGCCTTTCGCAACATCCCGCCACGCGGAGCGGAGCGACACGCTGTCAGCTTGCAGGACATAGCGTGCCGCCGGGCCCGCCGCCGCGGCAAGGTGAGCAAAAGCTCACGACCGCAATCTGGACAAAACTGAAGAGTTCGTGGAAGATCCAGCGCAAGCCGAGGGGCAGCCCCAGACATGCGATGTCCTGGTTTGTTCGATACGGGGGCCCCGGGAGTCCCGACCCTTCCCCCGGGGCCGGCTTTTCATCGCGAGTCGCTTTTTTCCGGCCCGGGGCCCCAGCGAGGGCCATCGGAGGCAAAATATTGCCAAAAAATGGCACGGGTCTCGTTCTAGCACGCGTCTCGTTGTGCTCGTTCGGCCATGAGTTGCATGATTGGGATAGCCCTCCTGAGGGGCAGCGGGTTCATCGATGTGCCTAGAGTCGCGCGATTGGGATAGCCCTGCTGATGGGCAGCGGATTCATCGACCTGCCTGTCCTAGTTGTTCTCAATGAAGAAACGGTCCTTTCGTGATTATTTCAAGGCGCGAGCATGTTCATAGGTATCCAGCGCTCCATTTTTTGTTCGATGCGCATGCCCGACGTGAGTCCAGGTCTGGATCCAGCGCGGGCCGAGGGGCAGCAGGCGTCGCCAGGCCCTCGGCGGCCCAGTGGAGGCGAGGGGCGCCCGTCGGCGGGCGGATGCGATGGCGCTCGCGTCGGGGCTCGGGCAGGCGGCCGCGGCCGCGGTGCTGTTCGGGGTGCCCGGGCGCGGCCTCACCGAGCCCTGGCAAGCCACCCCCTTCCCTGACGTCGTCCTCGCCCTTCGAGCTCCCCTCCAGCCGCCTGCATATGCGTCTTGGGGCGAGGCGAGGGGGGGGCGTCACGGAAGGGGGTGCTTTGCCAGGGGTCGGTTGGGCCGCCCCGGAGGTGCAGTACGTGCCCGTGAAGAAGTACAAGATCCGGCCAGCGCTGCCGCGCGAGCCCGCCGCCCAGGGTCCACGTCCGTGCCCCGAAGCGAGGATCACGGCGGGAGGTTTCCCGGTGGTTTCCTGGCGTGTTCGTCGCTTCTTGCAGGTTCTCTCGCCTCCTCGCCTCGGGATTCTTGCCATCAGCCGCACCTTCGCGAGCGTTTCGGGGGTGCCCCGATCGTCCCGATTGGCCGCCGGAGGCTTGAGTTATGGCACGAAGGCAAAACATCCTCGCGTCGTCGTGTGAAAACCACAACGGGCCGGTTTGGGCAATATCATCAGCCCCTGGGGGCCCCTCCCGGGCCCCAGGACCAGGAGGAGCCGGGTCCGCGGGAGGGGTGCCCGGCGTCCTGGGGGGGCCCGCATCGCGAAGGTATGTCATGACGTTGGCGCTCTGGGCTCGAGGCTCTTGGACGGCCTGCGCCCTCCTGGCCCTCATATCGTCGAAGTCCTGCTCCACCTGGCCCCGCTGCGGTTCGGCAGGGGGAAGCACCATGTCACTGGGGTCCTCTCCACTCTCGCTCATGCGCTCCAACTCGCCGTCTCCTGGCCCACCCAGGCCCCGCGAGGAAATCTCGGGGTCCTCCACCGGCGCTGGCACCCTCGTGGCCACGGCTGGATCAGCCTTGGATTACGTCGGGCTTGTCTCTCTACAGGTAGAATGTCCAAAAATAGTTAGAAATAATCTGGAGACTATTTGTTGTTGAATATGTTTTGTCTATGTTGGTTGATTTTGCAAATATTTTTGATCAAAATCCGCCTGTAGGGGGACACGCCCGACCTAAGCCTTGGAACGCTGGATTTGTTCACCCCTGGGCCGAGACCTCCTCGCGCCGTGGACGAGTCACGATGCAGAGGGGGATTTTGACAATGTTCGGCCTCTGGGGGGCCCTTGCTGTTCCCGAGGGCTGGCGGAGATGAGCCGGGATGAGGAGCCCGTCCCCTGGCAGGGATGCAGACCTCTTGGGAGCCACGTCGTGAACAAGATCACGACGCAGGGTTTTTGACAACCTTGGCCTCTGGGGGGCCTTGTCGTTCCCAAGGGCCGTCGAGAACGACTCGGGATGAGGAGCCAGTCCCCTGGCAGGGATGCAGACCTTTGGGGAGCCACGCTCGTGAACAAAATCATGACGTCGTATGTCCCAGCGGTGTCGTCCGACCCCCGGCGTGCGCCAGTAGCAGGCCAGCAGGCCAGCAGGCCAAGCCATGTGGCCAGCAGGCCAGGCCAGCGATGGGGGGGGCGCCTTCTCCGCCTCCTCCTCCTCCTCCTCCTCCTCCTCCTGCGCCTCCTCCTCCTCCTGCTCCTCCTCCTGCGCCTCCTCCTCCTCCTCTCCTCCCCTCCTCCTCCTCCTCCTCCTCCTCCTCCTCCTCCTCCTCCTCCTCCTCCTCCTCCTCCCCTCCTCCTCCTCCTCCTCCTCCTCCTCCTCCGCCTCCTACTCCTCCTCCGCCTCCTCCTGCTGCTCCTCCTCCTCAGGGGGGGCAGGTTCCATGAGACGTCCAGCCCGACTTTGGTGGCCTCCGCCTTCTCCTCCTCCTCCTCCTCCTCCTCCTCCTCTTCCTCCTCCTCCTCCTTCTCCTCCTTCTCCTCATGTGCCTCCTCCTCCTCCTCCTCCTCCTCCCTCCTCCTCCTGTGCCTCTCCTCCTCCTCCTCCTCCTCCTCCTCCTCCCCTCCTCCTCCTCCTCCTCCTCCCTCCTCCTCCTCCTCCTCCTCCTCCTCCTTCTCTTCCTCCCCCTCCTCCTCATCCTCCTTTTCCGCCTCCTCCTCCTCAGGCGGGGCAGGTTCCATGAGACGTCCAGCCCGACCTTGGATGCCTTTAGGCATCGTCCTCTGCCCAGAGGGCAAAGGACAACGCAGGCGCCCGTACAACAAGGATGAGCGCGCGCTGGGAAGTGAACGCTCGTTGGGCGAAGCTGAGTACCCTGTGTCGGGGCTACTTTGAAGACGACGAGGTTGGGCTATGTCGAAGATGACGATGTGTCAGAGGGCCCTGAGCTGCTGCCCCGCAAGAGGCGGCACTCACCGGGAGAATTGCGAGGCGCGAGGGCCCGACATTGCAGGCGGGGGGGCGGATCTATGACGGGACGACGTTCCAATGGTTCATGTGCTCCGGCATCCTCATGATGGGTTTCTTGATCGCGCTCGTGCGCGGGGAGGTGCAGAACGGGCTGCCGCCGCTGGTGATCTCGAGGAGAGAAAGCGGCCTACACACAAACTTTCGAAGGTCTGCGCAGATTTCTTCTGGATCGGCGCCAGGCCCCCCTGGCGCGCGGCGCGCTGGGAGCAGCGCCAGAGGCGCCGCCAGGGGGGTTGTACTGTAGATCCGATAACTCGGCGCGGACCTTTAAAGTTCAAATGCATGCAGACTTTGTCTTCCTCGATGGTCCTGGGCGGCGTGATGTGGGCCCTGTCCAACTTCCTCGTGCTCTGGCTGGTGAAGCTGCTCGGCATCGGCCTGGGCTTCTCCCTGTACCACTTCGTGAACCTCGTCGTGGGCTACGCGACCGGCCGCTTCGGCCTCTTCGGCGTCGCGAAGATGGGCGGAGACCTGGCCGTCTGCGACTTCGGCTGCTGCCTGATCTCGAAGAAGAAAACACAGCATGCACATAAACTTTTGAAGCTCCGCGCGGAGTTCTTGGATCGGCGCTGGACCCCCCCCCCTTCCCTATCGCGCCAGGGACGGCGCCGGCAGCGCCGCCAGGGGGGCCAGCGCCGGTCCGGGAAAACCGTGTGGAGCTCCGAAAGTTGACGGTTGTGCTGCCTTTTGTTCCTCTACGATCCTGGTGTCCTTCTTCGTCATGGTCCCCTGAGATCCGACGTTGCGGACAAAAATAAAGCACCATACAAAATATCATGACTTTAGCCCTAGACCCTATCTGTCAGCAGCACTTCTCGAGCCCGATGAATGGTCCTGGGGCCCGACACCGAACGAAAACACCCGGTGCGAAAGAATTGCAACGCCCAGGAGATTGTTTTTGTTTTTATCTTCTGGCGCGTTACAATCGCTACCTGGGCCAACCCCCTTCCCGCCCAAGCCCAGGTAATAGTAACGATCGTACGTAGAGGGTGGCCAGGACCCCTTCCCACATGCTGGTGCTCGCGATCACACTGTGACGATCGCACCGCACCCCGGCCCCGACGTGCCCCACCCCGCCCAAGCGTTACACTTAGCCCGGGGGCCCCGAGCCATCCACCTCCACCCCCCAGGTAAGGACGATTGTTGGAAAAAATGTCCAATGTAGAAAATGAGAGCAGCAACAAGCAGGTTATCTTGAAGTCAACATTAAGTGATTTCATATAAATACAATATTTGTAATACAAACAAGAAACAAAAAAAAACAATATCAAACAAAAAACTCAAGGTCTTCGTCGAGGGCGGCGCAGACACGCACGCGCCGGCCCGGGAGCCACCGCTCCCCGCCCCGACCGCGCGCAGCCCCTCCGACCCGCTGCTCCGAGGCGGCTGCGTGGCGATGGGCAACACCCTCGCGCTGCCGCTGTCGCCAGTCGCCCCAGCGCAGGGCGCGCGGGTCTTGGCGCAGGAGGGCGGCACGCGACAGTGTCGGGGGCACCGTCCACACCCCAAGGGCTCTGCCTCCTCCTCCTCATCCTTCCCACGTCCTCCTTCTCCTCCTCCTCCTCCTCCTCGTCCTCCTCCTGCTGCTCCTGCTGCTCCTCCTCCGCCTCCTCCTTCTCCTCCTGCTGCTCCTCCTTCTCCTCCTCCTCTTCCCACTACTTCTTCTTCTACAACGACTACTATTCCTACTGTTACTATTACTACTACTACTACTACTACTACTACTACTACTACTACTACTACTACTACTACTACTACTAGTAATTTGGATACTACTACTACTACTACTACTACTACTACTACTACTACTACTACTACTACTACTACTACTACTACTACTACGACTACTACTACTACTACTACTACTACTACTACTACTACTACTACTACTACTACTACTACTACTACTACTACTACTACTACTAC
>CAUYUJ010015978.1:264167-289167 GCA_963575745.1 Prorocentrum cordatum
TACTACTACTACTACTACTACTACTACTACTACTACTACTACTACTACTACTACTACTACTACTACTACTACTACTACTACTACCTTTACTACTACTACTACCACTACTACTACTACTACTACTACTACTACTACTACTACTACTACTACTACTACTACTACTACTACTACTACTACTACTACTACTACTACTACTACTACTACTACTACTACTACTACTACTACTACTACTACTACTACTACTACTACTACTACTACTACTACTACTACTACTACTACTACTACTACTTTCTCTTCTTCTACTACTCGCCTCTTCAATCCCCCTCCTGCTTCCCATCATCATCCTCAACCTGCTGCTCCTCCTCCTCCTCCTCCTCGTCCTCCGCCTCTTCCTCCTCCTCCTTCTCCTCCTCCTCCTCCTTCACCTCATAGCCTCCTCAATCCTCCTCCTCCTCCTCCTCCTCCTCCTCCTCCTCCTCCTCCCCCTCCTCCTCCTTCTCCTCCCCCTCCCCTCTTGAGGACCCGTTTTTTATCCCGACCGTTCTTTCGAAGGGCCCGGTAAGGGAAATCATATTGTTGCGACGCGAGGATGCCAGGGCAGGCCGCCATTGTCGCACAGCGCGCAAAGATGGGCACGCCTTGCACCAAGGAGCATTCCCTGAGATCCGGCGTTGCGAAAAATGCGCACGCCAGGGGTGACAGCTGGAGCCCTGGACTCCATCCTTCTGCAGCATTCTTCGATCCGGAACGATGTGTGACGGTTCCAGTCGGGAGCCTCGAGACGGGGGCCAGCCAGAGTGCCCAACCCTGCAGGTTCCTGCAGGGCCAGGGTCGCATTGACCCGGGCTTGGGTGCAGGATCCTGCAGGATCTTGCAGGATTCTGCAAGGCCTGACTGACCCTGGTCTGGATTGACCTGGCTCAGTCAGAAGATCCCCGACCCGAGGCCCGAGACCGGGCGAACCCGCCGAAGGCAAAAGCACTGCAACGCCCAGATCTCAGGGAGGGCCGCTCCCACACGCAGCCGAGCAGGACGACCAGGAGGCGGCCGCGAGGACGGCCTCTGCGTCCACCGTGGGCTCCGGGGCCAGCGCCGGGCCCGGGCGCACGCGACTGCTCAACAGGCCGGCCTTGTTCCTTCTCCTCTCACCGAGCGCGTTCCGCCACTCGCAAAGTGCCTACTTGCAAACGTCCGAAGCACACTTGTCTGCTTCGATGTAATTTATCGTGGATCCCCTGCGGCGGATCCAGGCCATTTGCGAGTAGCTATTTTGCGAGTAGTGGAACGCGTTTGTTTATCTTCTCTCTTCGAAACAGGAAGAACGGCACAAGCAGAAATGCTCGGAGGACCGCGTTTATTTCTTGCCTCGGCTCTGAACCCCCCTGGCTGCGCCTACGGCGCAAGGGAGAGTGGTCCAGGGACGAGCCAAGAAATCCGCGCGCACCTTCGATGTTTACAAGCCTGTTCCTTCTTCGAAATCAGGCAGCAGCTTGAGCCGCTACGCGAAAGAGCGACGGCTTTCGACTACACTTAAAAGTCGTTACGCTTTCTCCCCAAGCTGTGTTTCTGCTTGGGGCTTCTCACTTGGGTTACTACGGACTCGGATGGGTCCGACGAGGAATCGCCACGTTGCCGCCCATTGCCGCCTCGTTGCCTCCTCGTTCGCTGGGTGGTTCCTGCGAGGCTTCGCCTTGTTACTGCCCATTGCCGCCTGGCTGCCGCCCGTTGCCGCTTCGTTGCCGCCTCGTGCATTGGGCGGGTCCTGCGAGGTTTCGCCACGTTGCCGCCTCGTTGCCGCCTCGTGCGCTGGGTGGGTTCGGCGAGGTTTCGCCACGCTGCCGCCCGTTGACGCCTCGTTGTTGCCTCGTGCGTCGTGTGGATCTGGCAGGATTTCGCCACGCTGCCGCCTCGTTGCCGCCTCGTGCGCTGGGTGTGAGTCCGACGAGGTTTCGCCACCCTGCCGCCCGTTGCAGACTTGTTGCCACCTCGTGCGCTGGGAGGGTCCGACGAGGTTTCGCCACGCTCCCGACCGTTACCGCCTCGTTGCCGCCTCGTGCGTCGTGTGGGTATGACGAGTTTTTCCCTACCTAGGCTCTGCCTAGAAGGGTTCTTACTCTGTTAGCTAAAGGGGCCGGGCAATGGAAACCGTCCCGGGCGGTTCCCCCAGTCCCCGCCCCGCGGTTCCCCCAGTCCCCTGGGAGCTTTAGCCTTAGCTTTAGCTTTAGCTTAGCTTTAGCTTTAGCTTAGCTTTAGCTTAGCTTTAGCTTAGTGTTAGCTTAGCTTTAGTTTAGCTTTAGCTTAGCTTTAGCTTAGATTTAGCTTAGTGTTAGCTTAGATTTAGCTTAGCGTTAGCTTAGCTTTAGCTTAGCTTCAGCTTAGCTTTAGCTTAGCTTTAGCTTAGTGTTAGCTTAGCCTTAGCTTAGCTTTAGCTTAGCTTTAGCTTAGCTTTAGCTTAGCTTTAGCTTAGCTTCAGCTTAGTGTTAGCTTAGCGTTAGTTTAGCTTTAGCTTAGTTTTAGCTTAGCTTCAGCTTAGTGTTAGCTTAGCTTTAGCTTAGTGTTAGCTTAGCTTTAGCTTAGTTGTAGCTTAGCTTTAGCTTAGTTTTAGCTCAGATTTAGCTTAGCTTTAGCCTAGCTTTAGCTTAGCTGTAGCGTAGCTGTAGCTTAGCTTTAGCTTAGCTGTAGCTTAGCTTTAGTTTAGCTTTAGCTTAGCTTTAGCTTAGATTTAACTTAGCTTCAGCTTAGCTTTAGCTTAGCTTTAGCTTAGCTTTAGCTTAGCCTTAGCTTAGCTTTAGCTTAGCTTTCGCTTAGCTTCAGCTTAGCTTTAGCTTAGATTTAGTTTAGCTTTAGCTTAGCTTTAGCTTATGTGTTGCTTTAACTTTAGCTTAGCTTTAGCTTAGCTTTAGCTTAGCTTTAGCTTAGCTTTAGCTTAGCTTCAGCTTAGCTTTAGCTTAGCTTTAGCTTAGTGTTAGCTTAGCCTTAGCTTAGCTTTAGCTTAGCTTTACCTTAGCTTCAGCTTAGCTTTAGCTTAGCTTTTGCTTCACTTTAGCTTAGCTTTATCTTAGCTAGTTTAGCTTTACTGTTACTACTAATGCTGCTTTCCTAGGGGCTCCAACTCCTAGGTAGGGTCGCACTGGGATAATTGCCACGTTGCCGCCTCGTGCGATGGGTGGGTCCGACGAGGTTGCGCCACGTTGCCGACCGTTGCCGTCTCGTTGCCGCCTCGCTCGATATGTGGGTCCAGCGATGTTTCGCCACGTTGCCGCCCATTGCCGTCTGGTTGCCGCCTCGTTGACGCCTCTTTCGTTGTGTGGGTCTGGCGAGGTTTCGCCACGCTGCCGCCCGTTACCGCCTCGTTGCCGCTTCGTGCGCTGGGTGGGTCCGACGAGGTTTCGCCACGTTGCCGCCCGTTGCCGCCTCGTGCGCCGGGTGGGTCCGGCATTTCGCCGCGTTGCTGCCTTGTACGCCGGGTGGGTCCAGCGAGGTTCCGCCACGTTGCCGCCCGTTGTTGCCTCGATGCCGCCTCTTGCGCTGGGAGGGTCAGGCGAGATTTCGCCACGTTGCTGCCCCGTTGCCGCCTCGAGTTTGCACCACGTATACTGGACCACATAGCTCACACCACATAACATACACATCCACAGTGCAATAGCTTACTGTTTGGGGAATCCACGCTGGCTAACATTCACTATAATGTTTCGGCTACGCGTAAGAGTGACCCTTCGCTGGAGTGACCTCTGGTGCGGGCCCACAGTGGCCCTCCCAACACTGGCTTGCGCACTTCTGTTTGCCCCGTTCCCCTCCCCCCGCGGCCCCTTAAGCTGCGCACCCAAGGCCGTTCTTGTCTAGAGTCGCTGTTGCGAGTAGCCGATTCTTGCTCGGCCTGATAGCGTGACAGCTGCGGGCAGGCTCGTTAGATGACCGACGCCCTACATCCTCTATCCTCCTCCCCCTCCTCTTGTTCAGCAGGCTCGTGGGCGTGGTCCTAGCCATCGTGGGCGGCGGGCTGTGCGGGGTCCAGAGCGTCCCGGCGACCCTCTACAACGCAGAGCACCCAGGGAACCGGCCCACGGCGGTCGTGCTTCCCCAGTGTTTTGGGATCTGGGTGGCCTCCACGGCCATATACAACGTGTATGCGTCGCTCGCCCGGCTGGCAGGTGTACCCGTGCCGCACGCCGTCATCCGCCCCGCGTATTTCAGCGGGTGCATTTGGGCATTGGGTTTCGCTTGCATGATCGGAGGCATACACGAGCTCGGTTATTCCATCGGGTACACCTTGGACGCCGTTGGGCCCATCGTTGTGTCTAGCCTGATTTCGGTCTTCGTCTTCAGAGAAATCACTGGCGAGAAGCAGCTGAAGCTATTCGCGTGCGCGTTCCTCTGTCAGCTCGTCGGCGTCGTGCTGATCGCGGCGTTCGGGCATCCTGCCGGTTGAGCGAAGCTGGTGTGCACCCAAGGTGCGCACAGCTCTTGTCCTCTGTTCTTACCCGTGCACACACACACACAAACACATACGGCGCCGCAAGCACAGTGGTGAGCCCGTCGCGTCTGCCTGCGTGGTGGTCGCTGGCGGGTGGCGCGGTGCGAAGGAGCGCACCAGTTGGCGAGTTTCAGCTCAAGGTTTTCCAGCTCGGCGGAGGCTAAGTCTGTACGGAGTAAGTCCATACGGAGTGTTCGGTCTCCGTCTGGACTTCCTCTGTCTGGACGTAGCCTCTCCTGACCAGCGCTCGTACCTTTCGCCAGAGTGGCCTTTGGGTGCGGGCACATTTGGGGTCCTCTGGTGGCCGAATGCGGCGCGATAGCAGCGGCTTCCGCGCTCGGGCTTGCCCCCCCGTCCCCCCCCCCCTGCGCCCCTCGAAAGTTGCGCACCAAAGATCACTCTTGCCTAGGGTCACTTTTACGTGCAGCCGATCGTCTTGGATGTTGGATCGGACGTAAGAGTGTTGAGTGCGTGGTGTAATTACGTCAGCTTGAGCTCAGTGCTTGCCTGCTGCCCCTTCAGCGGGGTCGGAACGACCTGGACCCACGAGTAGAGTGCAGATCTTTGCCGGGGCTGGGTTGATATGACGCCAGTGCCCACTACGGTTTTGAGTATGCTACCAGTCGTTGCTGAGCGGGTTTACCACCATCGGGAGCGTTCACTTCTGATGCAGCTTCACAGACCAGACCCCCACCGCGCGACATGAAAAAGCACCGGGGATGCGCAAGCACGTGAATTGGGATAAGACAACTGCTCCGCGCCGATCCGCCTCCTGCTCCCGCTCCCCGCCCACATCCCCCTCCCGCTTCAAGTCCCCGTCCACATCCAGGGACGGGGAATTCCTCCCCTTGCAGAGAGCATGATTAGGAGGGGGAGCAAGAGAATGGGAGAGGGAGGAGGAAGCACAGAGAGAGAATCGGGGGAGGAGGGTGAGGAGGAGGGTGAAGGAGCAGGGGGGTGAGGGCAACAGCAACAGGAGCAGGAGAAGGAGGGTGAGATCTGGTTGGAGGGCAGGTGCGAGGGGATGGAGGGGAGGAGGGGGAACGGGAGAGGAGGAGGAGAAGGAGGAGGAGGAAGAGCAGGAGGAACAGCAGGAAGGGAAAGAGGAGGAGGGAGGGAGTCCTTCGGCACAGGTCTCTATCGAAGACGCCTACGGCGAACCACCGCCGCCCGCTGCCTTTTGAAAACGCGTGTGCGGCCAAACGTTGGGCTAAAGTCTTGCCAAGCTACTCATTGGACTACGTGTTCCCCCAGCCCTTGAGGGAACACTTGTGGGAGGAAGACAGATAAGGAGGAGAGGGAAGGAGGAGAAGGAGAGATAGGAAAATGACACCTTCGGGAGGCCTCTTAAGGGCCTCTGGGGGCTTCTGAGGGGCAGATTGGCCTTCGGAGGCCGTCTTGGTCCCACTAGGCAGTCGTGGAGCCCTCTTTGGGCGCTGTGGGGCCGTCTTGGAGGTCTGTGGAGCAGTCTTTGGGCCGTCGTGGGGCCTCTCGAGCCGTCTCTTGGCCGCCTTGCCCTCAGGCCGACCTGGTTCCACACTGGAGGCCTCTGGGGCCGTGCTCGGGTGTCGGAGGCCCGATGAGGCGAAAACGAGAAAACGATTGGAAATCCTGAGGGGCATCAGTGGTTTTGGTCTCCTGAAGGTCCTCGTGGAGCCCCCTCGTAAGGGCGTCCTGAGGGCCTCTCGGGGCCGTCTTGGAGTCATCTTGGGGCCGACCTGGTGGCATCTTAGCCGTCTTGGAGGCCATCTTGGACCACCTTGACCGTCTAGGAGGCCATCTTGGGGACCACATTGGGCGGGTTAGCCGTCGGGAGACCAATCTGGGGAATTTTCCGGTTGGCCGGCGTTCTCGGCTGAGACCCCATTGCGATTGTTTGAAACGGTTTGAAAAAGTGAAACATGTAGCACGCCTTGCACCCTTGCGATGATTCAACAGGAAGCGGCGGATCTAGTGGCTTCGGCCCATCCCGCCACCAATCTTGGGCTACGGGCCAAAGCCTTCCGGGGGTGCCTCCATGGGTGCATCCTGGGGTCGATCTCGGAGGCCTGCTGGAGACCTCCTGGGAGCCTCTTGGGCGCCTCTTTTAGGGGCCTCTCCTGGGGCTGGAGAAAGGCCCGCCGTCGTGGCTCTTCCCTCTTGGCCGCGGGAGGTCCAGGGCTGCCAACGCCTCGAAGTCGATTTCGCGGCGAGGAGGGAATCCAAGTTCCGTCTCCTCCTCCGCCTTCTCCCCCTCCTCCTCTTCATCATCCTCATCCTCATCTTCATCAGCATCATCAACAGTTCTCATCATCATTATCAGCAGCATCAGCAACAGCGACAATAAGGGCATCGTCAACAGCATCATCGTCATCAGCAGCAGCATCATAATCCTCCTTATCATGATCATCATCAGCAGCAGCATCATCCTCATCATGATCAACATCATCATCATCATCATCATCATCATCATCATCATCATCATCATCATCATCATCATCATCCTCATCATCATCACCATCATCAGCATCATCATCATCAGCAGCAGCATCAACATCAACATCGTCATTAGCATTATCACCAGCATCATCCTCATCATCACCATCGTGGAGGTGCTGCTGATCATCCTGGCCCTGTGGATCTACGTGGCGTTCCTGGTTCTGAAGGTGGCGGTACTGTTCTTCCTACTGCAGCTGGAGGTCGAGTTCTGGATAGTGGTGCCGATGTTATTCCTAAGGGGTCGCCGCCTCGCAAGAAGGCTCGTGGTGATGATGACGACGCTGGTGAAAACATCTCTGAGTTCTGTGAGGCTCTGGTTTTTCTTAGCTTTTCTAAGTCTAGTTCTGCCGCTCCCGCTCATTCCGCCGCATGGTCTTTCAAGCATCTTGATGGTATTCTTCCTGCTGGTCTAAGTAAGGTCGTCAACATGATGTTGCGCAAACCATGCGTGGCTGGCTTCAAACGTGATGGATGCCTTTGTGGTGTTCTCCCGATTCTTTGCCGGGCGCGGGAGGGTTCTGAGCAGCCATCTCTGCCAGTGCTTCGGTCTCCCACCGCTCTCGTGGAATGCCATATGCCAGAAAGCTGCGTGCTTAGCTTCCTGCCACAGCCCAGACAGCCCAGTTGGCGCTTACGGCCTTTTCTCATGTTCACACACACACGCCGGGGGGGGGGGAACAACAAAAAAAAACATCGTCAACATCATCATCATGCGTCATCATGATCCTCAGATTTAGCAACGTGACCACACCGCAATCGTCTTCGTCATCATCTTGCAAATCACCATCGGCATCCTCATCATCGTCATCCCCGTAATCAGCAGCAGCCGCAGCACCAGGATCAGCAACAACAAGAGCATCGACAACAGCATCAGCAGCAGCAGCCGCATCCTCAGCGGCTCTCCTCTTTATCCTCCTCCTCCTCCTCCTTCCTCCTCTTCCTCCTCCTCCTCATCATCCTCCTCATCCTCCTCCTTTTCCTCCTTTTCCTCCTTTTCCTTTTCTTCCCTCCTCTCTCCTCCCTCCTCCTTCCTCCCTCCTCCGCCTCCTCCTCTTCCGCGTTCTCTTCATTCCAATTGCCCGCACGCGCGGCCGTGCGGCCCGCGCGCTGCCCACGGGGCCGCCGAGCCCACGCCAGAGCTCGGACGATTTCCGGAGACGGGACAGGACGGGACGGGACGGAAGAAGGAGGGATACCATGCATTGATGATAACGACAAGGAGGAGGGGGGCATGGGTGAGCGGCCGGGCCGCTCAAAACATGCCGTTGGTGCCTACGATCACGCAGTACCTTGCCAGCAGCGGTGTACACGGCACACCTTGTCTGCACCGGTGGAGACGCATGGCAGTATGAGGGCTACTCTATATACAGAGTGATCGTTGTAGGTATGATGGCATAGTACGTTGTTCCATAGTGTGGTGGCTTCAGGCAGGCCAGTCGCGCTTATTGTGATGGCCTGCCGCGCCATCATCGCGAGGTGCCACATGAAGATCATGTGGCACCTCACGATGGCGAGCCTCTCATATGGCGGTGCGCAATGGCGACGCGTTTTTCGCACTGGTCGTAGGAGATGCGGCCCGCCTCGTAGACAGCCTTTATCGTACGGATCCGCAGCTGGAGTTCTCTGTTCAATTTGTCTTGGTAGGTGGTTGCGATCCCTCTGGCTGTCGCAGTTTCCACCTCATGGCGTGTATCGCGTGGTAGAAGCTCTTCTGGTGGCCGTCGGAGCTCAGCTGGTTGCCCTCGTAGGTCCGGTGGCCTTCGGAGCTCTGCTGGTAGCCCCCACAGCTCCGGCGGTAGACTTCGTAGTTTAGCTTGTGGCCGAAGTAACTCAGTTTGTAGCTTTCGTAGTTCAGTGGGTGCCCTGGTAGATCTGCAGGTGGTCGCCGTAGCTCTAGCGGTGGCTCTCGTAGCCCAGCGGCCTTGCCTGGTGGCTCAGCTGGAGGCCGGAGTAGCCCTTTAGCTGAGCGGCTTGCCCTCGTAGCTCAGCTGGTGGCCCGAGTAGCTCAACTAATGCCCCTCGTAGCTCCGCTGGTGGACCTCGCAGCTTAGCAGGTGGCCCTGGTGTTTCTGGTGGTGGTTCTCGTGGAACAGCGGGTGGCACTGGTAGTTCAGCTGGTGGCCCTTGAAGCTCTGCTGGCGGCCCTCGAAGCTCTTCTGGCAGTCCTCGAGGAGCAGGGGGATGGTTCTCGGAGCTTTGCGGGCCCAGGTTGCTCAGCTGGTGGCTCTCGAAGCTCCGCTCGATGTCCGTGTAGCTCAGCTCGTGGTCCTCCTAGCTCGGCGGGTGGCCTTCGAATCTCTTCTGGTGGCTCTCGCGGCTCTGCAAGTGGCCCTGGCAGCTTTGCTGGGGGCTCTCGCAGCTCTGCTTGTGGCCCTGGCAGCTTTGCTGGGGACCCTCGTGGTTCTGCTGGTGGCCCTCGAAGCGCAGCGGGTTGTCCTCGTAGTTCTGCTAGTGGCCCGGGTGGCTCAGCAGGTGGCCCTCGAAGCTCTGCTTGTTATCCGAGTAGCTCAGTTCGTGGTGCTCGTAGCTCGGTAGCTTGCTTGCGAAACTCGACTGGTTGCCCTCAGCTTGTGGCCCTCGCACCTCAGCAGGTGGCCCTCGTGGCTCTACTGGAGGCTCGTAGAGGTCTCTTGGCCCGCGTAGCTCTGCTCGGGCCTCGCCCTGCTAATCGCTCTCCTCGTACTCGTCGTGCGCGGCGTCACCTTGCTCGTCGCTCTCGTCGGCACGTTCCTTCTCTATGTCTCCGTGGTGCGGCGGCTTTTTGAGGCAGCTACGAAGGAAGGTATCGGCGGGCCTGGTGTACGGCGGCGTCCACGTCGTCATGTCACGGGCCGCGTGGTGGTAGTAGCGTGCCCCTGCTGGTCGAGGTAGCTTTTCCAGCCAAGTGGCAGGGAATATGGTGCAGATGGCTCTCGCTGTTCGGCTGGTAGCCCTCGTAGCTCAGCCCGCGGTCCTCGAAGCTCTTCTCGTCATCCTCGTAGCTCGGCTGGTGGTCCTCGAAGACATGCGTATGGCATTCTTAGATCTGCGCGTGGTCCTGGTAGCTCAGCCTGTGGTTCTCGTAGCTCTGCTGGTGGCCCTCCAAGCTCAGCCGGTGGCTCTTGAGGCTGAGCTGGTGGCCCTCTAAGCTCTGCCGATTGCCGTCGTAGATCTGCCAGTGGCCCTTGAAGTTCAGCTGGTGGGTCGTGAGGCTCTGCGTCTTGCCTTGGAAGCTCTGATGGTGGCCCTCGAGGCTCAGCTGGTGACCCTCGAAGCTCGGGTTTCTGCCGTCGAAGCTCTGCTGGTGGCCCTCGAGGCTCAGGCAGGAGCTCTTGGGGCTCTGCTTCTTGCCGTCGAAGCTCTGCTTGTGGCCCTCGTGGTTCTGCTGGGGGCCCTCGAAGTTCACCTGTGGCCCGCGAAAAGCCGGCATGATGGGCGGCAGGGGGAGGAGGCCGTACGCGGTGTAGTCGTCGTAGCCGCTGTACTCGTTGTAGCCGTTGCAGGCGTCGTAGCCGTCGTTGTCGTAGGCGGCGCAGTCGTGGTCCGCCAGCATCTCCAGGACGATGTACTTGGCAACCCCTTCGGGCTGCTCGGTCGCGTCGTGCCTGGTGTCGTACGTTGCGTTGTCGTACTGTGCGTCGTGCTTGGTGTGCGAGGCGGCCGTGACAATGACAATGATGTCGTCAGATCGCGGTAGTATCCCATGTCGGAATTGTACCCCACTCGTCTTGGGGCCGCGCTTGTTCGCGTCCGTAAACTTCTATGCGTGTATGGTCTCGGCGTACTTGTCGGCAGGTCTCCACCAGGGTGGGTAGGTCTCGCAGCCTTGGCTCCTGCTGGTCCCGAAGTATCTCACGCCGATCTTGATGATGTTCGTGTGGATCTTGATGCATGTCGCGCTGATCTTGGTGATGCTCGCGCAGATCGTGATGCATTTCACGTGGATCGTGAGGTACTTGGGCGGCGAACGTATCGCACGGCGCGCCATCCGCCGCGTGGCGGACTGCGCGCTCGGGGCCGCGCACCCTTCCCGCGGGTGGTGGGGAGCACCCGGGCGCAGGGGCCTCAACGACCCTCCCTCCTCCTCCTCCTCCTCCTCCTCCTCCTCCTCCTCCTCCTCCTCCTCCCCCTCCTCCTCCTCCTCGTCCTCCTCCTCCTTTTCCTCCTCCTCCTCTTCCTCCGACTACAACTACTACTACTCCTCCTGCTCCTCCTCCTCCCCCTCATCCTCTTCCTCTTCCCCCTCCCCCTCCTGGACCCCCTCCTCCTGCTCCCCCTGATGCTCGTCCTCCTGATCCTCCTCCTCTTGGCTGCACCGAGTGTGCTTTGGATCGGCCTTGTGGCTGATTTCCCTAGTGATCGACCTTTGAGTTGATCAATTCGGGGCCTCGGTTGACCCTGGAGCCTCTCTCTCTCAATTCGGCCCCCTCCCGTTCATATGGGTTCGGTTGGGGTTGCTGGACACCCACACCCCTCCTCCTCCTCCTCCTCCTTCTCCTCCTCCTCCTCCTCCTGCTCCTGCTCCTCTCCTCCTCCTCCTCCTCCTCCTCCTCCTCCTCCTCCTCCTCCTCCTCCACCTCCCACCCCGACGTTCCTCGACCGCCCCCCGCGCCAGTGCCTGGGAGAACAGGGGAGCCGACAAGCTGGACCCCAGGATCAACGAGTGGTGCCCCCAGCGCGGATTCCCACAATCTGGTCAGAAGGAGGAGGAGGCTTTACTCGGCGCGCGAAGCATGCTGTAATGAGCGCGGGTCGCACGGGCATTGCCCGCAGCGCGCACACGATTAAACATGGGCCCACGGCATGCTTCGGCGCAGCGCGGTCGTGCCCCAAGCGGCCTTCAGGGAGGTGGAGGAGGAGAAGGAGGAGGGGAGTGAGGAGGAGGACGAGGCCGATGAGGAGGAGGAGGAGGAGGAGAAGGAGGAGGAGGAGGGAGGTCGGGAAGCACGTGACGGGGGGGCCCTTGGGCGATCTTTGGGTCCTCTTGGGCCGACTTCGGGCCTTCTTGGGGGCCGATTGGGCTGTTTTGGAGCTATTCGGAAGCCCGAACAGGTGAGAACCTCAATATGTGTTAACAACAAATGGAAAGTCCATGGTTTGGGCATCCTCGGGCTCTCTCCAGGAGGGCCTCTTGGAGGCCTATTGGGTCGTCTTTGGGGCTTCTTGATCTGCCTTGAGGTTGTCTTGGGAGCCCCTTAAACCATCTTGAGCCCTCTTGTTGTCATTTTGGCTGCCTTCAAAGCCGTCCTGGAGGCCATGAGGCTCCCAAGAAAGCCTCAAGACAGATCAGGAGGCCCCCAAGATAGCCCAAAAGGTCTCCAAGAGGCCCTCCAGAGAGCCCGAGGAGGCCAAAACCGTTGATGCGCCTTAGGTTGTTGAAGGATTTTGAGGTCCTGTCATGTTTGTGTTTCCAACCGCCCGATTCATCCCAAGAGACCTCCCTGGGTCGTCTTGTTGCTGGCATGTAGCACTTCAAGGCCGCCTTGGTACCCTCTTTGGGGCCCCTTGGGCGATCTTTGCGTGCTCTTGGGCCGACTCGGGGCCCTCTTGGGGGTCTCTTGGGCTGTCTTGGAGCCATTTTGAAGGCATCTTGCAGGCCTCTTGGGCCGTCCTGGGTGGTCGGAAACCCGAACAGGCGAGAGCCTCAATATCCTTCAAAAACCTAGGGAATTCAATGGTCTTGCCCCCTTGGGGCTCTCCAGGAAGGCCTCTTGGAGCTCTCTTGGGCAGTCTTGAGTGCCTCTTGGGCCGTCTTGAGGCCCTTTCGGGCTAGCTTGAGCCATCTTGAGGCTCTCCTGAGAAGCTTTTGAGCTGTCTTGGGCCATCTTGAGCTGTTTGGGTTTCGCCTTGGCTGTCTTGGAAGCCGTCCTTTCGGCCATCTTGGCCGTATCGCCGGGAAGCGACTTCAAAAGGGGTGTTTCTGTTGGTTGTGCGCGTGGCGAGGGGGGGTTCTTGAAAACGCTACAAGACCTCCCAGACAACAGACGAGCATCATATTACGCCCCACTCCGTGCAGGCACGGTGGCGGATCCAGGTCTCACTATCTATATCTATATATATGTATGTATCTGTAGAAAGGGTAGATCTGAGTGTGTGTGTGTACGTACATATATAAACATATATGTATAGACACAGTTTATATATATATGTGTGTATGTATGAATACATATATGTATATATCGGGTGAGACAGAGAGAGAGAGAGAGAGAGAGCGAGATAGACTACAAAGCCAAATCTTGATTGCTAGAACGAGAGCCTGCCCTGAGAAGTCTAGGGGATACACCCGTTGTGCCTCGTCAACCCTCCCACGGTGCCCCATCCCCTTCCTCCGCGGACCTGGGCTTGGAAGCTCCCGTGCGGCCGGCCCCGGGTTCGCGGCATGGCCCCGGCTGGACTGGGTTGCAACGCGTCCCCGGGGAGGAGGAGGAGGAGGAGGAGAAGGAGGAGGAGGACCGGAGGAGGAGGAGGAGGAGGAGGAGGAGGAGGAGGAGGAGGAGGAGGAGGAGGGGGAGGGGGAGGGGGAGGGGGAGGGGAGGAAGGAGGAGGAGGAGAGGAGAAGGAGGAGGAGAGGAGGAGGGGGAGAGAGGAGGGAGAGGGAAGGAGAGGCCCTCTCTGCTCCTCCTCGCGTCGCCCGGTCCGTCGTGTCTCCCAGCGGGGGGGGCCTCCCGTTGTGGGGGTGGCTCCCGCCCAGTCTGCAGGCGGGATGGGGGCGTGCGCCCTCCTCCCTGCCGCCCTTCCAGTTCTCGCGCTGGTGGGGACGGGATGAGGAGAGGAGGGCCGCACGAGGGCTTCAGTCGCTCGCTCGTCTTCAAGACAGTCCGCAGGTCCCAGGCCCCAGCAGGAGGAAGCAGACATTCGAGGTTCGAGATTCGAGAGTCCAAGACACATGCTTCGCAGGCGCTTCTTGAGCTTCTCTTGAGCCTCCCGGCACCTCCGGGGATCTCAGAGAGGGGAGGAGGAGGAGGAGGAGGAGGAGGAGGAGGAGGAGGAGGAGGAGGAGGAGGGGGAGGAGGAGGAGGAGGAGGAGGAGGAGGAGGAGGAGGAGGAGGAGGAGGAGGAGGAGGAGGAGGAGGGCCAGAGCAAGCCCAAGATGCATCAACGATGCTGCAAACACGCCCTGCCGCTCGTGTCCCCCGACGCAGCGGCCCCCTGGGAGCATCGCTCTCGCTGCGTGGAGCGCCCTCCCTGCCAGGCCGGCGCCCCGTGTGCCCGCGATTCCAGCGGGAGCTGCGTTCTGAGAAGAGGCGCCTCCGCCCTTCGAGCCAGGAGGGGTACACCTTAGGCGATGCTTAAGAAAACTTAAGTTTTCGGCCAGAGTCTCGATTATTCTTCATTTTTCAATGGAAATCCTAAGACTTTAATGGAAATGATGGGTTTTTATTCAAGTTCTGAGACTATGAATTTCTTAACCCATGATTTCTTAAGCATTTCGCAAGGTGTACATGAGGAGGGGAAGAAACACACAGACACAATGAAATCGTCGAGTCTTCAGAAAATATGGGAAAACACGGGAATTGGGCGGGAAGACAAAAAAAAACCCAGAAAATATATGAAAATATGGGGAATCTTTGTATTTGTGTGTATCTATTTGTGTGTCCCAGGGCCCCTTCAGTACAGTGGGGGCGCGCATCGAGAAACCATATGGGTTCTTCGTCAGGGTGTCCTGGGTGTCTTCGCTCCTCGCGCTGCGCGGTGACTCCGCGCAGCCTTTGAAGGAGCTGCTGCGTTCAGGGTGCTCCGGGTTTTCCCTCAGGTGTACCTCGCGCACGAGATCTCAGGGTTGGGTTTCTTGCGAGGGTTTCTTGCGGCCGCGCCCGCACTGTACGACAAGGTGGGGGCTTCAAGTTCCAAGACATGCCCAACGACAGCCCCGCTGTTGAAAGAGGAGCATCCCTGGATCGATCCGCGCCGCTGGTGCACATCCCAGACCCCCTCGCGCTGGGGAAAAAACGATGGGAAGGTTTCGCTGTTTTCGGCTTCTGGGGGGCCTTACCGCGCCTCGGGACCGTCAACAAAAACGATGCAGGATGAGAAGCTGGTCCTTCGGAAGGGGTCCAGACCTCTGGGGGTCGATGTTTTTATATATATTTATATATATAACTAAAAATAATAATATTAATAAGAATAAGAATAAGAATAAGAATAAGAATAAGAATAGCAATAATAATAATTTAAAACAAAAAACAAAAAAAAAAAAAAAAAAAAAAAAAAACAAAAAAAAAAAAAAAAAAAAACAAAAACAAAAAAAAAATAAAAAAAAAAAAAAAAACGGCCCGTCGGTGGGATCTGGATGTTCCTTTAGACACCTTCTTTTTCTTTTTTCTTTTTTTTGTTTTTTTTTTTTTTTTTTTTTTATTTTTTTTATTTTGTTTTTTTTGTTTTTATTTTTTTTTTTTTTTTTTTTTTTGATTTTTTTTATTTTTTTTTTTATTTTTTTTCGTTTTGAATCGAGCAGGATTGAGAGTCCGAGAGCGCCCTCCTCTGGGACGTCAAGGGGGTGCATCAATGGAGGGCGTCAAGGGGGTGCATCAAGGGGTGGCGTCAAGAGAGTGCATCAAGGGGGGCGGTTAAGGCGCGCGGTTACAGCGCGCAGAGAGGTTGCACCCCTTGTCGCCCGCTCCTAGCACTTGCAGACCTGACCAGTCGGCCCTACACAAGTCATGAAATCAAGCGGATTCTCAAGCGAGAGCCCCATCTTAAAAAGGTATTGCCCTCGACTGGCGATGTTTTGTCCAAGTTGACATGTTACGATTTGGGGAAGGCTCAGGCGACAGCCGAATCCGAAAACCAAAAAAATGTTTTCATTCGTGGAAATGCTAGATCTGTGTTGACGAATGTGCTCGGCGCACATGCGAGAGCCACACTTTGAAAAGGTGCCTCCATCTATCTGTGTTATTGTTGGAAGCGTTTAAGCCAAATGAGCGCCGCGCCAAGGCGAGTGCCACCATCTGAAGAGGTACCGGCCTCCATCCATGTAGTTGCTAAAAAGTTTCAAGTGTCGAGATAGAAAAATGTAAGAAACTCTTCAGCGAAATGCCCAGTCTGGTCTGGTCTACGGACACGTTCTGTGGTGCGACAGGGAGGAGTTGATTAGAAGGGAAGATGATGGAGAAGGAGGAGGAGGAGGATTGAGGATCGAACGTGATTTGCTCTTCTCGCCCTTTGTGGGTTTCTAAGAATGCCCTCGTCGCCACGGTCGGGTCCGACTTGAAATTATGGTCGGAATGTCCTACAAGAGAGGTCCCAGGGTCAACATTGAGCATGGAAGAACCCAGACCTCCGGCTTTACAGAATCATGATCGATCCACGAATTCAAAAATGGAATTGAATTCCCACAATTGCAATGGGCAGTGGCAACGCTGAAGATACCAATGGGGATGATACCGTGCCAATGGCTGTGCTGGGCTCGGCTGCGCTGTACCGTGTTGTGCCGTGCTGCGCAGAATTGAGTTGTTTCGTGTTGTGTTGAACTGCGTTGTGCTCTACAATTTGCATCCGAATCCTGATCGAACTGATATGAACATGTAGCTCGGGCTGCATGATAGCATGGCTCGCCCAGAACTGGTTGTAGTCGAAACATGCGGGGCGCTCAACCAGCTCGGGCTCAAGATCTGATTCGGTGCCGAAACGGGACGAACCGACCAGGGGCTCATGGACGCGCCAGAGGACGTGCCAGGGGCGCGCCAGGGGATGCGCCAAGGGACGCGCCAGTGGACGAACCAGGGGACGAGCCAGGGAGCATGCCAGTAGACGTCCCATGGGACGCGCCCAGGGACGCGCCAGTGGACGCGCCAAGGGACGTGCTAGGGGACGCGCCGGGGGACGCGCCACGGAACGTGTAGGGGAAGCGCCAGAAGACGAGGCAGGGAACGTGCTACGGGACGCGCCAGGGGACGCGGTAGCGGAGGCGCCAGGGGAACTGCCCAGGGAAGCGCCAGGGGACACGCCAGGGAAAGTGCCGAGGGACGGGCCATAGGATGCGCCACGTAACGTGTCATGGGACGCGCCAGGAGACGAGCCAGGGAAAGCGCTAGGGGGCGAGTCAGGGGACGTGCCAGGGGACGTGCCGTGCGACGTGCCAGTCGACGCGCCAATGGGCCCGCCAGTGGACGTGTCAGGGGACGTTGCAGTGGACGTGCCAGGGGAATTGCCAAGGGAAGCGCCAGAGGACACGCCAGGGAACGTGCCAAGGGGCGTGCCATGGGATGCGCCACGTAACGTGTCAGGGGACGGGCCAGGAGACGAGCCAGGGGACGCGCTAAGGGACGAGTCAGGGGGCGAGTCAGGGCAGAGGACGTGCCGCGCGACGTGCAAGTCGACGCGCCAGTGGACGCGCCAGGCGACAGGCCAAGGGAAGCGCGCCAAGGAACGCGCCAAGGGACGTGAAGTGAGCCGCAACACGAGACGTGCCGCGCGACGCGCCAGGGGACGTGCCACTGGACGCGTCACGGTGCGTGCAGAGAGACGCTCCAAGGGACATGCCAGGGGGGCATGCCTGGGGACGCGCCGCGGACGTTCCATTGGACGCGGGCAAGCCAGGGGGCGCACCAGGGGACGAGCCAGGGGGCGACCCACCCTGTTTTGCGGAGTCTTCTCCACGGGATCCGCGCTCCCAGGGACCCCTCGTAAATGTCAGTCGGTCCAGGTCCGCGCCCCCAGGAGAGCCGTGGCAAGGCCTCGTCTCCAGGTGGTGTCACTGCGAACAGCCAAGGGCCCCGAGCGCAACCCGGAATCGCCCCTGGCACCTACCAGCTCCAGGACAAACGAGAGGGCGGAGAACAGTTCGGAGGAGAACGAGGAGGGCAAAGGATTCTTGACAGCGGGTCCATTGCCGCCGCGGTCAGAGCACGCCCCAGGAAAGGTCAAAGGGGTCGATCTAGAGGAGGATGGCGGCGACGACGAGTGTCGCGATTGCTGCCGCCGCCGCCGCCTCTGCCGCCGGATCATCACTCGCAACCTTGTTCTGCCTCCTGGCACTTGGCAGGAGTTTCCGCTTATCTGCTGGCCCTGATCTCCAGCCGCATCCCGGCAGCGCATTCGCCAAAGGCTCAAAACACACAAGAACGAAGGGCCAGAGGAGGAGGAGAGGAAGGAGATAGATTCCAATATTATCGCAGATTAATTTGAGCCCCGCGAGGATGCGGCAGGCCAGCTGGTGATGGAGGCCATGGGAAGGGGCCTTATGTAACTACACGCCAGGACGGGGGTGAGGGGCCGGAGGAGGAAAATGACAATGATGGTGGGGAGAACGCGGAAGGGTGGCAGGAGGGAAGTGGAGGAGCCGCATGGTGACGACGACGTTGACGACAGTGACGACGACGACCGCAACGGCACACCGGGCACACATGCCTTGGCAGCGCATGAAATGTCGCGGTGGTCTTGTCCGAAGATAAACAATCGCCAGAAACACAAATTTCCCGATGTACGTGCTGGTTTGTCGAATCGCGCGGGGGGAAGGAGGAGGAGGCGGAGGAGGAGGAGCAGGGGGAGCCAAAGGGCAGAGGAGGAAGGGGGCAGAGGATGAATAGGAGGATGAGGGAGAGGAAGGAGGAGGAGGAGGAGAAGGAGGAGGAGGAGGAGGAGGAGGAGGAGGAAGAGGAGGAGGAGGAGGAGGACGACGACGACGACAACGACGAGGGCTTCGTCGCTGGTCGTCGTCGACCGTGATCATCGTCGTCGCTGGTCGTCGTCGTCGTCGTCGCTGGTCGTCGTCGTCGACCTGCCGTCGTCGCGTTTTCAAGGCTGCGCCCGCGCAGTGCGGCCCGCGGGCGGCACCGCCCTCCTCGGGCGGGCGGGCGGCCCCGGAGGCCTCCGGCGCCCTGAGCTGTTTTTTTTGGGGGGGGATCGCCAGAAGTCTTAAGTCGGGCGTGTCCCTCTTCAGGAGGAGTATTCAAAAACAGTCGAGAAATAGTATGTGGACGATTGTTTGACTATTTGTGCCCATTTGGGGGGTACTTTTTTGTTTTTTTATTTTTCGCCCAAGATCCCCCTGTAGAGGGACATGCCCGACCTAACAGAAGTCTCGCCGTGAGGGGAGCGGGTCTTGAGGGAATCTCGAGCCGGACGAGAGGGCAGGGCAGGGAAGGGAAGGGGGGGGGACGAAATCTGCTGCATGCGGCCGGTTTCGGCCGCGCCGCCGGGCCCCTTCCTCGATGCGTGGGCGCCAACGGGCGCCAGTGGGCGCCAGGAGAGCCAGCTGCTTGAGCTGATTCTCTGCCCTGCCCTTGGCTGTCCTACCCGCTCGTCCCCCCCGAGAAGCGGGTCCTGAGGTCTTCCGCATTTTCCGGGCTCTCGGGGCCTTCCACGGCAGTCACACCTTGCTGTTGCAGCGTATGGCTCTGCATGGCCGCTGTATCACCAGTAATTCTTGGGACCACACCAGGCAAACAATTGTTCCTTGTCTGATTGTTGCGCTAAAAAATTATCCTGGCGAAGGACCCAACCATACGCAAGTGTGAGAACCGCAGGGCAGGTGGGACGAAGCAAGGGGAATTCCCAATGGGGCCACGAACCGTGTGAGGGGTGCGCCAAAATGGCGCGGGGTCGCCATGCGAACCCTGCCACTGGGGCCTTCGGTGGAGCTCCCTATGGGGCCACGAAACGCTGTACTGGGTGAGTGAAACGCGCAGGGAGGAGGGAGGAGGAGTGGGAGGAGGGCGGGAAGGAAGGAACGCGGGGCACCGTCTCTTCAAAACGAGGACCCAACACCACCGGATGGTTGGGAAAACATCGTAGAGGGCCCCAGGACTGTCGGAAAACGATTCGGGATCAAGACCTCGTCCTGGGGCAGGGCCCCGGGGTCCAGGGGACTCGGGGCCACCGCGCGGTTTTACGACTCGGGTCGGTCTCCGAGGACGTTCTACGGGCGATTGGAACCTCCGAGGTCCCAAGACCGTGCGGTGACGGACCGCGCGGTGAGGTCGTTGGGGACTCCGAGGTCACCACGCGGTCCGTCGCCATTGGGAATTGGAGCTCCGAAGCCCCGTTCTGGGACAAGGCTAGGGGGAGATAGGCTCTAGGGGGAACGCATCGACCCCCAATCGCCCACTGATCGCCGACAGGGTATCGATGGCCGCTCCCGCCCAGGAGCGCTGGGTTGCGCTATCGAGGGCCTATCTCCGATCCATCGGCGATGCATCGCCGATTCTGGGTCAACCCTTCCCCCCGTGGGCCGGTCCCCCCTATCGTTCCCATTCCCTTCACCCCGAGCCGTTTTGTGGACAGCCTCTGGGGGACCGGTGGGGGGCCCCCGGAGGCCGAACAAAAAATTACGCTACCGAGGAATCCCACATACTTAACTTAAATATTGAGTGTTTGCTTAAGTTTACAATATATGTGCAATTCTGCGTTCTCAGCCCTCGTCGCGAATGTTCCCCTATGTGTCATCCAACGCCATATTGCTTGAACCTCCTCCCTCTTCCTAGCCTTCTATCCTCCGTCGAGGACAGATTCGAGCCAGCCAGCGGCCGCGGTGAGGGACCACCCCCTGCGCACCCCCAGTGGTGTCGAGAAAATGCCGCGCCTGCTATGCCCTGGACGACCGTCGTGCATAGCGGTCGCGGTGAGGGACCACCCCCTGCGCAACCTCTATGGTGTCGAGAAAGTGCCACGCTTGCTATGCCCTGGACGACTGTCGTGCATAGCGGCCGCGCTGAGGGACCACCCTCTGCGCACCTCCTGTGGTGTCGAGAAAGTGCCACTCCTGCCACGATCTGCGAGCGTGTCACGGATAGAGGCCGCGCTGAGGGACCACCCTCTGCGCACCCCCTGTGGTGTCGAGAAAGTGCCACTCCTGCCAAGATTTGCGAGCGTGTCACGGATAGAGGCCGCGCTGAGGGACCACCCTCTGCGCACCCCCTGTGGTGTCGAGAAAGTGCCACTCTTGCCACGATCTGCGAGCGTGTCACGGATACAGGCCGCGCTGAGGGACCACCACCCCCTGCGCACCCCCTGTGGTGTCGAGACAGTGCCACTCCTGCCACGATCTGCGAGCGTGTCATGGATAGAGGCCGCGCTGAGGGACCACCCTCTGCGCACCCCCTGTGGTGTCGAGACAATGCCACTCCTGGCACGATCTGCGAGCGTGTCACGGATAGAGGCCGCGCTGAGGGACCACCCTCTGCGCACCCCCTGTGGTGTCGAGAAAGTGCCACTCCTGCCACGATCTGCGAGCGTGTCACGGATAGAGGCCGCTCTGAGGGACCACCTTCTGCGCACCCCCTGTGGCGTCGAGAAAGTGCCACTCCTGCCACGATCTGCGAGCGTGTCACGGATAGAGGCCGCGCTGAGGGACCACCTTCTGCGCACCCCCTGTGGTGTCGAGAAAGTGCCACTCCTGCCACGATCTGCGAGCGTGTCACGGATAGAGGCCGCGCTGAGGGACCACCCTTTGCGCACCCCCTGTGGTGTCGAGACAGTGCCACTCCTGCCACGATCTGCGAGCGTGTCACGGATAGAGGCCGCGCTGAGGGACCACCCTCTGCGCACCCCTTGTGGTGTCGAGAAAGTGCCACTCCTGCCACGATCTGCGAGCGTGTCACGGATAGAGGCCGCGCTGAGGGACCACCCTCTGCGCACCCCCGGTGGTGTCGAGAAAGTGCCACTCCTGCCACGATCTGCGAGCGTGTCACGGATAGAGGCCGCGCTGAGGGACCACCCTCTGCGCACACCCTGTTGCGTCGAGAACGTGCCATTCCTGCCACGATCTGCGAGCGTGTCACGGATAGAGGCCGCGCTGAGGGACCACCCTCTGCGCACCCCCTGCGGCTTCGAGAAAATGCCACTCCTGCCACGATCTGCGAGCGTGTCACGGATAGAGGCAGCGCTGAGGGACCACCCTCTGCGCACCCCCTGTGGTGTCGAGAAATTGCCACTCCTGCCACGATCTGCGAGCGTGTCACGGATAGAGGCCGCGCTGAGGGGCCACCCTCTGCGCACCACTTTTCTCACTCCGCATAATGTGGTGGTCGCGACCGTGCCACTCTGTAACGATCTGCGAGCGTGTCACGGATAGAGGCCGCGTGAGGGACCTGCCCTTTTTTGTTTCTTTTTTTTTTTTTTTTTTTTTTTTTTTTTTTTTTTTTTTGTTTTTTTTTTTTGTTCCTATTTCATTTTTTTCTTTTTTTTTTTTTTTTTCTTTTTTTTTTTATTTTTTTTGTATTATTTTTTTTTTTTTTTTTATTTTTTTTTTTTTTTTTTTTTTATTTTTTTTTTTCTTTTTTTTTGTTTTTTTTTTTTTTTTTTTTTTTTTTTTTTTTTTTTGTTTTTTCGGCGAGGCTCCCCCTTAGTTTTTTGTTTTTCTTTGTTTTGCGGCTTCGAGAAAATGCCACTCCTTCCACGATCTGCGAGCGTGTCACGGATAGAGGCAGCGCTGAGGGACCACCCTCTGCGCACCCCCTGTGGTGTCGAGAAAGTGCCACGCTTGCCACGATCTGCGAGCGTGTCACGGATAGAGGCCGCGTTGAGGGACCACCCTTTGCGCACCCCCACCCCCTGTGGCGTCGAAGGAATGCCCTGTGTGGTATGCTGTGCTGTGCTGTGCTGTGCTGCTGTGCGGTGAGCTGTGCTGTGCCGTGCCGTGCCGTGCCGTGCTGTGCTGTACTGTGCTGTGCGAGAAGGAGAAGAGGAGGGGGAGGTGTGAGACGCGGGTGCGGCGCGGCAGGGAAGAAAACCAGAACCCCACGAAACATGTGGGGAAAACAACAACAAAAATGGGGGCGGCGACCACAGGGGTGAGAGTTGTCGCACAGCACAGTGGCGGCGACCACAGGGGCGGCGACCACAGTGCTTCTCTGCCTTGAACAGCTGTCGCACAGGAGTACCTGGCTGGCGCTTGTCGGCACCAGAACCCGAAGAAGACATCGCGGTCCACAGAGGTGGTGTGAGAGTAAAAGGAATTGTAAGAGTGTGAGAGTAAAGGGGATTGTAGATTGTAGAGAGTAAAGTGATCACGTCTTGAGCCACCTGGTCAGATCCCTTGAGCCACCTGGTCAGATCCCTTGAGAGTTGGGGGGATGAGCATAAATTTCTGGAGGTCCGCGCGGGTTTCTTGGGTCGGCACTGGGCCCCCCTGGCGGCGCCTCGGGCGCCGCCCCCTGGCGCGCTCCGCCCGCCAGGGAGGGGGGGTCCCACGCGGATTCCAGAAATCTCCGCGGACCTCCAGAAGTCTGTACGTAGGCCGCTCTTTCTTCCTCGAGTCATGGCCGGGGTCGTGGGATGTCCGACATTGCACGGCCGCCTTTGTCTCTATCGATACGCCCCCGCCACCCGTCGTCCGTGCTCGCGCTGGAGTGGTGGCTCCATGTGTGGTCTGGGCGGCCACGCTCCCATGGGAAGAATACATCAAAGTGCACCTGGCCGCGGTCTTACCCTTTGTCTCGGCTGCACATGTTCTTCCTCGGGGCTTCCCAGCCGTGCTTCTCCCTTCTCCTACTCCTCCTCGGCCCCCCTCTTCACATTCGCTGCTATCAGGGTGCCTTGTTGTGGTAATGATCTGCAGTAGTGCAACACGTTGGATGTCTGGGGAGGTACCTGTGGCACGGCACGTCGGCGGCTGCCGCGGACCACATCTGCAAAAACGATTTCAAGCTCAGGCAGCCGTGCCGCGGGGCAGGTCGGCGGCGGCGGTCATGGGCGGCGGCGGCGGCGGCGGCGTCGTCGTCGTCGTTCTCTTCTTCCTCCTCCTCCTCCTCTCTCCTCCTCCTCCCCTCCCTCCTCTCCTCCTTCCTCCTCCTCCTCCTCCAGCCTCCCCCTTCTTCTCCCCCTCCTGGTCCCCCTCCTCCTTCATCTTCCCCCTCCTCCCCCTCTTCATTCCACGTGCATGGCAGGGGAGCAAGGAAAGGACGGTTACTGGATCGACCCTCCATGAAAGGACGACAGTGCTGTATCATCGGCCCTTTGCTTTCCCCTCCGCCGCCTCCTACGCCGCCTTCCTCCTCATCCCTCCCCTCCCACTCCTCGTCAGCCTCCTCCTCCCCCTTCTCATGCTACTCCTCATGCTCCTCGCGCTCTTCCTCCACCACGTGCGTTGCAGTGGGACAAGGAAAAGGACGAATACTGGATCAGCCCTCCTTGAGAGAACGACATTGCTATATCATCGGCTCCTGGCTTTCCCCTCCTACTCCGCCTCCTCCTCCTCCTCCTCTTCCTCCTCCTCCTCCTCCTCCTCCTCCTCCTCCTCCTCCTCTTCCGCCTCCTCCATCCCCTCCTCCTCCTCCTCTTCCTCCTCCCCCTCCTCCTCTTCCTCCTCCTCATCATCCTCCTTCGCCTCCTCCGCTTCCTCCTCCTCCTCCTCCTCCTGTCCATCCCTCGCTCTCTTCCTTATGAATAAATCATCCCTGTCGCACCCCGAGACGGGTCGGTAGGGCGGGCCGGGTGCTTCGCTTGAGATTTCCTCACCATGCATATGATCATGAAGTGTGGAATGTGTCACAGTTTTATACATATAGTGCGGGCGGTTTTCAAATTGCGGCTCTCGCCGTAGCGCCGCGCACATTCGTCGGTTGTTGTCTGAGTGTGGCTCTCGCCTGATCGCCGCGCACATTGGTCGAAAAGTTTGCAAGAGCTTCACGACTTGATGTCGGGCCGTCTTCAAGATATGGTTCTCGGTTTAGCGCCGCGCACATCATGATAAAAGTTGTTGCAAGAGCTTCACGGATAGAGGTGGGCCCTTTTCAAGATGCGGTCATCACCTTAGCGCCGCGCACATTCGCTTTGAATGTGTGCAAGGGTTTCACGGATGGAGGGCGGCCCCTTTTCAACATGTGGTTCTCGCTATAGCGCCCCGCACATTCGTTCTACTAGTTTACAACAGTTTCACGGATTATTGTGGTTGACGTTCCAGAATAGTTTTGACACGATTTTGGATTGGCAGGGCGCAGGGTCAGATTGATTTGCGGTGCTGACGTCCCAGAAATGGCGCGCCGGTGCGATTTAGGATCGACAGGTCGCAACGGTAACGTTGATTCGTGGCGTGGAAGTCCCAACAACGTGCATTGGCACAGCTGTAGATCTTCCAACGGTTGTCTTCAACGAGGCGCTTCCCGCAGTGAAAAAATCCTTATAGGAGCC
>CAUYUJ010015978.1:294167-302421 GCA_963575745.1 Prorocentrum cordatum
ATCATCATCATCATCATAACCATCATCATCATCATCATCATCATCAGCATCATCAGCATCAACATCCTCCTGCTCCTGCTCCTCCTCCTCCTCCTCCGCCTCCTCCTCTTCGAGCCTCCTCAATCCGCCTCCACCTTTTCCTCTTCCTCCTCCTCCTTTCCCTCCTCCTGCCTCCTCAGTCCTCCTCATCCTCCTCCTTCTCCTCCTTCTGCTCCACCTCCCCCTCCTCCTCCTCCTCCTTCCCTCCTTCCCTCCCTCCTCCCTCCTCCCTCCCTCCTTCCCTCCTCCCTCCTCCCTTCTCCCGCCTCCTTCCTCCTCCTCCTCCTTCCTCCTTCTCCTCCTCATCCTCCTCCTCCTCCTCCTCCTCGGCCCCGCCGGCGCCGCGGTACGCAGGCTGGCCGGCACCGCCACGGGCACGCTCTACGGGCGCGCGCGCGCGCCGCGCACGCGCGCGCGACGCGCGCGCGCGGCGACGGCATTCGCGGCTCGCGGCGGATGTCCTGCGCGCCCTTGACAGCCTCGCGCTGGGAAGCCAGTTCAGCAATTCTCGGCCTCTGGATGGCTGTGTGTTTGTTCCTTTGTTCGCCTATCGGCTATACGCCAAAGCTCGGCTGCCTTCGGCGACCGGTCGGGCCGCTATCCCCCCAGTTTGCCTGCGCGACTGTCAAAAACGGATCGGCTAGCACCGGCCCGGACCCAGACCACCGCCCCTCCCCCACCCACCCTTCGGCCAAATGTCGAAACACTGGATTTTTTGAAGCGCTTACCAGGGGCCACGCGGGGCCGCGCGGCGGATGCACTGAGCTCGTCGCGTTGCGAAAATGTCACGGCGGAAGGTTTTGGATTTTCTGTTCCGCCTCGGGTGGGTGCTTCACCAGGCCCAGGGACCGTCAAGAAGCGGCTCGGGATGAAAAGCCGGTCCGCGAGGAAGGGATCTGGACCTTGGGAGAGCCAGGCCGTGGAAAAGTCACGACGTCGGATGCTTGGTGCGCGCCGAGTCGTCCGTCGTCGTCGAACGTCGTCGGTCGTCGTCGTCGTGGTCATCGTCGTACGTGGTCCGTAGTTAATCGTCGTCGTCGTCGCAGTCCTTGCCGTCGTCGTCGTCGTCGGTCGGCGGTCGGCGGTCGTCGCTCGTCAGCAACCGTCGTCGCGGAGGAAAAGAGGAGGAGCAGCAGCAGCAAGGAGGAGGAGGGAGGAGGTGGAGGGGGGACGTGAGGGAGGCGGAGGGAGAGGAGTAGGGGGCAGTGGCAGGCGCTGAAGCGAGAGCGCACTGCAGAACGAGTAAAAATAGTCCGAGTGTGAAACTCACACATGCTGTTCGATTAGTTTGGGAAGTAGTGTGTGTGTGTGTATGTGTGTGCGTGTGCGAGAGAAGCCGATGCGGCGGGTGAAAACTAAGACGTGGAGGAGAGCAGCACCCAGAATGAACGATTGCGAATAATTGTGTAGGGAAGTGGAGGGAAAGGAGAATGTGAGAAAGGGATGAGGGAGGAGGGGGATGGGGCAGAAGGGAAGGAGGAACGGGGATAGAGTGGGGAAGCGGGAGGGGGAGGAGGAGGAGGGGAAGGAGGAGGAGGAGGTGACGGAAAACGACGAGGAGGAGCAGGAGGACCAGAATATACCCTGGATGCATCAGCGATGTTGCGTTACACCTTCCCGTCGCAAGCCCTGCCTTCTGCATTCCTTGCAAGCCTTCTTCTTCCTCGTTGTGGGAAGCGCAGCCTTGAACGACGAGCACCACAGAGGCCTGCCGTTCGGGCGAGAGTCCCAGCTTGAGAAGGAGTTACCCTGAGTCCTCCTTCTCCTCCTCCTCCTCCTCTTCCTCCTCCTCCTCCTCCTCCTCCTCCTCCTCCTCCTCCTCCTCCTCCTCTCAAGCAATCTGGGCTCGAGCACAAGTCCCTCGCCCCCGTGCGCAGGGCAGTTTCTCGCTCCGAACCCAGCCTCGGTACCTCCCCGTGGTGCTTGGGGCACACCACTTCTCTCGGGCTGAAGATTTGCCCGTCTCTCCCGTGATAGAGTGGTGACGAAATCCGAGGTTTCCAGCATCCATGGCGCCGTGGTCGACATGCCGCTCGTGTGGGCAGTGTGAATACAACGACAGACTCGAGCAGAGAGACCGCAAGTGTGCCCGCTGTGGACGCAAGGTGAAGCTCTACGTGCTGAGGCCCAAGAGTCCCAGTGCGCCGCCGAAGGGTATCATCAAGAACGTGAGCTTTGCCAAGGATAGTAAGGATAGTGATGCAGGCAGTAACCAATCCACGCCCCGCAGCTCCAAGGCGAGCAAAGGGACGCGTGGACAGGCAGTTGAATCATCAGCCCGCACCCTCCTAGAGCAGGCGATCGCTGCCGCGCAGGACCCCAAGTTGAAGGAGGCTCTGATGCAGCAGGTCGTCCAGCTCAAGCGTGAGGAGGCACAGCACATGCAGCCCAAGGATGCGCTTCCGTCTCTTCAGAGGGCGGACAGCGCCTGGAGGGATGCCAACAATCGCCATACCCAATCAGTGCAGTCAGTCCTTCGCATTCGTCGGCAATTGGAGGCAGCTGAGCTCAAGGAGCGTCGTCTCGCCGAGGAGCTGGCGGAGGCCACCATCGTGAAGCAGCAGGCCGCACGTGCACTGGCAACGGCTGAGGGAGTTGTACCCAAGCCATCAGAGGGGAAGGCCGACGACAAGTGTGGCAAGCCCTTCGAGCTAGTGTACGACCACACGCTGTTCGACAATCTAGACGAGTTGGAATGCGAGGACTCCGAGAAGGAGACCTTGAGGAAGATTCATAGTGAGCTGCAGTCGGCCAAGACCACCCTCGATGGCAAGGCTGATGAGGTCACCACGATGCTCAAGAACGCCCAGGACATGCGCCAGGCCATCAAGGACCGCTTCATGAAGAAGAGGCGCACGGCCGAGGGCCAGGCCGCACCCCCCGCAGCGCCGCAGCCAGGCGAGGCCGCGCCCGCAGCCAGTGGTGGCAGCGGCAGCGGCGGCAGCCAGGCAGCGGCAGCGGCAGCGCCGCAGGCGCCTGAGGGTGCGGCCGCAGGTGCGGCTCCAGCAGCAGATGTCCATGCAGAGCGAGTTCGTGCTGAGGCAGCCAAGCTCTCAGCCGCCAAGTTCCAGTCCCAGCAGCATCTGTCGGAGGACCCGACCCCTGCGTCATCTTGACTAGGGGTGGCATCGGCTTGCACGAGCGATGACAAGTATACACAGCTTCTGTTCGGCAACGTTACCGCCATGGGGGAGAAGGTGTGGAACTTCGTCCGTAGGGCTCGTGCGAATGACACCCATCAGTTTTTTTGTTTTGTGGAGACGCACGTTCCCCGCACTGCCTTGCGTGAGTGGACAAAGAAGTCCCGTCAGTCTTGTCTCAGATTAGTTGCCAACCCAGCTCGGGCTACAGGCAAGTCCACGACTGCACGAGGATTCGAGAGAGCCACTGAGGGAGGCGAGTGGATTTTGGCCCCTGGACACTACCAGGTGCACTCACTTGCCCCCAGCTGTATTGCGCCCTGAGTATCAGGGGGTCGGACAGTAGGCAAATCAGTCGGAGGATAGGATGGTTGTGGGGCACTGGGGCACTGGCGGAGGGGCTGGTGACGGGTGATTTGGGGTTAGGAAGCAGGGGGGAGGTGGGCTTTGGGAGGGCGAGGCGGGGGGGTAGGGGTGGGCGTGTGGGAGGTTGGTTTTCATTATTATTGTCGGTTTAATTCCTTACTGATTTTTTTATTTCCTATACTTTCTTTTTTTTTATACTTTATTATTACTACTATTTCAGTATATATGTTTTTCCTACTTGTTTATTTTATTAATTTATTGTTTTTATCGATCGTGATCATTACATTCTACGGTTTCACTTCGGTCGGCATGACCGACGACAACATCGCACGCTTCTCGAAGCTAGGAGCTTTCCTGCCATCACTCCAGTTGCCCTGGATAGTTGTGGGAGATTTCAACGCGTCTTCGACATCTCTTGCCGCATCGGGGTTTTTAGCACGAGTCGGAGGCGAGGTCGTGAAGGCCCCCATCGATTACACGTGCGACGCTGGAAAAAGTGGCAGTCACATTGATTATGTTGTGCGTAGTTTTGCAGCCGCCGCGTATCTTGTAGATGTGCAAGCGGCCCTGTCTGTCCCATGGAAGACCCACTGTGGTTTGCAGCTGAGTCTCCGATCGTCTGCCAGACAGCTACTCACACGCCGACTCGAGCTGCCTGCTCGCCTCCCTCAGGTGCCTAGGCCAGTCCGTCTTCCCACGCCTGGATCGAAGTCGCAGCGTGCCAAAGTTGAGCGCACAGTTGCCACTCAGCTTGCAGTCGAGAAGCGTCGAGATCGGCACCTAGAACTTTTTGGCGACCTCTGGAAGGCTGCCGACGATGACAACTTCGGATCTGGCACTTCCAGCACGGCAGCTCCAGCTTCGGACCCAGACAGTGACGATTTGAATCAGCTCAGGGAGGACCCCCTTGACCATCTCTTGGATGGTTACGAAGAGGAGGACCCTTGGGCCAATGAATCTTGTTTCCACCACCGCCCTAATACTTCGGAGCCCGCTGCCCAGGGTGCAACCAGCAGCGAGACTAAGGTGGAGCCTACTTCGTCAGAGCAAGGCAACGTGTCATCGAGTTCTACGGGGGATGCCGTGACTACGTTCCCCACTGGACACGCCGGCGTGGACAGCGGAGTGCGTGTTGAGGCAGCGCCCAGCGGGGTGGAGCCCAACACTCGGCCTTTTGTCTGGAATCCTGAAGCTCATGTTTTCAAGTTACCTCAGCACGCTCCGTGCATTGAGTGGGGTCTGGTCCCTCCAGTGGATGCTTGTACACCGTCAGTTCCCAACGAGTCGACCACCCATCCCAGCGAGTTTCAAGAGCCGCCCCCCCAAGGTTTGGAGAACACCGAGGTCAGCTTCTTTATCCCAGCCGAGACCTGGATCGAAGCCAGGACGGCGGTCGGGTTTATCCCCGAACATCAGTGCCCTCCCCCCATTGCTTTTGCCTCGTCCGTAGCCGCTAGGCTTGAACCCTCGTCCGTCGGCCCAGTCTCGGCTCTATATGCCTCATGGGTGACGACGTTGGAAAGGACGGTGTACGAGCATCATGGAGTGGGTGGCCCGCCTTCGTTATCACGTGGCAGAGGGTATTCTTTCAAAGTCGTTGAACAACGTGTACCTAATAAAGGTAGGTTAGTGCCGTATCGGGATGTGGTGGCTACATGGTGGGAGCGAGTCCACACGGTTCTGCACAGATTAAACAATCATCGTACACGGGGAAACGGCTATGCCCAACAGTCCCAATTGCAAATCGCTTGTCGTAATTTGTTGGATGAGTCACCTGATCAGGCCCACAGGGGCCTACGCGAAGGAATCGACCCGTCTTGGGAGGTTTGGAAAAGTGTCGCCCATGCTCTGCTCCGTCTCTCCCACTTATTTTTTCCTCCCCTCGTCCCCCCCATTTATATATCCCCTTCCTTTCTCCTCCCTTGTTCCCCTTTTCCTCCTTTTTTTTGTCTCAGGGAGCTCCAGAACACCAGTATAAGCTCGCTGATTTTGTCCACTCGGCTAGGAAGATAGCTGCTCGCTGTCGCTGCCGTGCCATGCGAGCCTCGATTGCTGAGTTCCGAGATTGGATGGTGCAGCCAGCTGCATCAGGCGTCTTGCACCGTGCGATGCGGCAAGAACCTTTGCCCTTAGACGAGGTCACAGTCGGCCAGCAAGTTGTATTTCACCCACGGGATATTGTTGATGCCAAAGCGAAGGTTTTTAGAGACCTCTGGGCCCCTGGACCTCTGGAGGAAACCAAGGTTCTCGAAGCTTTCGAGCGAGCCCGAGTCGAGGCTCGTCAGGATCCCCTGGAGCCAATCTCAGTTTTGGATATTCGCCAGGCAGCCCATGCGATGCGCCCTCGTGCAGGCATGGGTGTCGATGTCTTGTCGCCGACGGACGTCGAGCGACTACCAGATGTTGCCCTGGACGAGTTAGCTCGCATGTATGGAGTGATCGCCGGGCGCTCCCACTCAACATGGCCTCATAACAGTTGGGCATTTATACCTCTTGCGCGCCATTGATCCCCTAAAAAGGCTCCCAGGCGGATGGGTCATAGGGCTCCGATCTCACCGTGGTTGACCTTGACTTTTGGGCTATCACACGACGAACCCTGGTCAAGAACTTGGTCAAATTGAAGTCCACAAGCCCCTATGTGGGACGCTGCGATTTCAGGAAATGCTGCTTTACGAGAGGCTTTTATGAGAGTCTGCGAGGAAGAGGTTTCAGGCACCCTTGGGATTCCCACGGGCCACGGGCTTCTGGACATCCAGGGTTTCTACGACACCATGGAATGGTTTCTACTTATACCTGCAGCAATACGTTTGGGATTTCCGTCTGTAGTCTTGGTGCTAGAGCTTGTACAATGCCTCATGCCTCGTGCTGTAGGTCAATGTGGAGCTTTCGCCGAACCCATACTCCCAACGAGAAGCATTGTGCAGGGTTTACGAGGAGGAACCAGGTTTGCGAGGTGCCTTACATATTTTATCTTATCAAAGATCACTACCGCCGCACATCCAAGGTCTCCCTGGGTTGTTCGACGGATTGCGATAGATGTCTCTATCTTCAGCGGGCTCAATGACATCACGTGCACTCGCTTGCGACACACACTTCAGATTACCTGAGCCGTTCTTGCGGGGCACCGGTCACGAGCCCTCAGCGCGCGTCCGTCTTTGACCGTTTCACCAAAGAGCATCATCTTGTGCTCTAACATTGCCGATGCGAAGTATATCTCCATGAAACTCCGAGTTGCACGTTTTGTTGTTCATCCCCAATCTCAGGCTGGATATCTCGGGGTGGATTTGGGAGGAGGTATACGACATGCTCGCCAACAACGGTCGAAAAGAGTGGTGAAAGGCAAACATATGCATCGGAAAATAGTCGGTTTTGCACGTGCAGCTCGGCGGTACGTCGTTACCAGCAAGCTGACAAGAGTCGGCACCCTGTCTGCCCAGCTCTACGGGCACCAGTTGCACGGAGTCTTTGGCACCGCCATGCTGGGGGCTCGACGGCAGCTCGGAGCGGCTTGCGGCACTGGCAAGGAGGGCCGATGTTTGACAACGCTGTTGGATATCAGATGCCCTGGAGGGGACCCAGCACGTATTTTGCCGCGAGCCTGCCTCGACCTCTGGCTTCGCCAGTGGCTGTCGCTGCCGACAATCAGGCCAGGCATATCTCGGGCTTGGCCCAAGTTATTGGAACGTTTGCGAAGTACCCCTGAGAATCAGAGATCTCGGTGTGTTCGGGGTCCCACTGGTGCCGTTATTTTGTATTTACTCCAAGCAGGTTGGGACCCCGCGGAGCCCTCGCATTGGAACGCTCCAGGGGACTGTGATGATTTAGCTGCTTGGCGTTTCCCATCTTCAGAGTTGGCTGGAAATCTGATCGAGGATAACCCTGATCCCCTCTTGGACGATTTCGACCAGACCATCCAGAATCAGCTTTGGAGGAACGCTTCCCAGCACTATTGTGGAGAAGGTATGCAGTGGGGAATCGATAATTATTCATTACGTCGTTTGTTGAAGCAGCTGCTTTTCGCTCCACACGGGAACCGTTTAAGTGAGTTGCTAGTATCAGTGGCCACAGGCGGAGCCTGGCCACGAGTACGCCGACATGAGCAGCTGAAGGGAAACCAAGATGTTTTATGCCCCAGGTGTTCCGAGGAGCCCGAGACCCCCTTCCACAGGTTCTGGGGATGTGCTGAGAACAGGGGCTGTAAGGCATATACAGATTCTGATTCGCTCACGCCGGCAGCGTACGCAGGTGCAGAGTCTGAAGCATGCTTTTGGCTACGAGGCCTCATCCCAGCAGCGTGGACTGCAGTGCCGCAGCCTCCGTCTCAGGAGAACTGGCACATCCGAGGCAGCTCGTCGAACGATATTGAGGGATGTCTTGGTGAAGGGTCCTTTCACGAACCCATCATAGCGTTTGGCGATGCAAGTGGAGGGAGAAACGCTGCTGACCAACGTTTCATTCGTGTCGGGCTCGGAATTGTTGCATTTGATTCGTTCGAACCCTGCCGCATTCGTTCGTCGGTCAGTGGGCCCTTGGTCGGGAAATCTCAGTCGGTGCCCCGAGGCGAACTCAGAGCACTTTTGTTGGCAGTGGAATGCACGCGAGGCTTCGTTTGTTATGTGACTGACAACGATGCTGTTGCCCAAGGCTGTTATTCTGGTTTGTACAAGAGGCCCTCTGGGCCCAACGCTGACCTTTGGTTGACCCTGGGG
>CAUYUJ010015979.1:0-207500 GCA_963575745.1 Prorocentrum cordatum
GGAGGAGGATGAGATTGAGGGGGGCAGCAGTCGACAGATCCTTTCAGATCCCCGAGAATCCTTGCGCATTGTCTCGTTGGCCGCGGCATTGAGCCCCGCTCATCAGTGTCGCAATCGACCTCAATCTCGCCCGCAGAAGGCGAGATTGAGGTGCTGGTCCATTTGGGCGGCATCGGTGATGGCGCGTTGCTGGGGCGCCTGGGCGGCGGAGGCGCCTGGAGGGGAAGGGGGGAGGAAGGGGACGAGGGGGAGGGGGAGGAGAAGGGTACGCACGCAAGGAGGGGGAGGAGGCGAGGCGCTGCTGGGGGATGAGCGGGGAACCGCGGCGCCACCAGCGGTGACATACCGGCCGCCAACCGCAGCTACGTGCTGGCTGAGGCGTCGAGGCTGCTGGAGGCCCCGTCCTGGCTGATGGCCTGGGGAAGCGCTTCGGGCTCCTCGGCCGCCTGGAAGTTCTCCAATGCCTGGAGTTCGCCGAGCTTGCGCGCTGCCTCGCGCTGTTCTAGGTCGTTTGGGTCACTCGCGTGGTCCCTCGCAGAAAGTGCGTCGTCTATATAGGCGTGATGAACCAAACGTGAACATGTACCCCTGAAAAACGAAAGGAGAAATTCGGTTGTCTATCCGGTGAGGAAACCGAAGGTGGTCATACTTGTCAGGGGAACCAGCCCCCTCCACTTGAGACGAAGTTCGTGGTTGTTGCTTGCTGATCCCAACCAGTGCAAGTTACTACCCATCTCGAAACCATCGCTTGGTTGCTGGTACGGACCAGGGCCGCCCTTCCAGAAGAATATATGCTGTGCGTTGTCGGTAGACCGATCGATGACGCTGTATATGTTCCACCGCACGCCAGTTTCACTAGAAGATCGATACCACTCCCACAAATCAATGCGGTCTCGTGATAGCGCCTCGCTGATTGGAGACTCGAAGACGCGTGTGGCGACACCTCCGTGCTCCCCATACGTCACATACTTCACGGCTGCGCAGCGCATTGCGTCGCCGTGGGTGGCGAGACGCATGACTCTATTGAACCGACAGTTCAAGTCTATCAGGTCTGGCCGCATGGCGCGAAACAGCGGATATTGCCACGATCCCTTCTTCTTCCTGGCGGCTTACTGCGGGCCCTCGAACTGGGCACATGGCGCGGGGCCCACGGGCCAGGCACCTGGCTTATAGCCTCTGCCTGGCGGGACACTGGTGCAGGATGGCCTGCCCCTGGCAGGACACATGTGGTACGCACGCGCGCCCGATCGCTTGAGTGGCAATGGCAATGGCAATGGTGATGATGATGATGCTGATGACGCTAATGATGATGATGATGATGATGATGATGATGATGATGATGATGATGATGGTGATGATGATGATGGCGGTGAAGACGGCGATGGCGATGGTGGCGGTCATGATGACGAGGGTGACGATGAAGGCGGTAGCGGTTGTGATGCATTTGCAGAGGGCGATGATGACGGCGATGATAACGATGGTGGTGAGCATGATAACTGTAATGATGGTGATGATGCTAGCGATGATGACGACGATGGCGGTGACGACGGCGAGGATGAGAATTACAATCAAGCACTATTCGCGTGCACGCATGCACGCGCGCCAATTTAGGAGCGAGAACATAACGAACTTAGCACACGTGGCTCGTCATTTACCGCAACACATCTGGACACACACACACACAGCCATCGTGCGACCGTGAGGAACACTGAAGAAGGAACGAATGAGCTGTTCTGGTCCCGTCACGCCCCGGCATACGATAATAGGTACCCCGACCCAGATCTCAGGGACGGCCCCGAAACCAGAGCACCTCCAGAACCCAGAATAGCCCTTGATTCTGTGATATGGAAGATAATCGCTGGATATCTTTTACTCGCGCGGCGAGGAACGTAGCTCTAAGGCCAAGGGCCCTATAATCGTTTTGAGAGAAAACGGCTGCGGGAGAACAGGGGGTGAGAGCGCAGAGGCAAGGGCAGGGAAGAGATATTCGCCGGCCCAACGGGCCAGAGGCGTGCTAAGATCTCCGGTAACTGGTTAACAATTTTCTAGTTCGCGCGCGCGGGGCGGCCCCTGGGGGTCCCCGGACGAAAAGTCCCCCGACCAGGTCCCGGCCGGGTCCCCCCGAGCGCTCCATGAGCGCACCAACAGGGCTCCGAGACGTCCCCGAGAGCCCCAAGAAAGGCCAAGAGGCCCCCAAGAGGCCCCCACGATGGGCGGCCCACATGCAGGGGTCCGCCATGCAACCCGGCTCGCTCCACGCCAGCCCACCTCTGGCCCCGCCGTAACCATCCCCAGCTGGCCTCCAACACACGAGCACTCCCACTAGGGCCCCCCTGGGCAAAAATCATTGTCTTTTTTTCCATAGGTTTTTGAAAGATTTTGAGCTTCCCCCTTTTACGGCCTTCCCCTAATCACCCCAAGACGGCCCAAGCACAGGCCCCCAAGATCGCCCCAGATGGGCCCAAGACAGGCACCCAATCGGGCCTCCACGCTGGCCACAAGAGGGCTCCGAGACGCCCAAGAAGCATCCCCCAACGGTTCCAAGCGGGCCCCACGCACGCAGCGGGCCCCACGCACGACCCCACAGGGGCCCACGCAGAGGGGAACCCCCGAACCCCCACCTTTCGTGACAGCCCTCGGCCCCAAGAAGCCCCTCCGAGGCCCCAAGAGGCCCCCACTATGCCCCCGGGGCCCCAAGAGGCCACCCACAGTCCCCCACAAAAGCGGCCCCAGCGGCACACCCCCAAATAAGTTGCGAAGAGCGCCCCAGGAGTGCCCCAAGCGGCCCCAGGAACCCCCAAAGCGCCGCATTGACACCAGGCCCTCGGGCAAACGGCAGACATGAGACTGTATGGGCCGGCGGAATGAGCGAAGCGATTAAATAATAACCTTCTTCTACTCTCCTGGGGAGTGAGCTTGATTCACACTCCTCCTAGTCGCCGCTCGGGCGCCTGGTACCGGGGACTACTTCAAGTCACTCGCAAACGCTTCATTACAAACGGAGAAGATAATCTTGATAATCTATCGCGAGCAAACGGCTCGCACGGCATGCTAGCAGGGTGCCCACGGGGCGATTTGACGGGTGCTGCTTCACGCACCTGCTGAGATATAAATTCTCGGCGCAACGGGCACTCGGCTGGTATCTTATTACTCTGTAAGAAGATGAAACCTTTGGTAGCAGAGCAATCTGGCTGGTGATCGTCATCACCATAAAAACAGAGCACACACAGAGGCTGATCAGGCCAGGCGCGATGAAACATACAGGCTGCGAAAGAAGGCAGCGTCCGGGTGGCGGCGAAACACACTGAATGCGGACTAACGTAAGCGGCTGGCAAGTAACGTCTGGGCTGCGGCGAAAGCAAACCAAATGCGGATAAGCGTGAGCGGCTGCTGGCAGCAGCGTCCAAATAGCAGCGAAAGCATGAACGGGCGGGAAGCTCATTCACGTGGACTTCTTAGTCCCTTTTTTTTCGGCGTCGTCCGGCTCGGCACGTCGGATCCCGTCATCTGCGCCCATCGACGCTGGAGCTCGTGCTTCAGCGAGTGGTGCATGCGTGTGAAGTCGGGCTGATGCACTCTGTGGTTCCGGCGAAGCCACGACGAGTGGCGCCTGCATGTCCTGCAGGTCGCGTAGACGCTGTGCGGGTTATACCCTACGCGAATGCTGCGCCCTGCCATGGCACACTCGTTGATCTCCATCGGCGAGACCGTCGGCGTGGAGCTATTCCAGGACACGATGCTTGCCGATGATGAGCTGGATGCCGTCATGGGCGTGCTCGGTGACGATGATGGGGCGAAGCTGTCCTGCGGCGATGCCGGCGCGGGAGCAGATGAAGGCCTCGGAGCCGGACCTGCATTCTCTGCCGATGAGCTGCTCTGGGCCGCGGCAGCGGCAACGATCTCCTGGGCGCCGGGCATGAAGATGTCTCCGTCGGCGTCCTCTTCCTCTGGAATCACGGGCTGCACGTTGTTCCGCCTCCCGAGGCGTCTCCCGTCCCAGCCTGGGTGACGGTCGCCCTCAGCCTTGCCCTCCTGCGGCGGTGGCTTCAGGGTGTTCTGAGCCATCGTGTACCACATAACGGCGAAGATGCTGAATCCCACCATCATTCCCACGAAAATCGAGAAGCACGTCAGGTAGCACGTGTGCCAGTAGTAGTTCATGCCGAACGACTATGGAGGCGAAGGAGTCGGCTGACCCTTGACCTTGCCGATACACGTGGCAAGCACGGAGGCGATCATGGCGGCGTTGGGCTGCCTGGTGCCGAAGTTATGCTTCTTGGCGCCGCAGAAGGAGAGCAGCAAGCTGGTCTCCATCACCTTGGTGAGCGAGTCGGCAACCATGCTCCAGGTAGGAACCCAAGTCAAGCGCAGCTCGCTGTTGGGATGCACGGACTCCTTGATCATGGAGGCGACGATGCGGAACCGCTTGTCGGAAGACTGGCCCACGTCGGACTGGATGTGGGTAGCGAGGCCCTTACTGTCGCTGTAGACCTCCCCAAGGCGCTTCAAGCTGAGAGCGTCGATCTCCTTGAGCGGCGTCTTGGGATTGTAGGCTTCGGTGAGCAGCTGGCGGAACCATGTGTTGATTTCGGCCCCCTCGAGGGTGGCGTAACCCTCCGCGGCCAGCGTGGACTTCACGGACCTCTTGACGGTACCCGAATGCCAGGCAACTGGTAGGCATAGATCGTATCGGCCTACGACTACATCGCGAGGTCGGTGGGTAAGGCCCATGGCCATGCCCCACTGGCTCTTAACACCGTCGATGTTGGCGAACGCGGCGTCGCTGAAGCAAACAGTGGTGCAGGTGTTCAGGTTGATGAGATTGCGTTTCAGCACGATGGCAAAGTCGGAGGAGCCGTGAACGTAGTTGACCGTCTTGTTCAGCGTCTTGGCGTCGGCAACGGTAGCGACGTTCGTGCGCCTGGCAGCCATGCTGACCGGGCAGGCGATGTCGACTCGCGTCTGAACAGCGAGCCAGGGTAGTTGACCCAGGGTGTGTCGATAGCTGGATACCTCCTCCATGGACAGCTTGTCGTCGGGGGCGCGGCCCTTCGCGAAGGAGATCTCGACAGGGTCGACCTGCTTGGCAGCCGTGGCCTGCGTGACGCGAAACTCTTCGTCAGACTTTGAGATCGCACGTCCGCAATATTTGATAATGCCTTCGACCTTCTTGAGATGCAGCTTCTTCCCAAGGCTATCAATGATGCGCTGCCACTCTGTTGAATCCTTGCGCTGAGCAATCAAGAAGTCGTCCACATGGGAATGTATGACGGCGGCCAGGCCCTGGGAGTCGTAGAAATAATAGAGACCCTTCTCGAGCTTGCTGTCAATTAAACCGTGGTCCTTGAACACCTTCTGGGCGTAGAGGTACCACTGCCGTCCTGCGTCACGGGTGCCATAAATAGCACCGGTCGCCATGGCGATTTCACCAGGCAAAGTACCCGGTGGGGGATTCTTCGCGGGCATGCGTAGCAGTAAGAGCCTCTCGATGTTGCCAGACTGGAGGTAGGCCGTCATGGCGTCATACGACGTGAGGTCCCATCCAGATTGAGCAGCAGCGGCAAGCGTAAGGTAAAGAGCATCTCTAGATCCTGTAGGTGCATCAGTGCGGATATGTGACTTGTCCTCCTGGCACCCTTGAACTACGAGGCGGGCCTTCATGAGGTTGAGCCCCTTGCTGGTGAGCACCCATCGCGTGCCCACCGGGCGAATGCCAGGATTTCGCCTAAAGAGCTCCTTCAACTCCTTCGGCGGCAGCTTCTTGTAAGCCCCGAACTCTGTCCACTTGGACCACTCGACCTTCATTGCCTCATCCATGAGCTTCTTCTCCTTGGTGGACAATTTGTCGTACTTCAGCTCCTTGACGGCCGCCTTCCCAGTAAAGAAGACTTCGCGTAATGAGGGCGCAAACTGCATCTCGTCTGCGTTGGCCTTGAAGTAGTTGTCCAGGTAGTAGTCTGTCTTGTTGGTGTCGCGGGGCTTCTTGAAGCACTTCGGTAGGTCGTCCAGCCGCTCCCTTCTCTTGGCGGCTCGAACTCGAGGATCATCGCGTTCGTGTCGGTCGCGTCTAAGCGCCTGAGGGGCGTCTTCTTGTAGATCACGTCGTTGTGCCTTGGCTCCTCGTTGGTCTTCATGATGTCGGGGGCGACGTAGTTCGACCTCCTCCTTGACTTGACTCTCCTTTTTCTTGGCTATCTCGTTGATGAACTCGGCGACCGAGCTATCTCCATCGTCATCAACTGGCCCTTCTTGTTGAGGTTCTGGTGGTTCTTGAGTCTGTCGATCGCGGTCGTCTGCTGCTGCTGGAATTGGTTCAGGATGTTCGGGCTGTTCGGGTTGAGGTGCTGATGGCGGATGCGGCGCAGGTTGGTCGGCAGGTTGGTCGGCAGGTTGGTCGGCAGGTTGGTCGGCAGGTCGGTCGGCAGGTTGGTCGGCGGGGCCGGAGTCGAGCGCAGCTGCGGCCGCAGCGGCAGCAGGTAGTAGATGGTCTCCTCCCGAAGGTCCTGGCGCCGAACCGCTTCCACTGGCTCCTCCAGTAGGAACAAAGTCGCCATCACCTTGTTTACGACTGAGCCATTCGAGAGCGCATCTGCAATGTTGCCGAAACTTGGTGGAACTGGCATAGGTGGAATTGGTGGGAAGGTCGGTGCGGCAGGCGGCGCTGGCACAGCATCTGTGCGCGGTCGCTTTTGGGGCGTGGGGCCGGTGAGGTCCATGAACGCGTCCTCGTTGGCATAGTCGTCCGCTGGCTTGCGCGGCGGTGGAGGCGGTGCGCCTCCTGGTCCTCCCCCACCTCCTCCGTGATCGTGAGGGGGGCGCCCGTCGGGAGCATCTCCTGGAGGGTGTCCAGCTGGTGGAGGTGGCTGGCCGTTCATGGCATTTTGGACTTGACCCCATGGGACGAGTTCGGAAGCTGCGGCACGGCGCAGGTGTCCACGGTTGACCTTCACCGTGGTAGAGCGGTGGCTGACCCACACGTTGGATGTGCCCTCGAAGCCGATGATGACGCCTGGCCCGTGCCACTGGAGAGCCCATTCGCGCTTGGGCTTGCCGTTCCCCCGCCAGTAGTACACCTGGTCGCCAGTCTGGTAGACGTCTTGCGCATGCTGTGCGCCGTCCGCCCTTGACCAGGCTAACAGCGCTCTCGATAGAGACTGGTTGAAGCGCAGGTGCTGGATGGAGGTCTGGGCGGCCTTCATGATGGCTGCCCTCTCGGAGAAGGGCTTGTCGGACACGATGCGCTCATGTAGCGATAAGCGGCCAGCATTGTCCAATAGGCAGTGTGGCAACCGAAGTCCACGTCCAAGAACCCATTGGGCAGGTGAGTAGCCGCTGGCGTTGACTGAGCTGTTCATGGCCCAGCACACTGCAGCGAGCAACCATTGAACCTTGTGCGCTTCGGCTGGCTGGTCGAACCTGATGCTAAACTGGTCGATCAGCTTACGAGCGTGGATCTTCCAGAGACCTCCGCGGCGTTCTACGGTGGCGTTCTGCTGCGGTGTCGCAGCCGATGTTGTCATAAGCTGGCAACCCATGTCTTCGAGTTCCTTTGAAAACTCTCTCTCGAACTCTCCTCCTCCATCAAATATTGCACGTTGTGGGGCTCCAAACGGTGTAACCCAGACCTGTAGGAGCCGTGCAAATACCGCACTCGGATGTCGTGTCGAAACCGTGCCGCACATTGTGAACCGGGACGCGAGATCAACAATATTCAGGAAAATCAACTGGTTTCCAGCGTAAACGGCAAGTGTGAATAAATCCACCCCGATTGAATCGTTGAAATCTCTATCCAGTCGAATCCTTCCAGGTAAGTGCGGTGAAGGTCGCTGATGGGCGGCGCAGACTTCAAAATGTAGGTTGAGAGCCATCTCGACCGAACGCTGGGATCCGCCAGTGATGCGGATAGCCCGTGCCAGCGACTCGTTGGACGGGTGACCCGTGTTGACGTGGAGCTGCATGATGGCGGACTTCAGGGTGCGCTCCTCCGCTGCCGTCAGAGGTGGCTCGGCGGTAGCGGCAGGGGCAGGTGCGGTACGTCTTGCTGCCCTCCTCCGTGTTGGCTGCGCTGGCTGAATAGGGTTCGCTTCCCGTGGAGCCGGCTGGTTCGGCTTGCGCAGCTGCTTGGCAAGGGCGCTGACGAGCTCGTAGGTGTAGTTCTCGCTGCTCTTTGCGTGTCGACCCCGGGCTTCGACATGTCGGTGGGTCCTGTCGCAGAACTTCCTGAGCGAGTTGTCCATGCCAAAATGGTCGGTCACGATGCCCCATGGCTTCTTGATCGGGTCTCCCTCCTTGGCCTTCAGGTTGTAGGCGCATCCGTCGAAATCGATCACCCTAGGAAGTTGACGTCGTAGCTCGTTGGCAACTGGGTTCTTCTCGGGGTTCCATCCGTCGCAGTAGCGTGGCCACTCGAAGGAGACTGCGAGATGCGGGCCGAACTCCTTGCGAAGTCGTCGCATGGACCGAAGGAACAGTGAAATCATTCTCGTCGACTCCCGTCTATCCGCCTCGAGCTGTGTGATCTTCTTGGGATCGATCTTGGCAATGAGCCTCTGTAGCAATGTCCATGGTGTGCAAGGAAATGCAGCATGTACTCGTACGTTGTGATGCTGCATGAGCTTCGATCTGATCTGCTTCACAAGCCTGTTGACGACTGCTGGTCGGGAAAGATCGTGCTCGGATAGTCCACAGCGAACTGCATTACCTCCAGTTGATGTCCATTTCCTGCTGAGCTTACTGTTAGGATTGCAGCACCATTCGAACAAACTCGCCGATGTCGAACTTGAGATTGAACTAGTCCTCGTGGCAGACTGTGCTAGATCTGTCTTGAGAGCCTGGTTCACCATATTCAGGATGATGCCGCTCTTGTTGGTGACGATGGCCGAGCGCCGTCCTGCAGTAAGTAGCGGCTTCGTCCCCTTCTTGAGAGTGCGGACCCTCAGCTGCTCCTCCTCCACGATGTTGACCTCCTTCTTGGTGTCGTTCTCGATGCCGAGCGAAACCGACGAGCCGAACACGCACTCCGGGCAAAACCCCAGGTGTAGGCAGTCCTCGTACGGTGTAGACTCACAGGTGACGCAGTCGTTCGTGGGCTCGGTGATGTAGGCTGTTCCGTGTAGGAGTCGAGGTAGTCGGTGGAGTGGCTGCCGTAGAGCAGCAGGCCAGTGCAGATGCCACTGCGGCCATCAGCCGTGACCCCTTAGACCTCCTCGGCTGGAGACGCCGAGGTACATCGATCTCCTATTTTTTGAGCAGCATCGAGATGCGCTCCTGAAGCGTAGTGTCCTTCGTGGTGTTGTTGACGGTCGGCAACTGGTCCTTGCGGGTGAGGTCCGTGCTGGATTCCCTCATGGCGCCCCCAGTCCTCGGGCTGGAGCTGAATGGCGGGATGTCCCGCGCTGCTGGTGACAAGCTTCTGCAAGGCGTTGCCGATGCGGATCTGGCCCTTCCAGATCGAGATGTCGATCTTAGAGGGCTCGATGAAGTCGCGGCCGATGAGCAGTCCGAGGGTGGGGCTGTCCACAACGCTGAACACGATGCGTCCCGCACGACCGCAGAGAACGATTGGGGCTGTGATGCGCTGCTTGCTGGGCAGCGTGCCTCCATTTCCGAAGCGGTAGACCTCGTCCCCTGGCTCCTCCAGGATCTGATCACCAAGGCCGATTTTGATAAGCTTGTCCTTGTAGCGCTGGTACCACTTGAGACCTGCGACGCAGAATAGGCAAGCGGTGTCCATGACGCCGATGCCGTCGTCGTTGGGTCTGGTGCCGTTATTGGTGGTGTTAATCGTGAGAAGATCCGGGATGACGCGCTCTGAGACCAGGGTCTCTGGCGGTGGGGTCACTGGCCCTTCAGGGTGTAGGGCGACCTCCTCGTCTCCGAACTCGACCTGCTCGGTGATGTTCGCCTGGCGGTGGGAGCGTTCACCACGTCCTCCACCCTTGGGCTTGCCCTTGGACGGCGCGAACTTGCGGGCTCCCGGTGCAGGGCGCTCCTTATCGCCAGTCCAGCGGCCGTTCTCGCCGCAATCCCAGCACTGTGATGACTTCTTGCGCTGGTCGACGCGGCTCTGGAGGTTCTTGGCGGGTGGGCGTCGCTGGCGTGATGCCTTCCCGCGGCCCTTGAGGGCGTCCCCGGCTGACCTGATGGTGGCCATGGCTTCGGGGATGGCGGCCAGATCGGCCGCAGCGGCCTCCACCTTCGCGGAGTCGTCGCCGTCGAACTCCTGGCGGACGATGTCCTGGACGTCGGCCTCGGTGTTGTCGTGGTCATCTTCGCCCTCCGGCTCGTCGTCGTCCTCGGGCTCCTCCACGATGTTGGTGGATCGGGCCCGTCCAGGTGGTGGTCGCTGCCAGCTGTGGCTGGATCTCGTAGATGAAAGTGCCCACGAGCGCGCGGGCACGATGGCGCGCCTCTCGGACGCGTGCAGGTCCGGGAACATGCGCACCAGCAGGGCGCGGATGCGCTGGTAGGAGTAGTGCTCGTCGGGCAGGTTGCCCACGACGCGCCCGCGCCGCTCGGCCGCCAGCCCGGCCTTGCGAAGCAGGAACCACCCCGCCACGTCGTCGAGCGCGTTGAGGTCCACCTCGTTCTCGCGCAGCTGCTGTAGTCCGGCCTCGAAGCGCACGAGCCAGTCCGTCATGCGTTCTCCACGCCTGCGGTGGTGCTGCGTGGACTCGAAAAACTTCTCGAGCGTATCGCCCTTTTGTACTGGCTTCTGCTGGCCGAGGTGCGTCTCGAGGTGGTCGAGCACGTTGTTGATGCCTCGAAGGTTGCGATCGCGCTTCCGCTCGGTCGCGTCCTCGATGTCGTCGTCGGGGATCGGGTGGAGCTGCTCCTCTGGCATGTTGAGCGCCGCCGAGCGGGCGGTACCAGAAAGGCGAAGCACCAGCTTCGACGCGAGGCAGTGCGAAACCTCCAGGTTCTCGCTGAGCTTCCAGAGCTTCACCTCCTGCTTAAAGTCGCGCCACTTAGCTGGATCGCTGTTCCAGGTCGGGATGACCTGATTCATACTCTTGAAGTTGTTGTGGTGGTCAGCCATCGTGATCACCGCGTAACTGTAGATGTCGAAATGTGCGTCGCTGACGTCCTCTAAGTTGAAGCTGGCGTCGCTGACGCTCTCTAAGTTGAAGCTGGCGTCGCTGACGCTCTCTAAGTTGAAGCTGGCGTCGCTGACGCTCTCTAAGTTGAAGCTGGCGTCGCTGACGCTGGCTTTGACCGTGTAGATGCCGAAATCCTCGATCAGATAGTAGCTGGCGTCGCGGACGCTAGCGGCCTTGTAGAGCTTGAAATCAAACGAGAGGTAGTAGCTGGCGTCGCAGACGCTAGCGGCCTTGTAAGAGTAGGAGTCGCGCAGGGCGTTGGGCTGGGCGTCGCTGACGTCCACGAAGAGCAGCAGCAGCTGCAGGAAGGCGCTGGCCTTCGATTCCGCGATCACTCGCCTTGACGGCGTCGTCTTGGCAGAGTCTTCGGCGCGCGGCGCCGGCAGGATATGAACAGCGCGCGGCGGCGCTGGGGTAACCGAGCCTCGCTCCAAGCTGCCACTGTGATATGGAAGATAATCGCTTGATATCTGTTACTCGCGCGGCGAGGAACGTAGCTCTAAGGCCAAGGGCCCTATAATCGTTTTGAGATAAAACGGTTGCGGGAGAACAGGGGGTGAGAGCGCAGAAGCAAGGGCAGGGGAAGAGATATAATAACCTTCTTCTACTCTCCTGGGGAGTGAGCTTGATTCACAAGCCCCGACATCGACGCCTATCGGGACATGGCCCAGGTGGTACTTCGTGAGGGTGCGGAGCAGACTATGGAGGCGCCCTATGGGGCTGCCGGCCTCCTAACCCTAAACGGTCAACATATCCGCAGCTTCCTGGCTACCCACGCCAGGGAGCCCACGAAGCGCACCCCCGGCACGGAGAGTGCCCTAGACGACCACGCGAGAGAGGCAGCCCGACCGGGCGCGGCGGCCGCCAGACGGGCGGCGGAGCACCCATTAGTCGCCACCACTGCCTGAATGGACCTACACGGAGTGCAGTTGGGGGGGCCGAGATGCGACACCTGTGCCCTGATCCCTGGCCGCCTGCCCACCGGCACCTGCCAATAATGGGCGCGACAGTAGGGCATGGTGCGTGCCGCCTCATAATCAGACCCTGGCCCGCCCCCGCCATCGACCCAGACGCGGCCCATGCCGACGCGCTCCCAAGGATCGGGCCTCCCCCCCGCCCAAACCACAGACTGGGTCGACGACCGCATCGGCCCGATGCGCGCGATCGCCCCCGCGGCGCCCCCCCCATTGGTGCTCGAACAAAGGCAACGGGGCGGGGCCCGCGACGTCGACGCCCGCGTTGACCCAGGCGAATACATCATTATGACAATCTCTTCCGGCGGGCATGTGGTAGTCCAGGCCGCGGGAGAAACGACCAACTGCATGCCTACGCTGCCCTGCTGGTGCACCGTCGGCCCCCCAGCGATGGCGGACGCCGCAGCCGCCATGCACGGAGACGCCCCGCCTGCGCACATCCACGCCGAGGCCGTGGTCGGCGATGTCTGGATCGCGCGAAGAGCTCGCGACCGCCCAACCCCGCCCACGCCGGAGTCCCTGGGGTTAGCCGCCCCCCCCCCCCCCCATGGGCGACCCAGACAAGGCACGCGGCCCCCACCCCGCGACCAGGCCCAGCCAGACCTGCACAACACCCCCGCATGCGAGACGCGATACTGCAACGAGCGCAGGACGATCCACCACCCGAGGGTGGACTGGTCGAGGCATGCCCCGACGCCCTAAGGGCAGCGCAGCTTGCGCTCGGCGTTCGCCGAGGTACTGCCGACACATAGGATGCGCGCCCTGGCCACTTGGATCGAGGCAAGGATCAGGGCAGAAGCCGACCGATCACTGGCAGGCCGGCCGATCACCGACTTCAGACACGCCATGAGCATCGTATGCTGGCTATTCCAGCACATTCAGGCAGCCACCCTGGGCCGCGACCACTCCGAACAACTGGCCGCGGAGCTTGGTGTAGGACAGGCAATCCTGCGGATGAGCCCCTTCGCGCAATGGGCTACGTAACCACCTGGCGCGGACTTCGACGGCCACGGCCCCCACATAACGATCCCAGGAGCGCGCGACGCCCGGTCCCCAGACGAGGGGCTCACTTCCCATGGCATGACAGATGGCGCGAATCACGCTCTCGGAACTCGGCGGGGGCGGGTCTACCGCCAGCGCCTGTCTGACAGGCAGCGCGGAGGGCCAGGAAAGAACGCGAGAGGCAGGGAACCGGGATGCGAAGCAGAAGAAGGTGAACCAGACGACCCCATGCAGGTAGACGCGAACGCACACCCCAACCCACAAGCCCCCCCTGCGCACTGCGCCAGCCCCCACCCCCCCTGCCCGCGCCCGCGACCGGACGCCCAACCCAGGAGCGACTAACAGAGCGGGAACGAATGAAGGAGCACCCCCCCGACAACAAGCACGCGCGCGGCGCGCGACTCGACCGCAGGAGCGACGCGCAGCGATCACCCGCGGGACAGGCGGGCAAAGTACTGCGGAGGCCACAGCCGCGGGCACCATAGCCCCGCCCACGGCCCAGACGACGGCGCCGCAGCGCCCGCCGACCCCCGCGACACTAGAACGACAGCTCGCGCTGAGAACGGGCAACTCCAGACCAGGGACACAGGAATGAGCCGCACCCCAGCGGCCCTTCCAAACGACCGCCCCCCCCGCCTGGGGGCACCCGACACCTGCGCCCGAGAAGGCGTGCAAACGTATGCAGGGCGCGGCAGCGAAACCCCCCCTCCGCTACCGACGACAGGAGCGGCGCAAGAACTGGCGGAAAGAGCTAGCCCGGCCGACCCGCTGTGCAGGGGCGCACCTGGACCGCCGGGTCTTGGCCTGCACCCATCACTCGAAAACCGAGTGCGAGAGACTCACAAGTCACGCAGTACATGCCCTCACCGCGCTTTTCAGCAACCGCCACGACAACCAGACGACCGCCACCATCATTGGCACAGAGAACAGAAGGCAAGGAGGGCCATGGCACGACCTACTCACATGGCTGATATGGGCTCCGTCCACAGTCGTATTGCGCGCTAGCGCAAGGACCATATGGAACAACCATGGACTCAACCCAGCTGCAGTTGACGCGCTCGAGGCTCTGTGGAACACCGCATGCTTGCCGGGCTCCCCACCGCGCTTCGGGATTGTCAGCCAGGTCTCCACTGCCGGAGTCAACGGCACTCTAGCAATGGACTCCGCCTGTCTTCGACTACGGCAGCGAGCTATGCAGCTAGGCTGCCAGGGACCAGCGAAACCGATGGACCCACTCCACCCTGCGCTCTGCCTAGGCCTGCTCCGCGAGGCGGCAGAAGGGGGCCCGCAAGTCCTGACTGCCGCCGCCGAGGATGCGGCGAGCACCCCCGCAATCTTCACCCTGTCAGGACTCTTACAAGCCGTCAGCTACACCACTGCAGGGGCAGGAGAACAAGGGAGCGCTGAGGCAGTCACTGGGGCAGGCGCCGGCAGCGCCACTGACCGCGCAGAACCAGGGGCGGCTGACCGCCTGGAGCCACAGCAAGCACCGAATCACCCCCCTACCAACGACGGCGACCGTGGAACGCACACTGCGCCTCACAACACCGAGCATACCAGTGACAGACAGGAAGCAGCGCGAGAAGAGCGGGAGGAACGGCCCAGCACTACCGCTGCACCAGCAGGCCCCACTCCCGTAGGCGGAGATGGGAGAAACCAGGCGGCCCCGAGCGCCCAGACCACACGATGTACTCAGGGGCCCCCGCGCGGACGCAGTCCTCCTGAACAGTGCCGAGCGGGGCGCGACGCCCCCGCCAACCCGGACGGGAGGAGACAAAGATCGCGCACCACTGACCCCCGAGGTCGCCAGCGCCCCCCCGCGGGCGCATCGGATGGCCCCGCCCACCGCCCCAACGAGAGGCGCTACCGCCCCCAGGCCTCCGTGCAATCCTGGCGTACCTGACCCACCTGCTCCCCAGCGCTGCAACAGGCCCCCAGCGGCGGCAGCCGCCCAGACCCCCAGCGGCGGCAACGCCGCGCCTAAAAGGCCGTGACAGGGAGGCAGCACCAGCGCACCATCGACGGGCCCACGACAGAGGCGCCGAGGTAGAACCGGCGTCGACCCGGACACGTCCACAGCCACCCCCCCAGACGTGCGCGACGCGATGCTGGCCGCCTGGCAACGCGCGACCGACCGGAGCACAGGCGTGGCCCCAGTACTTCCGCAAGACCCGCTTATACACGCGTACCTCCGAGAGGGCACCTGGACCCATAATGCCCTAGCAAGCGTAGTAGACGAATTGCCAGGGTGCAGCCCATGGCGTTCCCAAAAGACGTGTCTGGATGCGTGCGCTGGGTGCAGGCGCGCCGCGATGCACCACCATCTCCCCGGGCGCCGTTAGTGAGCACGGCAGCACCTGAGACGCCTAAGTTCGCCCTCGTATCGCTCTTCAACGGCATCGGCACGGCGAGACTGGCACGAGGACAATTGGCCGCAGACCTGCGGACCACCTGTGCCTTCCATAGCTCTGCACACGTGGAGATCGACAGAAACCTTGCAGCACGAGTCGGGGAACTCTGGCACGCCCCGAGCGGGAGATGCGCCCATGACGGAGGACCCGCCCACACCTGGCTGTCGCACGATGTGCGGGACCTGTTCATGCAAGGCCCCGATGGCACCTCCCGGTGGGACTGTTTCATCGATTCGCTTCCCGCACGCTGCCTACTGCTGGTGGTGGCCGGCAGCCCGCGCAACAATCTCTTCGGGGCGGGGGCCCATGGGGGGTGGGATGGGCTGGCTGGGCGTGCATCGTGGCACTAATTTGCCGTGCCTCTTGCCTTGCATTATGCCGCCAGACGACGCGACGACATTCACGCGCACGTTATCTGTGAAAGCGTTCGCCCAATGTAGGGAGTGCACCGCGATCGCATGCGAGAGGCACTGGGCAAGCTACCCGCAGGCAGCGCGGAGATCATGAATGTCACAGACTGGGCACCTGGACCACGGCAGCGCACCTGGCTGGCGTCCTTTCCTCCATCGCAGCCGGACGACCTGCGGGCTACACAGAGGATCGCCCCACCCTGGGAGCCCAGATGGGCCTTCCGACACGACGGAATCGCCCCCACCTGGACACGGTCACGTGGCGACCAAGACGAGATTCAACCCAGCATGTGCCAAACTGGAGTGCGCCACTTGCTCTACGACCTGGATCACGAACAACGCCGGTTCCTGCGCAACCTGGAAGCGGTCAAGACACGCATCCGGAACATACTGGACGCATGGGAGGATGAGCGGAGAGGGGCGCGAGCGGGCTTCCAACTCGTCTGCGCAGGCAGGGAAAGGGAATCGAGGACCAACGAGGCCACGGTGGCCGCGCGGGGCAGATGGCTCATGCAGCGCGGACGGGCGCACGGACTACGCCCACCGAGCGAGCACGAGTGCGCCCGGGCCATTGGACTGGAGGCATACCTGGCCGCCCTCAGACTTGAGGGGCGACAGCTGCACGACGCTGTCGGCACGCACTTCGATCCCCGATGCTTGCAACGCCGGCAAGCTACCCTCCTGCAGAAACGGCTCCGCACCGGTGGGGCACCTAAAAGGACTTGCCCCAACCCGCAACAGCTGGCGGACATCTTCGTCCGACTGCGCGCAGAAGCGCGCAGGAACAAGCCCTTTGCAATCCTGGTGAGAACCCCATTTCGGGACGACGTCTAAGCGCAAATGATCCGAAACGGCGACCTGCGCGGGCCTGTCAGACACATGCTAGGGGGCCCCTAGACTCCCAATGGGGAGCCCGCCCTGTTCACGCAGCGGTTGGCCCCCCGCCGCTCGGCTCCCTCATTCCCAGGAAACGTAGTGGCGCGCGGCGCGTAGCGAGCGCCTCGCTCAGAGCAGCCCTAGCAGAGGCTGATCCTCCCCCAGTGCGATGCCCGAGCACCTTGCGGTCTCTCCTTAACAACAACCCCATCCCAAGGCGGGCGACATGGGACGAGTTATGCCGGCAGCATTGCCTCGACGACCTCCGCCGAGCCCTGGCCGCCGCCCGCAACTCCACGCTGCCCTCTTTCCTCATATGGAACGTTTCGATATCTGCGTAGCACCTTAGCACAAGAACCAAGCCAAGCTGGCCACCATCACTAAGGCGTCCGCCCACAGGCGCATTGCCATACTGCACGAGACGCACTGGTCCGACCACGATGTGGGAGTGTGGACGACCACGTTTCCGGCGAGACGCGCGGTTGCGTCCTCGGCCTACCCAGGGCCAGGCGGCGGATGGGCCAGAGGTGTCGCCATCATTTTATCACGAGAATACGAGCTCATCAACTCCACCGCCCTGGTCCCCGGGTGCGCCATTGCTGCCGCCATGCGCAAGCAAGACCACGCACTGCGCGCGGTGTCCGTTTATCTTCCGCCAGACCGACGCTCCGAGGTCCCGGCCGCCCTGGCGGACGCCCTCGCCGAACCAAACGATGTTCATACCTACTGGGGGGGGGGGGGGGGGGCAACAACGTGGAATGGCAGGGCCGGCGAGACGGTGAGATTGAGGACGTCGCCTCATTGGCCCCCATGCTGAACAGACGCGCCCCCCACCCTGCCCCCGCCGATGGCCCCGCCCGCATTGGTGCTAGCGGCGAGTCGCCGATCGACACCTTCGCCTGTCCAGCCTCGGTGGTGGGATCATATCGCATTTCAAAGGCCTGGAAAACATCGCTGTCCGACCACGCTCTGGTTTGCGCCGACCCGTCCACGCTGCCTGCAGTCAAGAGATGTGACGTGCTCACACCTTGGGCTTGCAAGGCGCTCCCGGGGGAGGTGCATGACGACCTGCGTCGACGCTACAACATCCTGGACATGATGTTCCAGGTGCCGCAAGTGGACCTGACTGGCCAAGTGCAGCCCAGCGACTGGACCCGGCCTGCTCCCCCTGGCTGCCTCCCCGACGAGCATCCAGCCGACGATGGACACGACCTGAACCACGAAGAAGACAGCCACGACGATCCCATCCCGCCCGTCACGGACCGCGCGCCACCCGTAATCGACGCACTGGCCGAACATGGGCGCGACGCCCTCTGCGCTATGATCGCGTCCTGGTCAAACTACTGGGTCAGACGGCGCCTGGTCCCCATGATGGGCGCGCAGCTGCGAAGAGCCGCAACCGGCACCGCGGCGTTCAGACCGACTGGGCCCCTAGCAGCATGGCCAACAGGCGCAAGATGGAACGGCAGCGACTTATCAGCCAGCGAGGCGGCCGCGTGGGAGACCAGATGGCGCGCGGACCAGACCCAACGACGGGCAGCCCAGCTAACTCCGTGGCAACGTGGCGCTGGTGTGGAGAGGGCCCAGCTTGCCCCGCACTACCGGATTGGTCGGGCGATATTCAAGAAGTCACACTCCTTGACAGGAGTGCGAGCGCCCGACGACCGCTGGCACGACGCCGCCTCCATAATATGGAACAGCCGAGCGGGCATTTGGCAATCGGTGCCACCCTTGCCGCCAGCCCACACGCGCCTCTTGGACTTCTACTTCGCGGGTGGACGCGCGACTCACCTACCGGACCTCCCTACGCCACGGCGGGGCGGCCTAGCCGCCCTCGTTTTGAACCCAGCAGGGAGCGCACCTGGCATCGACGGCGAACCATGCGAAGCATGCCACCCCGGCTCCTGATTCGTCACCTGCCTCCTGGCCCAGGCCTGGCACATCGCCCACGTGGACCCAAGGCGCCTCGAGCAAGTCCTCGGCCCATCCGCGGACCTCCTAGTGTGGATACTGAAGATCCCTGACGCCGAGTGCCCCAACGACCTACGCCCCCTGTAGCTGCTTACCTGCATGTGTCGCCTAGTCGGCGCATCCCTGGCTGACCTTCTCGGGCCACTGATCGAGCCCCAACTCACAGGAGACCAGGCAGCCAAGAGAGGTGGACAATGCGGGCCCAACATCACTGCAGCCACCGACCACCTCGGCAAGGCGCCCGCCCTCAACCCCCCTCCTGGCGCTGCCTGGCATCATTACTTGGGAGACTACGGTCCCCTGGTCGACGCCTACATCACGGAAGCAGTGGCGGAAGCCTCACCGTCCACCGCCACGGCGACGCGTTTTTTCCGACCGGAGCACAGCGATCGATAGACTGCCCTTACAGTGGGTAGAGAAGCTACTACGGCGCTGGAGGCTACCAACCTGGCTCAGGCACGCCCTTATGGCCCTCATCGAGCATAGACACGTGCAGACGTGCAAAGGCGCCTACGCCGGACCCAGGAGGCGGCTACTGCGCTCCATCGGCATGGGAGGCACCGCCTCCCCCCTCCTATGGCGCATGGCACACGACCCCGTCATTGAGGCAACTTCTGCCGCCACCGGGGACAGATGCCCCACCTACGTGGACGACCTGGCAGCACTTCTTACCAACGCCGATCGGCCCTGCGCACCTCCATCCTGCTTCCGTGGGCCTCGCACATGGCTGGACTTTGCGTCGACGTACATTCGTGCCAGGGGCTCGTGCTCCCAGCGGCGCCGGACAATCTGCGGCGGGCCTGTGCATCCCTCCCTGCGCAGATTAAACGTCACTCCAGCGGAGCACCGGTGGTGATTGGCCTAACCCCAGAGTGGACAAAGAGGATCCTCACCCACGAACTCGGCCCAAGCGGCACCCAGAACGCTTGGATCTGGCAAGAAGAGTGCACGTGCACGTTCAAGACTGCCCTTGTCCCAGCCGCCAACCACGCCTGGTGGAGGCGAATCATGACACGCTCTCCGTTCGGTTCGTCGTGCGTCAGGTCACAATGGCCGTACCTGGGCGCATCAGTGGTCTCGCGCACACTGGCTGACGTGGCGCCGCCACGGGGGGCCACGACGCCCGCGCAAGTGGGCGCTATGATCACTGGCACCTGGGAAAAGGCCATGAGTAAGATGCGGTCCAGAACCCTCGCGCTCTACGACGCACGCGCCTCTCCCGGACGGAGAGCGGCGGCGTGGAACGCGTGGATCGCCTCCCTTATCCCCTACCACGCCCACTACGTGCCCCCCTCCGCAACACTTGAAAGGTCCATGAAGTCCCAACTGCGCCTGGCGATCGGGCTGGCTGGTGCCCACTGGGCGCCCGGCCATATCCTCACGGGCCTGGGCTTCATGTTTCAGATACCGGGTGGCCCTTAGTGCCCCGTTGCCTTGGCCCGCAGCATTTCAGCACTGGCACGCGCACGGGGCGACGTTTGGGGACCTTCACCAGCCAAACGGAGGGCGCTGACCAGGTGGAACAAGCTCGTCAGATGGGCCAACAGCAACCCGGCGCCACCTGCCCGGCCGCGAAGGGGGGCCAAGTCCCTCACCCGACCTAAGGCCGCCAGCATCATCGCGACACACACGGCCCAACCTGACCTGCCATGGGGGCGGCTCCTTGGCCGCGCCCTCTACGCGGCCGCATGGGCCCAGCACCGCGGAACCGCGACCAACGACTGGTTCGCATGGGTCAGCCGTCGACGGAGGTGGGCGCCAGGACAAGCGAGAGAATGGGACATCCTCGCCCAAGTGGCTGATTTCACCGCTGCCTACCACATTCTCAAGTTTCTCTCCATCGGCCTCCCGGGACATGCGAGATGGCGTAGTGCCCAGGATCGTTTCCCCCACCAGCGCAACGGATGTCAATGCGAGGCCGATCACGCATGGCATACCGCCTCGTCCCAGTACCGAGGCGTCGCCTGGTGCAACCGATGCCTTGGGCACTGGGCAGGACCCCAAGCGAAGTGGCCACTGCTTCCACAACACGTCTTACCTGAACGACTCCACACCCTCGCCGCCAGCACCCGCAGCGCGTGCGGCCCAACCTGCGCAATTCCCAGCCTGACGCCTTGCCCGCGCGGTGCCTGCCCATTGTGTGGCACGGGAGAAGCCGGCAGCAAGCACCTGTGGAGATGGTGCCCCGCCGTCGCGCTGGCCTGGGCACTGGTGTGTCCTGGAGATGCACCGAGCGCCCTCCCGCGCGCCATCCTCGCCCCTGGCGACCACGCGCGGACGCTCGCCGTCTTTCTGCACCAAGTCTCCTATAGATACCACGTCGCGCTTGGCAGGGCACCTCTGGAAGCGGACAGCGCGGCGCAACTCATTCGCGCCGGGACGCTGGTCGACCGATCCAGCGACGCCCCTGAGGACGACGACATAACCATAACTATGCCAGGCGCCGACGCCGACAGCGTCTGGACGCGCCCTGACACCACCTGCCAAGAATGCATGCCGCACGGCGTCCCGCCCTGCGCTCTACATGGGTCCACCACCCTGCACGGCGCGCGGCTGGCCAACAAGGCTGGCGGCCACTGTAGAAGGCTGGCTGCCGCCACGGGCGCAACCCTGCCCGGCCAGCGCCTCCTGCGCCTCCGGGCCACCCACGCGGTCGCCAGATGGCTACTGGCCGGGCCAGGGTGGCTTCCATGCCCCCGCGTCACGGAAAACAGTCCCACCGCGTACTGCTCAGGCACCTTCTGCAGGACATGCACCAGGCACTGCCTTATACTCATCGCCTCCCGTCCCATGGAGCACGGACAGGAGGTCACCGTCAGCGACTTCCCCATCCCCGATCAGGACTGGGCCCAACGGCCGCGCGAAATCACCTTCGACGGCGGAGCCCGCTCCATAGCCGGAAAGGCGAAAGTGGCCGGAGCCGGCGCCGCGCTTTGGCATCACCCCACCGCTGGGGGGCCACCCACCAGGATCGCCTCGTGCGTGATAACCCTTCCAGGCTCTGACAGCGCTGGTGGGCGAGACCACCGGCTGCAGGGCAGGGCTAGGCCTGCTGGACGCTATAGACGCGTCCGCCGGCTGAGCGCTGGCCGCCAGAATCGTCGGCGACGACCTCGCCGCCGTCCGCTACGGGGCAGGCGCAGGGAGGTACCGGAGACTGCACCTGCGCGCGCAAATGCAAATGGACCAAGGCCGCCGCCCCTTGGCGGCCAAGGAGCGGCGGCCCACGTGGCAAGCCGCCCGAAGACGGTTCAACAAGGCCGCGGACACTCTGGCAACGCTCGGGGTGTTCTGGGCCGACAATCCCAGGCAGGAGGGGCACGCCGCCGTCTCCACATGGATCGCGCGGAGCGCCGACCCCCCTCCAGACGTACCATGCGCCTTTCCCGACCCCAACCTCGCGGGGCCCCCCGCATCAGACCTCCCCGCTGCCGCCCAGACACTCGAGACCCGCGCCCGCAGGAATGGCAGTAACAGGGGCAATGTCTAACCGCCCCTAACCGCGCGCGCTCAGGGGGTGCAGGACCGGAGGTTGCGCCCCGTCTCGCCCCGCCCCTCCCCTCGCCCTCCCGCCGCCGCAGCTACTAAGGCTCAGGGCGCCGCCCTCTGCGTCGGCAGCTACCTGGAAGTTGGGCTTCTTTTGCCCCCCTGCACCCCATGGTGAACAAGGCCAAAATCCTGGCCAGATGGCCGCGCGCTGCCCCCTGCCGCCCACGCCCGCCCAAGGACAAGGAAGGACGCATCATCTTCAGGTGTCGCGAGGCCCCCGCCGCCAGGTGGACGTGCATTGACGACAACAACGGCAGTGGGCACTGGCGCTGGCGATGCGACGAGTGCGGCAAAGCAGTCAACGAACCTGGGCACTTCACATCAACCGAGCACATGAGGCAGCGCAAGCAGACCCATATCGCCAAACACATGGACGGCTACCCGCCCCACGGGCTACCTGACCCCCAGAGCTTCATAAAGGGAGGCGACCTGTGGGCCATGGCGCGGGGCGTGGACACAACAGAGATTCCGAGGACAAAATGCCCAGGTTGGTGCTGGGACTGGGAGTTTGACGGGAAACAGTCCCCCATCGACCCCTGCGTCTACGAGGGGGACTGGGACGCGATACCGATTGGATTTCCAACGTGCTACGACGGACCCGGGTACTCCCCCCCGCTAGGAATTATGATCAGCAGCGACAAAGTGCAGCACCCCTGGACCAAGACCACCAGCCCCCAGCAGACACATGAGCAACTACTCCACAGCGCCGGGCAGGCACTGGCCGGCTCCCAGGCCATGAGGGGTGCGTCCAGCTCTGCCTCGGGACAGTTCGCCCACGCCCCCCCCCCCCCCTCGTGGGCATCCACCGTCGACCCAGCCCACCATCCCTGGACCCCCCCCGTGGACACCTGCCTCTGGCCACCCCGCCCATCACGGGGGACGCGCCGACAACCCCGCGGCGACCCACGCGGCCGGAATGCCGGCCCCCACGTCCCCAGAGGCACCCACCATCGAAGGACGTCGCGTATGCAGCTCGCCAGGAACTCCGAAGATCTCTACAGCACTCCCTGGTACATGGTCCCATACGGCTCGGCAGCGCGGCCCTGCCTAGGTCAGGTTCCAGGGGCTGCCCCGCTACCGAGCGACTTTACTCGACGGCTTCAACTACATGGACAGGAGCTAAAGAGGGTCTTCTTCACAGAGTTCTAAGCAGACGTGGAGCCACCCGACGACGGCTCCACCACGGCCCGGCAAGTCATCACTAGCAAGACCACCTGCGCCCTATACGTGCAAATCCTCCTGTTCCCATCCGGACGAGCAGTGCCAGGAAATCCTGAATGGGTACCACCTGCAAGACCGGCTCAAAGGACAGCAGCAGGGCCACAGCGAGCACTACCTGCTGGTCTGGGACACCAAGGGGGCCATGGAATGGACAGAGCGCGACATGGCGGCAGGCACCCGAACCCCTTCCTTATCTCCAAGTCCTCGCCAACAGTGGATTTCTTGGCAGATGGCGCACGTCTGGCCTCCCGCCCCCGGCGCCAGGGTCTCAGGCACAGACCGGAGCTGCCCTGCGGGAATCGCGCCAGTCCACTACGACACCAAGAGGAACGGTCCCTTCCACGAAACCGACGACACAGTTACAAGGCCAAGCCTAGGCCAGCCATACTACAAGGTCGATCGCACCACGAGGAAAACCCAATTCAACAAGGCCAACGCGGCGACACGGGAACTCCTTTCAGTCGGATGCAATAGGGCGGCCCTCTGGGGCACCGCCCTCCCGCACGTCGTTTGGACGCTCGCTTTTCGGCGCGAGGACTACGACGGCAAGGCCAGGGCAATGGCCGCGCCGGCCCAGGGCGAGGCGGCAGATCTCCTGCTGGCGCAGGACTCGGTGACACTGGAGCGCGCTATCGGCGACCCCGACCAATCCCGTGCCAACCCGCGCACGGGCGCACCGGCGCCGACGCCGCAGCAGGCGGAGGCTTCCCCAGGCAGTGTTTTCCAACGACTGTGGCCGGCCCCTAAGGAGGAACAACTTATGCGCATCTGTAACCTGCGCCGCGCCAACGACGCCCAGCGACGGCGCGTGCTTGCGACGCAGAACGCCCTCCTTACCCTGTGCCACGGACCTCCTGGGACCGGGGGGACCAAGGTCGCGGCATGCGTGGCGGGCGCCTGCATGTCTTGCCTCCCCCAGGGTGGGGCGTAGGGTGCTTTGGCGGTACCTGCGGGCCCGTGGGGAACCTGGCAGAGCAAATCGGAAAGAACCTGAAACCAGACAACATGGACCTGTTCCCGCGCAGGGCAGCGCGCCTCGCACCCGAGGACACGGTAAAGGACAGCGTGGCGCAAACGACCACCCCCGCCGCCAAGTGCGCCAAAATGCACAACGCATCGGAGGACGACGTCACTTCGGGGCATGCGAACTGGTTCTGCAAGTTCCGTGCGGAAGTCGCTACTGGAGCAAAACTTTTCTTGGCCACGCACGAAGCGGGAGCTGGCCTCCGGGACAAGGAGCTCCTCAGATGCATCCTCGACGAGGCAGGACAAACGCCCGAGCCCATGGCCATCATGTCCCTGAACCACGCCAGCAGATGCGGGCCAGCGCGGTTCTCTTCGGCGACGAGCGGCAGCTGTGCCCGACGGTCAACTCCCAGCAGGCACTACAATGGGGGCTAGGCGTGTCCATTCTCGCCGAGCACGTAGCAACCATAAGGGGACATCCCCGAGTGCAATGTCACTCTGGAGGAGTGCTATCGGATCCATCCGCCCCTGCTTGCGCGGCCCTCGCTCACGTTCTACGGGGGCAGCCTGGTCTCCGCCATCCTGGACCCCTTGCTATAGCGACCATGCGCTGAAGGACTGGAGTGGCCATTCGCGCGACCGCTGTCCGACCAAGAGAACGAAGCAGCAAATAACGAGGGCGGCAACTACGAGCCTGACGACTCCCTGATCGACGCCACAAGCGGATTTCGGAGCAATGCAGCTTGCATGGCCCCGAAGGGGAGCAGCGGCACCGACTACGACTGGCGTCGCTTCATGCTCGCTCACATTCCCTCGCAAGAGGTTCAGTCCAAGTTCCAGGGCGGCTACGCGAACATCCACGAGGCACGCACAGTGGTTGCAGTGGTGAATGCCCCGTACCATTGGTAAGAAGGAGCAAGAGCACCATCCTCATACTGTCGGCGCACAAGCTCCAGCTGACCCCCGTACTCGCTGGCAACCCGCGCGCGCCCCACGACATCAGACGTTGCTCGCGAGCGGCGCAAGGGGAAGGAACCGACCTGAATACGGGCGGCCCCAGTTCCCTGCGACAGCAAGGACGGGGCAGCTCCAGCTCCTCTCAGGCCACCAAAGGGCCCACGGGCGGGACATGGATCAATCGCTCCACGGCGGCAAACGGCCTGAGTGAACACTTCAGCGGGATCGCAGAACTGTTTCCAGACCTCCTGGAGAGCGAGGCGATCCGTGTCACCGCCATCGACGCCGCCCAGGGACAAGAGGCCTCCCTCGTCATCCTAATGACCACTCGGGCCAACTCCATGCTAAATTGGGGCCTCGTCGACGACCGGCACCGCATCAACGTGGGGCTGACGCGCTCACAATGCAACCTCAGCATGACCGCGGACGCAAGGATGTTCCGCACGGCCACAGACGCTGCACTCCATCGCCTGAGCACCTGGGCCCGAAAGGCAGACCTCGCCTTCGAATCCCACATCAATCGAGACGGAAGCCTGCGCCAAACCTAATCAAGCTGACTCGAGGGCTTTCGTGGACGACGTCCCCGAGACGGCCAACCCAGAAGAGCAGGCCGGGCTGGTGGCGGAGGCTGAACGCAGACGGAAGGAGAAGGAAGTAATCAAGGCCCGTCAGGCTCAACAGGCTGGCTCCCCGGCGCGCCCCGATCTACCGTTCCCCGCCGACCGCGGCTGGAAGGGCCTGGGGGGGCGACGTCAACGTTGCAACGACGAGACTACTGGGCTGCCCAGCACTCGGCCCATGCCTACTATGGTGCCTCGGGCTACATCCGCACCAGCACGGCGTTGCGGATCAACCTTCTGGCCCCGGCCTGCAGGACAAGAAGGGATGGAGCATGAACGGGCGCCTCTTCTGCTGCTCGGCACTGGTAGGACTGGGCGCCAGCAGCCTGGTTTACACTGCAGTCTTCGCGACCATCGCGCGGGCGATAGGACTCGGAGTCACGGACAACGACAACGCGCGCGCACTCGACCCCAGCCTGATCCCGCCCCGAAGGAACCGACCGAACACGCCGGCAGCGTGACGCGCCAAGGAAACCTGCATCCCCACCGACGTCCCCAGGCGCAGACCCACATGCTGGCGACCATCTACCTGCAAGTGCCAAAAGCACAAGGGGCCACCCACAACGGCCGTGTTTCAAGCCTTCTGTAACACGGGCCCGAAGGAAAGCCCGGCCACAATTCTCAGCGGACTCCTGGACAGCACCGGCGCGACCCGGGGTGCCATCCAGGCCAGGGCCCTTCTCGCCCTGTCCCTGCTCATACAGCGAACCGCGCGCCTGTCTGTTCCCGTGCGGGGACGCCGAAGGCAGTGGGGACGTGATCGAGGCCATCCTCGGCTTGTGCGAGCCGCATCGCCCGCGCGACAAGACCGCTCGTGACCAGTTGGGCTCGCTGTTCGGGCTACAGTGGAAGCACTTCAAGCAGCTGCACTCGGCACTGGAGCTCCTGATCACCGCGGTGTCCCGCTTAGTCACGTTGCCCCGCGACCTGGGAGGGCCTCGTGGCTAAGGAATTCCTACTCCAGGCCGCACTCGCAGCCATCGAGGGCACCGTGTCCACCGCCGACCTGCCGGCCCTGGCGCCCCATGAGCGCGCCGCATGTGCACTCTGCATCGACGTGCTCGGATCCGGCATCGGCCTCACCGACGACCCGACTAAGCAGGCAAGCGGCGTCACCTGGATAGGTGGGAGATACTCATGCACGCGCCTGCACCTGGACGCGCCCGCCTCGCCCGGGCCACGCCCTGGAGCGACGCCAAGGCCCCCGTGGTTAGACGACCGAGACAGGTGGAGGAGGGAGCTGAACAAGGCTGACTTCTACTGCCAAGGGCGCCTACGCGGCCCTTTCAAGCACGACGAAGGCGCCTACGTCAGCAAGCGGATTCGCCTAACCATTACGGTCAACAGGCTGACGGAGTACTACCAGGGGAGGGACCTGACCTGGCTTTGCATATGCTGCTGGACTACAAAGGCAATGGCCAAGCGGGCAGCCCATTCCAGACGACGTGGACGTCAAGAACTGGATCAACGACCGCCCCGACGACATGCCTGTTCGAGCAACGCGCGCCCTTCCGGGGCTGTGTCCGACGTCGACGCCCGCGGCCCTAACGCCCCTGGACCAGCTACTGGTCCCACTGGAAGGCGACCAGATACCCCTCAATGTGGGAACCGCCCTCCCAGCCAGCGACGCGAACGACGACCGCGTGATCTCCCATTTCCAAAAGGAGAATGTCGGCATCTGGCGATGCGATGGCTGCCCCCCTGGCGCAGAGGGACACAGATGGGGGCCAGGGCAGGTTTACCCTGGCATGCATGGGCACGCCGCGGACCCAGAAGGACGCCGCGCCGGCTTCAATCTGGTCCACGGGCTCCCACCCACACAGTCGGGGGCGCTGACCTAAGGGACCCTCGATAAGGAACGAGGTCCTTTTTTTTCCCAAACGTTGAACTTCGATTTCCCATGGAAAACCCCAGGGGAACCTAAGGCAAACTGCACAACAATCAAGGAACACCAAGCCCCCCCCCCCCAACGAAAAGGATTCCTTCTTCAGCGCCCCGACTGTAAACTGATGAGGGAGATGTTCCTGGCAAGGCGCTGGCATGCGGGCTGGTACTGCAAGGAATGCCTGATCCACCAACGGGACATGGCCCCGTCAGCAGTGAGCCAAGTACTCGACCAATACGGCCATGACGTATACCCGAGTGCAGGAGCCAAACCTCTCCTCGCACTACCGGGCATCCCCGCCTCATCTTCACAAGACGCAGCACGCCCCAACCAATGGGAAGTGCTGCGACGTGCGGCCGCCTGGGGCGAGGCAGAGCGCAGCTACTGCGATCGCCCCCATACTGCACTGCCGCCACCACCCAAGGATAGGCAGCAACGCCTCGCCCGGGGCCCCGACGCCACGCCACCCGCAGGGCGCGCGCCCAGCAGCGGGGCCCCGCGGCACACCGCCCGCCGGGCGGGCGCGCGCCCCGACCACACCTCCAGCCAGGCCCAGTCACCAAGACCCACCAAGGAAAGGCGCCTGACACCCTGCCCGACACCCTGCCCGCCCACTCACGGTGGCGATTCACTCCCCCCCCATTCACTCCCGCCCATTCCGCGTGGCGACGAGCCGGCCCCGGCCCAACCTGCTACAAGACCTACAGCTACCAAGTCCGCCGGGGCGCCACCGGCCGTCGGCGCGGCACCTGGGCCCCCCGGAAAGCGCGCGGAATCCGGCAGCCATGAGCGGCAGCAAGGGCGAGTCCCCGACACGCCCATCACGGGCTCCTTGCGCCCGCTCGCAACGGAGAGCCCGCGCATCCAGTGCGGCGACTACGTGGTCATCAGGAGCGATACCCCCCCCGCGCCAGGCGGTTCAGCACTGCGGACTGCGCCGAACCCCCGTCGACACAGCCCCTGGACGGAGCGGTATTTGGACCCGTCCTCAGCGTCTCGGCCCGCGAACAGGACGCCACGCGTGAACGTCCTCCGCGGAAATGCAGCGCTCCGGGCAGCAGCCTTCCTGGACAGTGCCCGCAGCAAGGTGCACGGGACGCAGGCGCCAGCAACCCGCGACAGTCCCATGCTCGGCGCCGACATCGGGGGCGACAAAGCGACGTCCCCAGGGGGGGGCGCAGACCGGACCCAAACTCGAACCTTACCCGCCGCAGGCAGACGCGCAGGATTCCACAATTGAGCCTGCGCCCCTCATGCCCCCGAAGGAGGAGGGCCCCGATTGGACCAATGACGACCAGATACAAGAGCAGAAGCTGCGCCTCGCAAAGGCGCTAAGCACGGTCCATGCGGCCTCCTCATCCTCAGACCCCGACAGTCGAATAACGCCAAGCCAACGAGTCCTCGTAACGAACGACGCAGCAGTCCCGAGCACTCAATCAGTACCGACCAGAGGGCCGCCGACGCACCCACGGATCCAATCGCGCGTCTGAAGGCCGCGGCCGACGACCGGGAGCTGCACGCGCGGAACGGGCCCAAAGGCCCGGGAGACCCACGACCTGCAGTCGCCCCCCTCCCTCCACACTAACTTGTGCGCTTGCGCAGCAGGGAGCGGGAGCCAGTCGCCTGGGAGTCGCACGCGACGGCGGCGAGGCGCGAGTCCAGAGAGGCTGCCGACCGGACCCGCAGAAAGGAGCACAACCGCGACCGCGACCGCGACCGCAACCAGGGCGCAGCGGGGGCGCCGTGGCGCGAGCACGACGCCAAGGACTGGGACAGAACCAGGGAGCGCTACTTCCATTGTTTTTTTGCGGTTGTGCGCTTATAACAGAGTTAAGGCCCACTTACAGAATTGAGTTACGAACGACTTACACAAGTGCGCGCTAACTACATTATAAGTAATTGCTAACTCAACATAAAATGTTGTAACTTTTCGTAAGTGATTATATCTTTTCCATAACTTTTCATAACTTTTCATAACTTTTCATAACTTTTCATAACTGTTTAAAGGGCTTTGGCAGAACCCTTTAAAACATTGAAAAATGATGATAAGGAGGGAGAGGAGGAGGAAGAGGAGGAGGAGGAGGAGGAGGAGGAGCAGCAGAAGCAACAGCAGCAGCAGCAGCAGCAGCAGCAGGATGAAGGGGATGAAGAGGGAGGGAGGAGGGGGACGAGAACGATGTTGAAAAGGGCGATGAAGGAGGAGGGGGAGGAGGGGAGGAGGAGGGGAGGGGGGGGGAGGAGGGGGAGGGAGGGAGGAGGAGGAGGAGGAGGAGGAGGAGGAGGACGAGGAGGAGGAGGAAAAGGAGAGGAGGAGAGCAGGAGGAGCAGGAGGGCAGGAGCAGTAGGACCTGGAGAGGAGGAGGAGGAGGAGGCATCCAAGACGGCTCAACCAGCACCCAAGATGGCTCAAGAAGCATCCGAGATGGCTCAACAGCATCCATAATGGCTCAAGAAGCATCCAAGACGACTCAAGAAACATCTAAGACGGCCCAAGAAACATCCAAGACGGCTCAAGAATCCTCAAAGACGACCCCCAGCGGGGACCGCCACTCCTCCTCCTCCTCCTCCTCCTCCTCCTCCTCCTCCTCCTCCTCCTCCTCCTCCTCCTCATCCTCTTCCTCCTCCTCCTGCTCCTGTCCCTCTGCCCTTGATTGTCCTCCCTCCTTGTTCCTCCTCCTCCTCCTCCTCCTCCTCCTCGCTCCTCCTCCTACCCCTCCCCCTCCTCCCCCTCCTCCTCCTCCTCCTCCTCCTCCTCCTCCTCTTGAGTTGGGATGATTATTGAGCCGTCTTGGCTGCTTCTTGAGCTTTGATGTTTCTTGAGCCGTCTTGGATGCCTCTTGAGCCATCTTGGATGCTTCTTGAGCCGTCTTGGATGCCTCCTTGGAGCCGTCTTGGATGCCTCCGGAGCCATTCTTGAGATGTTTCTTGATGCCGTTGGATGCCTCTTGATCCGCTCCAGCTTCTTGAGCCAAGCCATCTTGCTTGAGCCGTCGCATTCGCTAGGGCATTGCCGAAAGGCGTTCGAGATATTCGCATTGTTTCCGTTCTCCCCATCCTTCCCTCCCTTTCCACTCCCCGTATTCCGTCCTCTTCCTCTTCTTGTCGTTGGGATCGTTCCCCTCGGAATCGTTCTCTTCGGAAACGCTGACCTTCGAATGTTTTCCCTGGCCCCTCTCGAAGGCCGCCCGGGCCAGTTCCAGGACTCCAGGACGAAAACCTCCAGGCCCCAGGGATGAAAAACCTTATTCCAGGAAAAACACCAGGCCCTGAGAACGATTCCACATCGTCATGAATCCTTGTGTTTTCGAACGTTTTCGCAGCGCTCGACGTCGCAGAGACGTCGCAGACAGGGCTGACGCGCCGAAGACCAGCTTATTCAGAGTGTGGAGGGGGATGGACGGAGGAAGGAGGATTGGCTGGATTCGCTTGCTAAGAGAGAGGCAGAAAGAGAGCAAGAGCAGGCAGGACCAGGATCGACTTAGCGATCCGCTGCCGCTGGGCGCTTCGCCGGGCTCGAGGCCACACGCCTCTTCTTGGCAGGAGAGCCGATTGCTCCTGCCCCCTTGCCCAGCGCGCGAAGCTTGACCTTGAAACTGTGCGTGGCCACGTTTGGCGTGCCGCACTTGCTGCCTGGGAGCGGGGCGGCGCCAAGATGGCCACTCGTCGCCATGGCCTGAAACAACGGCAGCACTGCTGCGCCAATTAAAACCGAGGGGTAAGCATTCCCAGCCGCGAAACGCAACTTTCCCTCGGGCAGATGCTCTGCGATGGCATGCGGCTGGAAACCCTGGATCGCCAAGCGCTCCTTGTCGGTGAGCCAGCGGAAGACCTGGCGCTTCGTAGCGGGCATGTGCAGGTCATGCGTGCTGATCAGGAAGGGGTGGCTCAAGCTTGTCGTCAAAGTAGGCGTCCTGTCGCACATTATCTGTGCAAAAGAAGAGTCAACCTTCCTATCCAGGGTAATGCAAGCAATCTCACCGTTCTGGAACTCCGTCTTCTGCATTTTGCGTTTCCTGATGATCCTCTCGTAGTCCCAGAGGTTGTCGCGCATGTGAGACGTAGAGATATCAGAGCGCTTGATGTTCTTCTCCGCTGGGTCCAGGAAACTTGCCAGGCTGCTCTTGCCGAGGGGGGGCAACGCATCTGGCATCTTCTCGGCGTGCACCTTCTTCAGACAACGGAGGAAGACCCGAGTCCTTGATTGCGGCAGGCCGTAGTCATCGGCACTCAGGGTGATGATGTCCCAATGGAAGTCGGGCGCCGCGGCTTCGCACAACTCCAGGGCCTTCGGCAAGTAGGCTTGGCACCCATTCTGTTCTTGCGTGATGCCAGTGACATTCTCCAGGCACGCTGCCTGCAGGTGCTTCTTGTCGATCGAGTGTAGGATCCACTTGATGCACTGCTCGTATATGTTCGCTCTCGAATCGGTGCTGCTGCCATGCTTGCCATTTCCAGCCCATGGAGGGCATGGGGGTCCCCCGATGATCACCTCGGACTGGTAGACGTCTTCGAGCTTCGTCTTCATCAAGTCGCCAGAGGCAAGACCAATGCGCGGCATTGTCGAATTCTCCTCGTACGCCGTCAAGCTCTTGATGAGACCTTCGTAGCTCGCCTCGATTTCGTACACGTTCGTGCTCTCGACCTTCAGCCCAGCAGCTTCGAACACAGGCCTTGTCCCCATGATGCCGCAACAAGGGAAACTCACCCTGATGGCTCGCTCGGGGACCTCGACTTTTTTGACCAGCTTCTCCAGCAAAGGCAGCGCTGGAAACCACAGGCGCGCGTCCTCCTGCACAGGCTCAGGAACTTGCTCTGGCTGGGGAGGCCCCTCTCTGGGCGACGACGCTCCTCCGGGCGCCAGAGTCGTAGGCATGCCAGCCTCCGGAAGGCGGGCAGAAGCAGCTTGGTGGTCAGAGGCAGCTTGGGTGTCGTCAGAGTCAGCGGCAGCCTGTCCACTTGCGAGAGAAGCGACGTCATCGATGGGGCTCCCGAGCTGGCTTGAAGCGAACGCATGCTGAATCAGGGGCGACATGGCACTGGGCCGTTTGAGCCTTGGGCCTGCTTCCTCTGACGCCGCGCCCATGCTATCAGCATCGCACCCAGAGGGCCGCTTTGCCAGGGTGGCAGCAGCAGCAGGGCGCCTCATTGCCATTGGAACAACTAGCTCTGTCCACCAGCGTCCGAAGTGTAGTACAGCGACAACAAAGCTGGGGGCTCTCAGTCTGTGGCCTCAACGACGATGAGCCAAAACGGCAGCGGGGGAGGGGGAGAGGAGGGTATGAGGGGTGAGGGGCTTGTTTGTGGGTGTTCCCCATCACCAGTGGCAACATCGAATTGTTTTGTCTTTTTGGATCGAATGAATTCCAGACTCTCTGAAGGTTTCATCGTCGCGAGATCTACAGGGGGGGCTTTGGTTTCAACTTGCTAGGGAGGCTCTTAAGGAGACTGCTTGGCTTTGGTTTTGGGCTTCGCTCAGGGGCTCCCAAGGACCTTCGGACGTCGGACTTCTGTATAGAAAGGCCTCTCCGGAGCATTCTTCATCTCGCCCCCCAGGGAAGGCGGCCAGACATGGTTGAGCAATGTTGGGATGCTCGCGGGGTTGGCCCCACTCGCTCGCGCCCGCCACCAAAAACGCATCCTCACGCATAGCGAAGAGAGAGAGAGAGAGAGAGAGAGAGAGAGAGAGAGAGAGAGAGAGAGAGAGAGAGAGAGAGAGAGAGAGAGAGAGAGTAGCAAAGAGGAGGATGGTGGTAAGGGCGAGGAAGACAGGGAGGGGGGAGGAGGGGCAGGAGAAGGATAGGAGAGGTAGGAGGACGGGGGTGAACATCGTTTCTGCGTCGCTGGAATGCCCGCCGCCTCTGTTCTGAGTTTTCTCATTTTTACAACGTGGCAACAATCGTCGTGCATCAAATTCAAAGTCAGACGATCCCCTAGTCAGCCTGACAGCTACTGCCCGAAGACGCCAGCTCTATCGTGGCTCTGCCCCTCCCCCCCTGGGTGAACGACTGTGCGTACGCATGCATGTTTCGATGCGTGGTCACGCGATTAGGGGGGATAAGAGGGGGGTGGCCGACGCTCTGCCCGATCAAGCGATTGGCATCCGGACATGTAGCACATTCCCACGAGCCAAACACGTGACAGTCCTCACTGTCGCAAGCGGAACTAGAAGCTTGGTTGAGCCGCCCCTGGCTTGCCAAGCAGCCCCCCCCACATGCTCGTGCAACTGTGCATAGGCCCAAAACAAATCTGAGTCACATCTCCTACCTTGCACAAAATAAATGATTCGACCTAGGCGCGTCTGCCCCTCCCACGGAAAGAGAACCCTGTCGTTTGTTCTGATCTGACCAGTTGCGTTATATGCAGCCCTACACGTCCACGCATCTGTCACAGAGGGGTCGTTCAACGCCTCGGCTGGGTAGGGGAGCTTGTGCACCACGTGTGCGGCGTCATTCAGTTTGATCTCTTTATACAAAGAGCCAGAGGCCGCCTTCTGACAGAACTTCGACAGCACGTGGTTCAGCATCGTTTTGTGAAATTTGTTGAAACACCTCGCACCTGAGCTTTTGGGGGCCCTCAAGCTGCGCTCGCCAGGGAAGCGCGACAGGGCCTCAGCATACACAAATGCATCGAGCGATCTCTGGTCGACCACCAATCAAATCAGGAGTCAGAGCCCAGCCCCGGGAAGAAAGAGGACGGAGTGAGGGGGGCGGTCCCCCCTCATTTCTTCCCATTCCTTCCCCCCCTCTTCTCCCTACCGCCCCTCCGCTCCTCCTCCTTCTCTTGCTCCTTCTTTCCAAGCCACTTCCCCCATCCCTCTCCACCGCCCTCCTCCTGGTCCGACCAATCCCTCCTCTATCTCCTTCTGTCGAGGGCGTCGGAGCAACTCTAGGGCCCAGGCCACCCCGTGCCTTTGTATGCAATCTGGAACGTGTCCAGCGTACTGGAACTTAGGTTTCCCCACGTAGAGATCACGATATAACGTCTGGTGTTGAATGGCCCAACGCTCTAGCTCTGCGTGCCGCTGAACGGCGGCATCTCCAGCCCGGAGTAGCCCGAGGATCTCGCTTAAAAGATGCAAGCAATCAACGTGTTTCTTCAGCCCCACGTGGCCTCGCAAGAACTGGTCGCTGAAACAATCCAGGGAATCTGTAGCGCGAGTCACCTCCGCTGCGAAAGCTTTGATGTGGGGCTGCTCATTTTTTTTTGCAAGGCCTGACTACCCGATCTTGCCAGAACGTTCTCTTCCAGGACGGGGCACAGTTTGGAAAAGTGAGTGCGTTTGTGAAGTTGTCCAGGTCTTCTAATGATATACCATACTTGTTCAACTCCATCGCAAAGTAGTTTAACGGATATTGGGCTAAGCCCCCAGAAGAAACGTAGTTGTGCATCCAATCCCAATACACGCACAAGGGGAACCGAGTGATTTCCATTGCGCGAGGGTCCCACAAGATCCCATGCTTATGGTAGGACAGACCAAGCCTCTTGGACGCTTCAGATAATGAAGCTTTCGTTCCGCCCAAACAGCCTTTTCTTGGGGGCCTCCAATTGCAATCGCCACTCGTCCCCCCCTCACCCCCCACACGCCATCACCAAGTTTAGGCATCTGCAGTTCTGGGTGAGGGGTGGAAAAGAAGGGACGGTGGTGATAACAATCGGGCCCCAGAGCCTTGTAACCTCTCGGCCATGACAGCAAATGTTTCTGGCGTCTGGGGTACGAACTTGTCCTTCTCAAGGGACATGCAAGACAATGCGTAGGATCCCGGGGGTAGGCGTTCAGGGTGTTGTCTGTTCACGATGTTCATGCAGTGGAGGCAACACTTCACCCCTCCTGCCCCCACGACGCATCCAAGCTCTTTGAAAGCCTTCTCGTCACAAATGAGCGGTCCAAAGCGTGCCGCAATAGTAAAACTTACGTTGTCGGTTGTGAGCACCATCCCACGTTCAAAACTGCATTCCGTTGGCGAATTGGAAAAGACCCGTTTGATGATTGTGCAGAAGGCCCCTGATATGTCACCACCTCCGACGATCGACCCTGGAAGGTCCGCTGGGCCGCCAAGCACGGTCCTCATTCGAGCGAAGTAGGATGGGCTTTTTATTAGATAATACGTTTGTTTGAGTGAACCGCAAACAGTGCGAGGCTCTCACAGCCTGAAATCTAATGCCAAATCTCTGGAGGTTCAACATAGGGTCGTCAGATTTCGGCGAAGCCGCTTGAATAGCACATGGGCGCCCAAGAAATACACCTGTTCCTGAACCAGCTCGGGAAGTCTGTGAAGTTCCACGTTAAAGACCAGAAACTGCGGCCCTTGTCGGGCCTCTGATTGTTTCCACATTTGGCGTCATCAACATGCATAGTCATTGTCCCCGTTCGATTCCCAACATAATCTCGAAAGAATCGGGCAGCATCGCCACTACGATGAGCAATATAGTGGATGAGAGCCATAGGGTGGACAAATTCTGCTTCGAACGTATTTCCATTCTCAAGAGGCAGAGATATCGATTGAACAACAGGTCCATAAGGGGTATCAGCCTTCGCGATCTCTTTCTGGTCCTCGTAGACAGCCTTTAGCAAAGCAGATCGTCCTTCAGACCCACGACTACAGGACGATGTCACAGCGGCTGAGATACTCCCACCAGCATCCACTATGCTAGATATTGCTCTCTTCTTTAGTGCAAGCCCACCTTGCCACAAATTCGTGCGTTTGGGCATGATGAAACGCCTGAGCCAAAAAACTGTTTGCTACGCAATTTAGGGATTGTGGGGATCTCTCCGGATTTGCAGTGGTCTTGGGCAAGAATACGTGGGAGGGGCAATTGGGGGGGATGGTGGGCCAGCTTGGCCCCGCCCATGCGGAGCGAGGGGAGGAGAGATATATGGGGTGGTGGGGGCGGGGGTTCAGAATGGAATGACGATATAGAGCCCAGACGGGGGCACCCCTGTCACGGAACCAAGCGCACGCGGCGCGCGATGTGTGGGCATGTTGGATGCGTTTCGATGCTTTCCGAACGCGGCCTCAGATCTCCTTTTCCACCCTCGCCCCCCCCCGGGGCCGATACAGGACTTCTTAGAAGGCCGAGAAGGAAGGCCAGGAATGCCGCGAGAAGGTTCCAAGAAGTACCCAAGAGGGCCCAGTGGTAAGGGCGTCTGCAGACACAAATAGAGCCCAAGAGAATCGCCAGGGATGAACAAATAACATGCCGAAACGACCACCAATAGCTTCCAAGAGGTACTCGTTAAAGGCTTGGATGTGCCACAGGGCGGGGTGGAGGGGCTTCAGAGGACGTCGAGATGCCCCCATCGATGTCAGAACCTTTTTGGCAACACCTATACTTACTTATCCCTTTCGAATCGTGCAATCGCTGTTCAACGTGCGCTGGGCTCTGCCCGCTTCCCATGGGGGCCTTCTTATCATTATCTTGGAGCCTTCCTGGCAGCCCTCGGGGACACGGTAACCTCAGCTCAGGGTCGCTCTTGGCATTCTCATAAAGGTCTCGGAATGGTTTGAGCTCCTCTTATCTTCCTCCTCCTCCTCCCCCATCTTTCCGCCAGAGTCGCTGGATCACCCCAGCTCGCGCTCGCAACCCGCCTGGGGGCTGCGTGCAGGTGGCGTGCAGGTGGCGTGCAGGTGGCGTGCAGGTGACCCGGGGGGGTGGACCTGACCTAGCGTGCAGGTGGCGTGCAGGTGGCGTGCAGGTGGCGTGCAGGTGGCGCGCAGGTGTACTCGAGCGTGCAGGTGGCGTGCAGGTGGCGTGCAGGTGGCGTGCAGGTGAGCGTGCAGGTGACTCAGTGCAGCGTGCAGGTGGCGTGCAGGTGGCGTGCAGGTGGCGTGCAGGTGGCGCGCAGGTGCGCGTGCAGGTGCGCGCGCAGACCGAGTGAACGCATCACGCCGACAACATCCTCCTCCCTCCCTCCTCCCTGCTGCTCCTCCTCCTCCTCCTCCTCCTCCTCCTCCCTCCTCCTCCTCCCTCCTCCTCCTCCTCCTCCCTACCTCCTTCTCCTCCTCCCCCCCTTCTCCTCCTACAGTCTTCCATGGGGCTCCAGGGGCCTGCGCTGTCAGACTTCGGATTCTTTTTAGATCGATGCTCTCTGAGCAGTGTCAATTTACAAAAAAAACAAAAAAAACGAACGGTGCTCACACCGTTGCTCCCCTTACCCTGCGGTCTTGCAGAGTTTCGCCCCTGTGAGATGTCTGGGCCGCGTGTCCTAGCAGAGCAGCGGGAAGGGCGACGAGCGAGAAGGGAGTCAGAAGAGGAATGGGATCGTGGGAGGAGGGCAGGATGAGGTTGGGGAGGCGGCAGGAGCACATGAACAAGATCTTGTTTCACTTCGCAGAAGTGGGCCCCTTCTTGGGCTGCCCAGGGTTAAACTTAGAACTGAGCCCAGCAAACAACTCAGTTGTGAACGCTAGCGTTCCTGGAGATGGGCGGCCTGTGCCGCCCTCTCGAGACCGGGCGCAGAGCTTCTTGCTCGCCGCCGCTGCATTGATCAGTGGCATCGCGGCTGCGCCATACACAGTTGAGGGGACGTACGAGCAAGCAGCACGGCGCAACGAGTCCGAAGGGAGGTACTTAGCAAGGTACCCTGGGTTCACGCCTTTCAAAGCCAAGCGCTCTGCATCGGAAATGAATCGGAACACCCGACGTTGTGGCCCAGGCAAATGCAAGTCATCTGTGCTAAGCAAGAACACATGTTTGTGATCGAGAGACGAGCGAAGCGTACCATCCTTGCCGAGCATCATGCTCTTGCGGTCCAAATTGACTGCGGCCACCATGGTAGTAGACCGCATCTGGGGATCCTCACGGACCAAGGACTTGATGTGGCGCTCGTAGTCCAGCAGGTTGTCTCGCATGTAGCGGGAAAGGATGTCCTTGCGATTGATGTTGCCCTCGGCTGGATCGAGGAAGTCGTAGAGACGGCCGCAGCAGCTGGGGGGCAACACGTTGGGCATAGCCCCAGCGTGGTTCTTCTTCATGCACCGCAAGAAAGAGATGGCGTCTGGTTGGGGCAAGCCGTAATATTGCGCCTTCAGCTCCACGATGTCCCAGTGGAACCCCGGGGCGTGTTTGGCGCAGAGCTCCATCACTTTCGGCAAGAAGGGCTCGCGCCTACCATGGGGTGTCATTGTCTCTATGGGGTGGGCAACTATGGCGGCGTGCAGCTCGCCACTGTTGATCATGTGCATGATGTACTGAAAGAATTTTGCGTACTCGTGCATGTCGCACGAGGTTATGCTTCGCCCGCCAGAGGCGCAGAGGGCCCAGGTAGGCACTGGTGGTTTGCCAACAACTATGTCGGCACCGTCGAACTCCGAGATCCCCTTATTGAGCACGCTACCTTTGACACGGCCGAAACAGGGAGCTGTCGAGAATGCGTGCTCGCGGACCAGCTTCTTGACCAACTTTGCGTGGTGCACGTCGGTGTAGCACGCGTTGACGCTCTCGACCACCAGGCCAGCAGCTTCGAAGACAGGCGCAGTCTCCACGATGCCGCCACAGGGAAATGCGATCCTGATGGGCCCAATTTCAAGAGGGTGCGAGCGAGCGAACAGCTGGTCGATGTATGTCTTGGCAGGGAAATATTCCGCCGAACGGATCAGCTCCTGCTGTGACGGAGTCGATGCTGGCGAGGATGTGTCTGGCGAGAAAGTTGCTGGCGAGGAAGTTGCTGGCGAGCATTGTGGTACCTCTTTTGGCGGGGTCCTGGTACCGCAGTCGGCCTCGCTGTCTGAGAAGATTTCCCGGGCGCGCTTCATGACGAAGTCGAGGGTGAAAGGGTCCACCGTGGGCATGGACGGCGTGTCCACTCTCGGTCTCTTAGTCGCCTGGTCAATCAAAGCCATCAGAGACCCTTCTGCTGGCATGCGCTTGGCTCTGGCAGCGGCGTCCATGGACGCGATGCGCCAGAAGTGATTCCGAAGAAAGACGCCTGAAACGTTTTTGAGCCAAAATGGCTCACATTTCGGATTGATGTGTTGATGATTGTCACGCAGGAGGGGTGGGGTAGGAAGAGACAGAGAACGATGGGGGTGGCCAAGCGTTTCGTAGCACGGCGGGCAGAGGCAGGTCAATGGTTCCCAAACAGTCCCCAGGGCAGGGGTTGGACGCAGGACACTTCGGGCCCAGGTTCTCCAGCCATTGCCCCCCGTCGCGCACGAGCAAAGGACCCTGGCCTCCGAGGTGTCAGCGAAGAGGGCGGAGGATAAGATTTTGACAAAGACGTGGAGGAGAATGCGGAGAGAGAGGGGAGGAAGGAGGAGGAGGAGGAGGAGGAGGAGGAGGAAAAGGAGGAGGCGGACCAGGACGAGGAAGAGGGGGAGGAGACCCAGGAGGAGGACCCACAGGATGAGGAGCGCACCATGTTTTACTCTTGCATTTCTCTAGCTGCGCTAGGCGTCTACTGGCCAGGGGCGGCAGAGGCGAGGGGCGCGTGATGGAACTTGGTTGAAACCACGTTCTCTCCCCAATGCGGCATTGACCCAACGCCTCTTTGCGAGTCCCCTCGCGCAGCAGCGGGTGCCGCAGCGCGCTGGCTTGGCTAAGCAGAAAGAAGGTGCGTGCATTTCAAGATGCCTGGCCCTGCGTGGCCACGAGGTCTCCTCGTGCAACATTAAAATGACTTGCCAAAATGGCATCGTCGCGCGCGGCTGAAAGAAAAAACTGCTCGCACTAAAACTGCTAGAGCTCGACTAGAGCTCGAGAAGGTACTCCTGGAGCCTCTTCCAGACAACCTGGGGCTCATACGTGTTCCACACAAACTTCTTATCATAGCGCGAGCCTGCCTCTGGCTTCACACGCCACAGGTGCTTCTCGTGGGAGCAGTACACAGTGGCCCCGCGGAAAGAGATCGGATCGAAGTACCCAGTCCCAGGATAGCGAGGTGCTGCCTTGGCAATCGTCTTGCCCCCGAAAGAGTTCTTGGCCTTAGCCTTGACCACGGGGCTCGCCTTGCCCTTGGCCTTCGCCTTGCCTTTCGCCTTCGGCATCGGCGGCGGCGAAGGAGTTCCGGGGGCCAACGTGGCGAGCTTCTTGGCAGGAGTTGCGCCCGAAGGCGCCGCGGCGGCCGGGCGCTTCATCACGCCCTTGGGGGCAGGGTTGAGCTTGGAGCTGATGCCATTCAACATGTCGTCCACCTTGGCAGACGCGGCCTCGCTTCCGCCAGCAGAGACCTGGAAGGGCACCAATGCCAGGCACTCTTGCCCCGGAAGCGGCGGCGGCGGCGCAGGCGTCGCAGGCGGCGCAGGCGGCAGCGGCGCAATCGCCAGCTGCTGCGGCGCTGATCCTGGGTCGAGGCCCCCAGGCGCGGCAGCGGCGGGCGCAAGCTGCAGCGAGGGCGCCTGCACAGGGGGCGCCTTGCCACTGGGCGGCGAAGTCCACGCCGTCGCCACCTGCGAAGCTGCAGCATGTCCCAGCTCAGCACCTTGGAGGGAGGATTGAACAGGCAGGCAGGCAGGCAGGCAGGAGGAGGAAGAGGAGGAGGAGGAGGAGAAGGAGGAAGAGGTGGAGGAGGAGGAGGAGGAGGAGCTGCAGCAGCAGCAGGATCAGGAGGATGAGGAGGAGGAGCAGGAGCAAGGAGGAGGAGGAGGAGGAGGGCGGGGAGAAGGAGGAGGAGGAGGAGGAGGAGGAGGAGGAGGAGGAAGGGGATTGAGGAGCTCAGGAGGAGGAGGAGGAGGAGGAGAAGGAGGAGGAGGAGGAGGAGGAGGAGGAGGAGGAGGAGTAGGAGGACTCCTTCGTCGTCGTCGTCGTTCTCCTCTCCTCTCCTCCTCCTCCTCCTCCTCCTCCTCCTCCTCCTCTTCCTCCTCCTCCTCCTCCTCCCCCTCATCCTCCCCTTTCTCGTCCTCCTCCTTCTCCTCCTCCTCCTCCTCCTCCTCATCCACGCATTTCGAACCCTCGGCACTGCGCCGAGCCCCAGCGCTGCCCGCGGGCACGACCATCTGCTGGGCGGGCGCGTTGGCGTCCATCAAGGGAAGCGAGTGGCCCACGACGGCCGGGCAAGACCGTGCCCGAGGCACTGCCGGCGCGCCTCGGCGGGGCGGCGGGGCCCTGACGGCAACGAGGCCGTTCGTGATCCGACGCGGCATGGAATTCTTCATCATCTCGATCAGCTCCGGGCGAAGATCCTCTGGCGGGTCGACGGGAGGGGCTGCGAGATACAGCAGGTTGAACAAGGTAGAATCAGTGCTGACCAACTCCTCTGGGCTTTCAGGGTAGTTGAGGATCAACTGCTCGTGGGCGGGCACGTTGCGACGGATGGCGAACAGGCCCGCCTTGATGGAGTCTCTCCACCAGATGGCGTTCGTCATGCTGTGGTCCCCCTGCGCCCACTGACCTACGGCGCCGAACTTTGCAATGGTGTGTTCTGATGGGAAGAACAAGCGCAGCGAGGTCATCTTGCTGATGATGACGCCGACCGCCTGGTCAGGCGATCCTCGCAGCGCCTGCCACTCGGCTTCGATGAAGTACCTTTCTGGGTAGTCCAAGGTCTGCTTCTTGTCCATTGGCAGGATGGCAGGGGTCTCGGCCGTCCCGGAGACGTCGGCCTTGCTGTTGACTGCCTCGACGATGGCGGCCCTGTCGATTTCAACGAAGGGGCAGATCTCTGTTGCGTTCATGGCTTCCACCACGTCCATAGCAGCCTCCAAAGATATGCTAGAACCAAGAGCATCCAACTGGCGCAGAATAGCACTGCAAGCGTTCCTCGAGATGTATGAGTGCTTGTCGCTGAAAGGCTCGATGCCTCCATTGGCGAGGTTGCAACTGATGAACTGGATCCTGGATTTTGCGAAAGCCAGAAACAAGTTGGTGCGCTTGGCCACTGGAGTGGCCGACATCTCGCTTGGATCGCAGTTCACGTGGACGAGCAGTGAACAAAATTGGCAAAGAAGTCTGAGCCAAAAAAGGAACGGTGCGAAGATGGCGAGGGCGATGATGGAACAATCGCACTGGGATCCTGCGCTAGGTCGCTGCTCATGCTCCTGGGGTCCTGAGGTCCAAGGGTCCTGGGCTTGGGCTTTGTCTTCCTATGGAAGAGGCAGGCCTGGTGCTACGTGCTTCCTTTCCTCCTCCTTCACGTCCTTCTCCTCATCTTCGTCCACCTCCTCCTCCTCCTCCTCCTCCTCCCCCCCCTCCTCCTCCCTCCTCCTCCTCCTCCCCCTCCTCCTCCTCATCATCCTCATCCTTCTCCTCATCCTCCTGCTATTCCTCCTCCTCCTCTTCATCCTCCCAAGCAGGTGCTTCAAACTGTGGGTGCTCAAAGAGCCAGCTGGGGAGAAGTGGATCGCCCCCGTTGTAACAAATATTGCTGGGCCTTATGATCTGAGGGCTTGCTGCGGCGCTCGAGAGGGGCCCCGCGATTTGAAAACACGGGACGAGGGGGGCGTAGGCAGGTCACAACGGTCTGAGGAATTGGATTGGATATGAGACTTGGTCTGGTTAGGGGAGAGGAGGGGGGGGAGGAGGAGGAGGAGGAGGAGGAGGAGGAGGAGGAGAAGAAGGAGGAGGAGGAGAAAGGGGAGGATGAGGAGGAGGAGGAGGAGGAGGAGGAGGAGCAGGAGGAGCTCAGGAGGAGGAGGAGGAGAAGGAGGAGGAGGAGTGGGAGAAGGAGGAGGAATAGGTTGCGGCAACAGCAACAGCATGGACTCACACCATTTCACTGTATCGCTTTCTGGATGCACTGATCACGCAAAAGGTTACGGCGGCAAACCACACGCCGCCGAAGGCTATGATATTGCGTATACACACATATGGACATAGCCAGGCGTGATTCGAGAGCATCTGAGGGAAACTGGACTGAAAAAAAAACACTCGGCTGCAACAGCGACAGAATGCTCCTAGTGGATCTGACTGGGAGCCTAAGCTGACGGCCTTCGCGCAACTTCAAGTGTCTACTCACCTGGCAGAGGCGTTCGCACCCCTTGAAGGCCCCCTGGTTGATTTGTCCTGGGAGCTGCTCGACGCCTCAGACCTGCTCGCGACCTGCAGCCGGGGCCTCTGCAGCTTGGGCCTCCTCGAGCTTCTCCTCCTCCTCCTCCTCCTCGAGCATCTCCTCCTCCTCCTCGAGCATCTCCCTGATGCAATTGATCTGGCCCTTCAGCACGTCGATGGTGGGCCCGGCCTGCTGCAAGGCCAACTCGGCATCCTTGATGGCAGCAGCAGCGCAATCGGCATCCTCCAGGGCGAGGTTCAGGTTGGCCACGACCGAGGCGATGAGAGGTTTCATTCCCTGCGCCGAGCTCTGCCACAGGCGCGCAATGGATCTGAACCCCATGATCCAGACTACCCCGGACCCTCTCGGAAGGACATCTGAAAACTAGCTCCAAGGGAAAGGGGGGATGGGCCAGGTCTCCATTGCGTGCTCTGTTGGCGGGGCTGGCACCTGAGCCTTGGAGACGAGCAGTGCGGGCAGCATGTCTTTCACCGACTTCTCGCCAGCTTCCATCATCAAGACGTCGAGCTCCTCAGACTTCCCGTCGCAGGACTTGACGAGCTTGTCGATTTTCTTCACTACGCCCGGCTTGGGCTTCACGATCTTCGGGCCTGTCGGCAACTGCTCCGCGGCCTGACTCTGGCCGCCGTTCTCCTGCTTCTTCCCGCGCCCCTTCTTCCCCTTGGGCTGCGCCTCGCCCTGCTGGTCAGCCTTGCGCTTCGACCCCTTGATCGTCGAGTCTTGGGAAGTACTGATCTCTTCCGTCCTCCTCTTCTCGGTTCTCTGCAGGCTCTTGCTCTGGATGGCGCTGTCCTCGTAAACCGTGACCTGCCGAGTCGGGTGGATGATCGACCTCGCATTCTTGATGATGTTCCTCGCCTGGTCCTCCCGCCCCTTGTATTTCGTGAACAGCTCTGCCTCGTCCATCCACCCTTCGCAGTTGCCGCCGAACTCGTCGATGTTCGAGAGGATGTTGTGCTCTTGCACGACCTGTCTCACTGCTTTCTTCCAATCCTCCCCGGAGAGCGTGTTGAGCATCTCGACATGGGCTGTCTTGACGTCCGACGGAAGTTTGTTCCAATTCTCCGCGAGGTCTGGGTCGGACGTCTTCAAGCGGTTCACCTTGCCACGGAGACTGTTGCAGTCATTGCACCTCCAGGTAGGCTCTCCACTGGCGAGCGCACCTGCTCGCTTGAGCTCCGCACACGGCACGTCCCTCTTGCAGGTCATGCAGGGGAGGCACTCAACAGCCGCAGCAGCAGCCATGGTGATGCGAGGATGCAAATCGGGTTCGCCCGAACAGGAGACTTGCCACAACCACAGGCCCGAAATTTGAGCCAAAAACAGCTGCGGCGGAGGGGAGGACGGGGAGGAGGAGGAGGACTCTGGAAATGGGGGAGGACGGCGCCCCCCCCGGGTGGAAGACAGAGTGGGTTCTGGACACGGCCCACAGCGTTAAGGACGACATTCGGGTTGGCCTTGTGACAATTGCTCGCCAGCCCTTGCGACCGAGGGCAGCCCCTGCGCGCCGCGCCCTTCCCCCTAGGTAGCGGAGCCTCTGCAACGCAACGCAACGCAGCGAAACGCAACGCAAAGCAAACGCAACTTGCGGCAACGCAACGCAGCGCAACACAGCGCACGTGTAGCTTAATTCGGCACGATATGCTTTTCATAACTTTTCGTAACTGATCGTAACTTTTCGTAAGTGATTTGTAACTTTCGTAAGTGATTTGTAACTTTTCGTAACTCAACTTAACTTTCGCTAAGTGATTTCTATTTTTGCACATCCGAATTATGACTAGTTAAGTTGAGTTAGCCCAAATCAATTATATGTCGGCGCAAGCGCTTATGAGTGGATATACATCCACGCTAACCTACTTACCAGTTAGGTTCCACTTGCAAGTGGTTGCGCGCTTATAACCCAGCTTGCAACTAGGGTTGGCGGCTTATGACTCGGGTTACAACTGAGGTTATAAGTACGCAACCCCAAAAGCAATGGAAGTACTGGGACCAGGACCACGACAGTGGCAGGGGCACAAGGAGCAACCCCTGGCGCCAGCCAGAATCGCGCCGCTCGTGCCACAGGGACGATCGCCGCCACCCTGACACCAGCCGGACGCGGGCAATCTCCCGCGTTGGCTGGCAGCGCCGCCCACGCGAGACAGCAGTCACACACCTGAGGAGGCTGCAGGCGGAAGGGGGATACAACTTCAAGGCAGCCTGGCATTCGTGGCGCAGGCACAGGTGCAAGGAGCAGGGCAAAATCAAATCCAGAGACCAGGTCCCTTTCGACCCGAGCCGCCGGCAGCATTGGATAATTGACAAATTCCTGGGTGACATGAACACCAGCAACCATCGCGTGGAAGCGTGGTCCCGCAGCGCAGGCGTCTACGTGGACTGGGAGCGGAAGCAGAGGCTGTGCCAGGACGCACAGAGGAAAAGAGAGGTCGCCAAGGGTGACGGGCGCGAAGACCAGGCGCGCAGCTCCGGGTACTACGGCACCTGGACTGGAAAGCGCCCGCGGCGCTGACCAGCCGGCGACCTGACCCCCTCGCCCTATGGCAGCACGACGCAACCGCCCCCGCACTCCCACCACCTGCGCCCCCGTCCCCCACCCCCCTTTTCACCTGACATGGGACCGCGTGTCCTCCCTTTCCCCCCACCTGTACCCCACTGCCCTTGTGGCGTGCACGCCCCGCGGGCTACGACTGCTTGCCGGTCCACCTGGTCACTTGTACACATCGGGGGCCGTTCCCCCTGCGAGCACCTGCGGTTCGGACTGACGCGATGACGACTGGCGCGGCGCGCCCTGTCTTCTACATGATCTGGGAAAGCGTGTCCTACCTGTACCCATCGGGGCCCAGTCCCCCACGTGAGCACCCACGGTGCGGGCTGACGCGACTACGGTTGGCGCGGGACGCCGGCCTCTCTCCTCCCTGTTCGCTTCGTCCCCCCCGCTCGCTTCCCCCCCCTCCCATGGCGGCAGCGCCCGGCACTGCGCGGCTTCGGCCCAGTGCCGGGCGCTACACCTTGCCGCCTCGGCGGCCCCGCTCGCCATGGCGCTGCGCTGCTCAGGCCTGGCCCTCGGCCATGCGGACGTGGGCGCATCGTGCGTGGCAGCTGCCCGTTTTCACGCGCTGACTGTGCATGTCAGATATCCTCCCTGCACTCCACCGACATCCTGTCGGACACGGACGGCCCTCGTGTGTGGCCGCACCTCTTGCTGGCTGCTTCGTGGTCGTGGATTGGACTACCACCCCAGGCCGCTTCCGCACCTCCCGGTGGCACAACGTTGCACATCGCCTTCGTGGTGCTGTTTTTCCTCCTGGGCCTCCTCCGCACCATCCGGTGGCACAACGTTGCTCATCGCCTTCATGGTGGTCATCTCCCCCCTGGACGTCGACCTGGTCAAGTTGCACGTCCTCCTCTGCAATGCTTGAGGCTGGTGTTCACAACGTGCCGCCTGCACCCCGGGCCCCGCCCACTCCGGCCGCCTGTGGCCCCGCCCGCCTGTGCCCTGTCTCCCTAATTAAAGCTGTGCGTAGCCCGCCTAGCTTTTGGCGGAAGATCCCCGCCGACCAAAAAGTGTGCGAAGAAGGCTCAGACAACCCCCAAAAATGCAAGTTGTAAAACGCAACGCTTGCAAAGTCAGGGTCGTCGCCAATAACATTCATCGACGACGGTATGATCATGGATGTAACTCTCGGGCGCAAGGGCTGCCCGACCCATTCGTAGAACATCTCCGGGAGATGACCTCCCCGACTGTTGACGCTGCTTCTGAACAACTTGCACAATCGAATCCCCGTAACAAAGTGCACTCAAGACTGTTTGGGCTCCACTGCAACCCACCATCTCGCATAGAGGCGGTTGTCGTCGTCGCCCCGCTTATGTGGACAAGGCCCTCGGGGACACAAGCAAAGGAGCCTCTAGGATGCCTGCTTGGACGCCTGCGCAATAATGTCGCGACACTTCTGTTGCAGCTCGCGTGCCAACCTCGTTCCTCGCCATACTTTCGGTGGCTGGTGGCGGGGGCGGAGGGTGAAGGAAGCGGACGAGGGGGACCTGAGGGGGAGAATTCGCCGGCCCAACGGGCCAGAGGCGTGCTAAGATCTCCGGTAACTGCTCAACAATAGTTCTAGTTCGCGCGCGCGGGGCGGGCCCTGGGGGTCCCCGGACGAAAAATACCCTGGCAAGGTCCCGGCAAGGTCCCGGCAAGGTCCCAGCAAGGTCCCGGCAAACTCCCGGCAAGGTCCTGGCAGACTCCCGGCAGACTCCCGGCAAGGTCCCTTGTCGGAGCCCAGGAGGGCTCGAAACGGTCCAAGAGAGGCCCGAGAAGCCCTCCAGACGGTCCAAGAGAGCCGGGAGACGCCGAAATATCACTCCCAAACGCCTGCGATGGCCTTCAAGACGCCCCAAGAGGTCCCTAAGCGGCGCCCCAAGAGGGCTCCCACAAGCAAAGATCGTCCCATTCCCTTAGGAAAACGTGAATTTTTATCAGATCCGCCTCTTCGTCTTTCACACCTTTCAAGGCGGTCCAAGAGGCCCCCAAGATCACCCCAAGACGGCCCGATAGACCCTCAAGACCGCTCAAAGACGGCCCAAGAGCGCTCCAAGAAGGCCCAATAAACCCTCAAGAACTCTTTTTCGGAGCCCAGGAGGGCTCCAAATCGGTCCAAGAGGGGCCCGAGAAGCTTTCCAGACGGTCCAAAATAGCCGGGAGACGCCGGAATATCACTCCCAAGCGCCTACGATGGCCTCAAGACGGCCCAACAGGCCTTCAAGACGCCCCAAGAGGTCCCTAAGAGGTCCCTAAGCGGCGTCCCAAGAGGGCTCTCACTAGCAAAAATCGTCCCATTCCCTTGGGAAAACGTGCATTTTAAACATATCCGCCTCTTCGTCTTTCACACCTTTCAAGGCGGTCCAAGAGGCCCCCAAGATCACCCCAAGACGGCCCGAGAGACCCTCTGGACCGCTCAAAGACGGCCCAAGAGCGCTCCAAGAAGGCCCAATAAACCCTCAAGAACTCTTTTTCGGAGCCCAGGAGGGCTCCAAATCGGTCCAAGAGGGGCCCGAGAAGCCCTCCAGACGGTCCAAGAGAGCCGGGAGACGCCGACATACCATCCCCAAGCGCCTACGATGGCCTCAAGACGGCCCAACAGGCCTTCAAGACGCCCCAAGAGGTCCCTAAGCGGCGTCCCAAGAGGGCTCCCACAAGCAAAAATCGCTCATTCCCTTAGGAAAACGTACATCTTTTACATATCCGCCTCTTCGTCTTTCACACCTTTCAAGGCGGTCCAAGAGGCCCCCAAGATCACCCCAAGACGGCCCGAGACACCCTCTAGACAGCTCAAAGACGGCCCACGAGCGCTCCAAGAAGGCCCAATAAACCCTCAAGAACTCTTTTTCGGAGCCCAGGAGGGCTCCAAATCGGTCCAAGAGGGGCCCGAGAAGCTTTCCAGACAGTCCAAGAGAAGACGCCGGAATATCACTCCTAAACGCCTACGGTGGCCTCAAGACGGCCCAACAGGCCTCCAAGACGCCCCAAGAGGTCCCTAAGAGGTCCCTAAGCGGCGTCCCAAGAGGGCTCAAAGCAATCGTCCCATTCCCTTGGGAAAACGTGCATTCTTAACATATCCGCCTCTTCGTCTTTCACACCTTTCAAGGCGGTCCAAGAGGCCCCCACGATCATCCCAAGACGGCCCGAGAGACCCTCTAGACAGCTCAAAGACGGCCCAAGAGCGCTCCAAGAAGGCCCAATAAACCCTCAAGAACTCTTTTTCGGAGCCCAGGAGGGCTCCAAATCGGTCCAAGAGGGGCCCGAGAAGCCCTCCAGACGGTCCAAGAGAGCCGGGAGACGCCGAAATATCACCCCAAGCGCCTACGATGGCCTCAAGACGGCCCAACAGGCCTTCAAGACGCCCCAAGAGGTCCCTAAGCGGCGTCCCAAGAGGGCTCCCACAAGCAAAAATCGCCTCATTCCCTTGGGAAAACGTGCATTTTTTTACATATCCGCCTCTTCGTCTTTCACACCTTTCAAGGCGGTCCAAGAGGCCCCCAAGATCACCCCAAGACGGCCCGAGAGACCCTCAAGACCGCTCAAAGACGGCCCAAGAGCGCTCCAAGAAGGCCCAAGAAACCCTCAAGACGGTCCAAGAGGCCCCAAGACGGCCCCATGATTGAGGTCCACAGGGGCAACCTGAACGGAAATTTTGAGCCTCCCGCCCAAACACGCCCCCGAAATGCCCCTACAAGCCCCCAAGTAGCCCCACGAAGCCCCCAAGAGAGCCCCAAGAGGCCCCCAACAGGCCGCAAGAAAGCCCCAAGAGGCCCCCAAGAGACCCCCAGGAAGCTCCCAGGAGGCCCCCAAGAGGCCAGGCAGACCCCCCCAAGAGACCACCAAGAGGGCCCACCCAGAGCCATCCACGAGGCCTCCCAAAGTTCCCAAGAAGCTCCCACGAAGCTTCCAAGGGCTCCCAAGACCCCACGAGGCCTCCAAGAGCTCCCAAGAAGCTTCCCAGAAGCCTCCAAGGGCTCCCAAGCGGGTCACAAGTACTCCTCCTGAGAAGCTCCTTAATGCTCCCAGAAGAGACTCCCAGAAGCATCCATGAGCTCTCCGAGATGCCCCCTGCCCAGATCCCCAACACTCAATTTTTCTCGCGTCCCTCACCCTTGGATCCTTCACTGCGTTTTCCTCCAATTCAAGTCTGTTCTGATGCATCATCACATGCGTGGCGCGCGAGCGCCCGTGACGGGTGGGTAGCGCGACCGCGGCGGCGCCGGTCGGGTCCGGCGGGCGGGACAATTCGCCGGCCCAACGGGCCAGAGGCGTGCTAAGATCTCCGGTAACTACTTAACAATATTTCTAATTCGCGCGCGCGGGGCGGCCCCTGGGGGCCCCAGACGAAAAGTACCCCGGCCGATCCCCGGCCGGGTCCCGGGCGATCTCCAGGGTATTTTTCGCCATCCCTCACGAGGATCGTGGCCTCCGAGGGGGTGGCTGCAATCGACTACCCCCCCTCCCGCCCCAAGGGGCCCCCAAGAGCCCCTAAGAGGCCCCAGGGGAGCCCAAGACGCCGCCAAGGAGCCCCAAGACGCTCCCAAGAAGCCCCCAAGAGGCCCCCTAAGACGGCCCCAAGAGACCCCAAATAACGCTCCAGGGCCGGCGGAATGAGCGAAGCGATTAAATCAGGGGAGGGGGCGAAGAGGAGGGGTGGAGGGGAAGCGCCGTTTGTTTCCAACTCCTCCTCGTCCTACTCGTCCTACTCCTCCTCCCACTCTCACTCACGTTATCCTTCTCGTCCTTCCCTTGTCTCGCATGTTCCGCATCCACCTTGTCTCCATCATCTGGATGGTATGGATGATATTTGTTCAAGTGGCATGGCGCAACAGTTGACCAACTGAGCAAAGAGCAAAAGGTGGAGGACAGGGTGAAGAAGAATTCGGAATCAAGAAAAAGGCGGAAATTGGCGTGCCCCGTAAAAAGGGCTCCGTTTGACACTCGAACGTATCATGGCTAAACAGCCCCTGCTGGCCTTCTCCAAAAAAGCCCGAATTCCGTTACCGCCCCATACGGCGCACATAGAAAGCATGGCCCCTCACTGCCCGATTGTGTACACCTTCCTTCTCGAATCCGCCAGTCCCCAGGGGGCGCCAAGCCGCAACGTCACTGCTGGGCCGCTGTCGGCTATGGTGCACATTGCAATTATTTGCTAGACGAGTGGCAGAATCTGGCATACTCGCTAATGTATTTGATGTACACGCTCAAAACTTATGCTAATACATCTCCCAGTAAGAAATTGAAATCCAACTTCGCTGAATTTCTTAGCCCTCTTGCGAGAGCCAGCTTTGAAGCGTGCAGTTTCTTAGCGCAGCGCGGCGCCACTGTTGGTGGTTTTGACCGAGATTGCGCCGTTCCCGATGCCGCTTGCGCGGGGCCTGGGGCTCTGCAGCAATGTATGAAACACAACATGCAGGAACATGTGGAGACAGATGTGGCGGGGTATGTGGACGAAGACCGGCGGGAAATCTGGTTGAAGATCTGGAGAACGATCTGGGAAATATCTACAGTACAGGAAAGATCTCGAGGAAGACCCCAGTGAAGATCAGTGTGAAAATCTGGGGGAAGAGTTGGAGAAGATCTGGGGGAACATCTGGAGGAAGATCAGGAGAAACATCTAGTGGAAGATTTGGGGGACATTTAGAGGAGAGATCTCGAGGACGACCCAGGTGAAGATATGGATGAAGATCTAGGAGAAGATCTGGGTGAAGATCTGGGGTAATATCTGAAGGATGATCTGGAAAAAACAGCTGGAGAAAGATCTGGAGGAGAGGTCTGGGTAAAGATCTGGGTGGAGATCTGCGGGGAGATCTGGAGAAGATCTGGAGGAATTCTGGTGGAAGAGTAAGAGATAAAACTGAGGGAAGATCTGGAGGAGAGATCTCGGGGAAGATCTGGTTGAAGGTCTGGGGTAAGATCTGGGAAAGTTCTGGAGGAATGTCTGGAGACACATCTGGAGGAGAAATCTCGGGGAAGATCTGGGGGAAGATCTGGCTGAAGATCTGGAGGAAGACCGGGAGAAGAAGTTTGGGAAGATCTGGGGGAACATCTGGAGAAATATCTGGTGGAGAATCTGGAGGGAAAATTTTGGGAACGATCTGGGCGAAGATCTGGGTGAAGATTTGGGGGAAGATCTGGACCAAGATCTGGGGGCAGATCTGAAGGAAGATCTGGAGAAAGATCTGGGGGAATATCTGGAAAAGAGATCTCAGGGAAACTCTGGGTGAAGATCTGGGGCGAGATCTGGAGGAAGATCTGGTGAATATCTACAGTTGAGGAGAGATCTCGACGAATACCCCGACGAAGATCTGGGTGAAATGCTGGACGAAAATCTGGAGAAGATCTGGAGGAGACATCTCGAGGAAGATCTGGGTGAAGATCTGGGTGAAAATCTAGGGGAAGATCTGGGTGAAGATCTGGGGTAACATCTGGGGGAAGATCAGGAGAAATAGCTGGAGAAAGATCTAGAGGAGAGATCTCTGGGAAGATCTGGGTGGGTATCTGGGGGGGGAGGCCTGAAGATCATCTGGGGGGAATTCTGGTGGAAGAGTTGGAAAACAATATGAGGGCAGATCTGGAGGAAGATCTGGGTGAAAATCTGGGGGGAGATCTGGGAAAGATCTGGAGGAGGATCTGGAGGAGGATCTGGAGACACATCTGGAGGAGAAATCTCGAGGAAAATCTGGGTGAAGATCTGGCTGAAGATCTGGAGGAAGACCGGGAGAAGAAGTTTGGGAAGATCTGGGGGAACATCTGGAGAAATATCTGGTGGAGAATCTGGAGGGAAAATTTTGGGAACGATCTGGGCGAAGATCTGGGTGAAGATTTGGGGGAAGATCTGGACCAAGATCTGGGGGCAGATCTGAAGGAAGATCTGGAGAAAGATCTGGGGGAATATCTGGAAAAGAGATCTCTGGGACATTTAGAGGAGAGATCTCGAGGACGACCCAGGTGAAGATATGGATGAAGATCTAGGAGAAGATCTGGGTGAAGATCTGGGGTAATATCTGAAGGATGATCTGGAAAAAACAGCTGGAGAAAGATCTGGAGGAGAGGTCTGGGTAAAGATCTGGGTGGAGATCTGCGGGGAGATCTGGAGAAGATCTGGAGGAATTCTGGTGGAAGAGTAAGAGATAAAACTGAGGGAAGATCTGGAGGAGAGATCTCGGGGAAGATCTGGTTGAAGGTCTGGGGTAAGATCTGGGAAAGTTCTGGAGGAATGTCTGGAGACACATCTGGAGGAGAAATCTCGGGGAAGATCTGGGGGAAGATCTGGCTGAAGATCTGGAGGAAGACCGGGAGAAGAAGTTTGGGAAGATCTGGGGGAACATCTGGAGAAATATCTGGTGGAGAATCTGGAGGGAAATTTTTGGGAACAATCTGGGCGAAGATCTGGGTGAAGATCTGGGCGAAGATCTGGAGGAAGATCTGGGGGCAGATCTGGAGGAAGATCTGGGGAAGAGATCAGGGGGAAGATCTCGAGGAGAGAGTTCGGGGACACGCTTACTGACGATGTGGGGGAAGATCTGGAGAATATCTGGGGCAAGATCTGAAGGAAGATTTGGACAGAGATGTGGGGCATATCCACAATAGAAAAGAGATCTCGAGGACGACCCTTGTGAAGATTTGGGGAAGATCTGCGGGAGGATCAGGAGGATGATCTGGAGAAACATCTGGTGGAAGATCTGGGGGATATCTAGAGGAGCGATCTCGAGTAAGGTGAAGATCTGGATGAAGGACTGGTTGAAGATCTAAGGGGAAATCTGGGTGATGATGTGGGGTAATACCTGGAGGAAACTTTGGAGAAAGATCTGGAGGAAGACCTAGAGGAGAGATCTCGGGACAGATCTGAGTAGATATCTGGGGGAGGATCAGGAGAAGATCTGGGGGGAATCCTGGTGAAATGAAGGGGGGAATCCTGGTGAAATGAAGAGATAAAACTGAGGGAAAATCTGGAGGAAATCTGTGTAAAAATCTGGTTGAAGATCGGGGAAAAGATCTGGGACAGATCTGAAGGAATATCTGGGGACACATCTGGAAGAGAGACCCCGCGGAAGATCTGGTTGAAGATGTGGAAGAGGATGTGGAGAAGAATGTGGAGAAGATCTGGGGGGAGATCTGGGAAAACATCAAGTGCACAATCTGGGGGAGAGATCTTGGGAAAGATCTGGGCGACGATCTGGGGGGGGGAGATCTGGACGAACACATGGAAGCATATATAGAGTAAGATCTGGAGGATGATCTCAGGAAAATCTAAGCAGATATCTGGAGGAATATCTGGCGAATATCTAGGAAGATCGAGGGAAGATTTGGGAGACGATCTCGAAGAAAATCTGGGGAAGATCTAAGAATATGCAGGGGAGATCCGGTGGAAGATCTGGGGAAGTTCTAGAGGATGGGTGATCTGGAGGAAAGTCCGAGGAACATCTAGGAAGATCTGGGGGAGATCTGGAGGAAGATCGGGAAGAAATCTAAGGCCTCTAGGGGTCATCAAGAGGAAAGTCTCGAATCACATCCGCGAGAATATCCAGAAGATCCGGAGGGCGATCGGGACAAAGATGCGAGCGTTCAGAAACTGGGCCAGCGCTTGGGAAGTCGCTGCCAAAATTTGAAGAAAAAAAGCGAGACCCAACTTGGCGGGAGTTCCCTAACAAAATACATCACTGCAGTGCGTGGGTCTGCGGTCTGCCTCATCAGCGGTGTGGGTCATAGAGCTCGACATGGCAATCCAAAAGGTTTCCGTTAAGCACGGGCGAATGCCTAGGAATGCGTTGGGGCCCGGCCGGCCCGGCGCGCCCTTTTTTCCTCAAGTAGAACCGCGACATCTGCGAGAACACGCAATGACCAACTGCGACAACCGCTGATGGCGGCAGCGGCGAAATATGGAAAAAGGGTAGAGTCCGAACAACTCCCTCCGCGGCAGGATGCGTAGGCCTGGTTCACTTTGCGCCAGGAGTGCCGGACTTCGCGCCATCCCCAAGCCATTCGGCCTCCAAGGTGCCGAGCGCAAAAAAAGATTGGACGGGGCGCAAGGCAGGATGGCAGCTACTCGTGGCAGAGCTTTCAAAGCAAGCCGAAGCAGACTGGCGCACCCCACAAACAAAGAGTGCGCCAGCTCATGTCAAAAGCGTTCGTTATCCAACTAACAGTTCCCTCACAAGTCGGCGAAGCTGAAGCCGCCGTCGTGGCCATATTGCGCCCCCACGGCTGGTAGCTGGCAACGTCTGGAATCGCCTCCAAGACGATCTTTTTCGACTTACCTTCGTTATTTTAATATGGAATAGAAGCTGGGGCATTATCCATCAACGGGAAAAGGGGGCCATCGCCGCCGCCGTCGCCCCCTGGCGGGCCACCCCCAGGCGGTCCTCCGCCGCGCTGGCGCCGGCGATCTGGATTGCTCGCCCTCTCCGTCGGGCGTTGAATGCCCGCCGTCTTCAAGGAAGAAGTCGACATCGCCCTCGCCACCATCGCCACTATCATCTCCGCCGCCATCTGCACCTGGGCGTTGCGGCATTGGTGCCTCCCTCGGGGTGGTGCCTCATTGCCCTTATCTTTCTCTTTGAGCATGCTCGGCAAACTCCCGGGCACTGGAGGTGCGCGCCCTGGGAGTGAGGTAGCCGCGCTGGCCCGCCCTGCCCCTGATTCGGCATTCGCTATGGTGGCGGCCGCTTCAGCCCTTTCCTCGTGCATCTCCTGGATCTAAACCCTGCGTTCAGCGCGCGCCCCGGCGTTCTCCTCTTCGCCCTGCATCGCCTGCGCGAGCATTTCCTCGAGTCTCTCTTTTTCGGCCCTCGCGGAATCTTCGAACTCAAGTAGCCCCTTCGACTTAGCGCTCTCGGTCCGACGACCATCACCTTCCGGGGCGTAGCCCTCGGCGCGAGTGGTCCGATGCGACCTTTTCACGCGATGCCGCTCTCGGCATACGCGCAGCGGCGCCATGTTCCTGAAGTTTCTTGCTCGCCTGACGTTCCTCGCTTTCTTTGTGCTGAAATTGTTCCTCGTCTACGTTCTTCTTAGCTGATGAGTCCTTTCCGCATCGGCGCGCGCGTCTTGCCATTCCGCGCAAAGTGGTCGTCGCGCGCGCCTTTCTCGCAGGGCGAGCCAGTCGCGAGTAGCCACTTTGGAACGCAGATCACACCACAGGGCTCCCGCATGGAGATTCCGACCTGAGTTCCCACGCGCGGCTGGTCGCCCAGCCGCGGCCAGCGCGAACGAATGAGCTGGAGACGCCGCCGCCGTGCTCGCCTGAGTTGTCGACCCAGCGCGCCGAGATGTTGCCGAAGACGCTCCATTCGGATGCCGTTGGATCTGGTGCCGATCAGGCTTGCGCCACAGACTGCCCCACTCGGCTTCCCGTCTCATCATCGCCAGGGCAGCCTCCATTTCCGCCGCGCGAGTCTGCGCTGCGACTTTCTCCTCAACACTCACCTCAACTCGTCGCGTTTCCTCGCGGGCGCGTGGCATCGCGGCCTCGGATCGAGCATGGCGCTCTCGTCCGCGACGAGTCGGTTCGTCTCGGCCTGCTGCATAGCAGCGGCAGCCTCTGCGGCTAATTGCGCGTCCTGATAGTCTGCTGCTCGCCACTCCTTGCCGGCCTGCGTCGTAGTCGCCCGCTGAGCTTCGCCGGCCCCCCGCACGGCGCGCCTCGCCTCGTCTGCGAGATGCCCCTCTGAAGCTGTGATTGGCGCTCGGAGGCGGCAGTGTGCTCATGCCTACTGGCGAGCTCCCTCATTTCCTCTGTCGCGGCGTGAGCCTGTTGAGCTGCCGGCGCGGGTTGGCGCTCTCCAAGGCAGCGCGCGGCGTTCGCCATGGCCCCCCAGTCTCGCTCCATCTGAAGGGTGGCAGCCGCTTGATGTTGAAACTCCGACTGCCTGAATTGCCCGCGCATTTCAGCCAGGTCTCGCCCCCGTATTTCCACGCGCGAGCCCGGGGCCGCGCGGGTTGGACATGGGGAATTTAATTTACAAGGGCCACAAATATCAGAGCACCCAAAACAAATTGGCTTCTTACAGTGGCCCGATAAGCCAGGGCACCGCGATTCTGGCACCACAGCGCACTTCGGTCCATAGTTGGCACGCATGGCGTTGATGCGCATGCTGAAGGTGCTCGATCTTCCTAACAAGTTGGACGACTCAGATATCTCGGATCGCGGCCTTGGGCCCCTGGGCCCGCCTCTCTCGGTGCATCTCCCGCGGGGGGGGCGGGCGCGTAAATCGAGTGCCCCGAACGTCGAGGTCCGCCGCGGGGGCCCGGGAGCATCGCTCCCAGGCATTGCCCCCGGAGCGGGCATAGGGTGGTGCTCTGGGGTATCGCCAAAATTACTTCGACTCCCGAGTGGCGAGGTCATCGAAAGACAAGTGCGCTCGCGTCTCTGCTTGCTCGACGACCTTGCGGGGCCGCCCGCGAACTCCACGTCTGTGATATCCTGCAAATTCCGTTCCAAGTCCAAAGAATCATCGGATGGGAACGCGCGCCCTCGCCGCGCGCGGGCGGTGCCTGCGCGGAGGGGGGGGGGGGGGGGGGGAAGATCACCCAATGGAACAAGAGACGTTCCATCATAGACCTCGCACCCCTCGTCGCGTGGCCCCTGATCACCATGGAAACCAATTGGCTTGGGCGTTAACTTGCGCGAGAAATCCCCCCCCCCCCCCCGATGATGCGGCCTCCACGTCGCGGTCGTCGAGCGGCATCATGCCCCCTGCATCTTCTCCGCCCGGGCCGAGTCGAGCGGCGCGCTTGATTCTCGGGGCGCCAAGGCAAGGCGCATCGTCGCACGAGAGATTCCAGCACATGGCGGTGGAAAGACGTCGGTTTGGTTCCCCGACATAGTCAGCATAACCGTGCTCAGGAAGATCCGCACTCGCGCCATGGCGCGGTCCCTCTTCGGGGCGCACATCATGTTTGGATGGGTGGAAAGTAGTTCCCTCATCTGGTCGAACCACTTTAGTCGAGACCAGACCTTTCGGCTGATGGTCCATACGTTGTCGACGCTTCGTTGATGCGGGCTCCTTCTTGATCATATTGATAAGGCAAACATAGCCATGATCGTCTCGGAATTATGCATCCTCCTCTTCTTCCTGTAGTAGGAAATGAGTTCGGTTGGATGTCCGCGAGGCTCTGGGATAGCAACAAGATAGGAGGAGGCCGGCCGGCCGGGGGGGGGCGCCCGGGAGGGCGCGCGCGCCGGGCGGGCGGGCCGCGATCCTTTTTAGATGAGCCAGCCCACGGCAGCGGCGTCGAAGCTGCGGGTCAGAAATGGGCCCGGGGGGGGGCTAAATCAACTTTCGCGCCAGGGGGAACAACGGATGAAGGGGCGGGCTTCAAATTATACAACAAGCCCGCCGCAGGCGCCGATTTTTTCTTCAAACCAATGTGGATCGGTCGCGGGTGGGTCGCGGGCGGGTCGCGGGGTGTGTCGCGGGTGGGTCGCACGTGGGTCGCGGGTGGGTCGCAAGTGGGTCGCGGGTCGGTCGCGGGGGGGTCGCGGGGTGGGTCGCGGGGCGGGTCGCGGGGCGGGTCGCTGGGCGGGTCGCGGGGCGGGTCGCGGGCGGGTCGCGGGTGGGTCGGGGGGGAGGGGCGACGACGACAAACAACGACAACATCGCAAAACATATTGCCCCCACTGCGGGTTCCCACCTCAGCCACGCGCCCAGGGGCAATGAATGACCGTTCGGCCCCCTCGCTCGGACAAGCGAAGGGAATCGAACGAAGAACCAACATCTGGCTTGCCATCTCGGCGCGCCCTCCCATGCCCTGACTTGCGCCATGATGTAATAACAGCGCGCGGCATGCGTCCAGAATGGCGGCGGGGCCCGCCGCCGCAAACAGGGGCCGGGTCTACGTCCGCACTGCGCCATTCGCATGTTCGGCAAAGTCCGAACATTTGCGTCGCCAGGGATGGCGACATCAATTGCCATCTGGAGCTCCCTACCTGCTAGAGCGAGCTGTCTTGCGCCATCGCGTCAATGTCGCAACTCCTCTCCCGGGGCACGGAGTTCAGCAAGGAAATCGCAAATGTTTGCCGCAGACATGTCATGGACAACCTGCTCGACAAAACATTCGCAAACCGCTTGCAAAACGTCGCGTGCGCAGTTTCCCCGCGGAAGCTCTGCGAGCGCTCGTCAATCGCAAGCCAGGGGCGCGTCGCGGGGGGCTGTCCGGAACAAGTGGGGTCAGAGGACGGCCTGGGAACCTTGCAACCCTGCGTTCAATCGCCAGCCCTGCTTCGTGCGCAGGGCCTCAGCCGGACTGCGCGTGGGGCACTGGGAGTTCTTGGAAAGATGAGTGCGTAGACGTGCAACGGCGGCCGCGTCCTCCTTGAGGCGCTCAACATATGTGATATCAGTGTGATCTCAGTGCCCACATCTCCAGGGTTAACAAGCGGCTCCTCGACGCGGCCTGGGCCTTCGGCATCGCCCTCACCAGGGGCGAAAGGTGCAGGGGTATAATCAAGACGTCCGCAGTCCATGCCGTAGGGTAAGACTCAAGAAACTGCACGCCACCCTTGCGCACCTCGCAATCCCTGACCGTAGCGCCCACGGCTAAACCGGCGACGACGGCGCTTCCATCGCGAGCCCTGTCGGGCAGCGCCCGCAACCGAGATCGCGGGCGATTTGAAGCCAAGAGTGAAAACAAGTGACGGCATCAACAGAGTCTACCTTGAACGGTGATGTGTCAAGGGACTGAAACGGTCTATCATGCCCACGGCTGTGGACGGCAATCAACTCCTGCGCGCGCGCGTCCACGGTCGCACGGGCTTGGGCCGATTGGGGTGGAGGACGCCCCGCGCATTCCACGTCGCCCAGAGATGCTTCGGCGCGTGGCGCCACGCAGCGCCGCCCCTCAAGAGCAGCGGCCCCCTGGGCAACTGCGCAGCTCCGCTGGCCTAGCGGGCGCTTCGAACGCGTTTTTTTTTGTTCGTTCGGTGCGGGCGTCAGGGGGGGGGGGGGGGGCGCGCGACGCGACGCCCCCCCCCCCCCCCGCCGCGCGGCTCCGGCACCGCAGCCGCGCCCGCGCGCACGACGCGACGAGCGGCGAGCGACGACGACGACGCGAGCAGCATGTAAGTGGCGATCTGCCTATTGCGCCTGCGTGCACCACAGCGCTCGCGTGCACCGCGCCGCGCGCGTGCACCGCAGCGCCTGCGTGCGCCGCAACTGCCGCGTGCAACGCGCCGCCCGTATATACCACAACACTTGGGAGCACTGCAGCGCCGGTGCACATGCACCGCAGCAGCCATGCGCAACACAACGCCTGTGTACACCACAGTGCTCGCGTGCGCCGCAACGCCCCTGCACGCCGCAGCGCCTGTCTACGCCGCGGCATCCGCGTGCAACGCAGCGCCGGTGTACACCACAGCGCCTGCGTGCAGAGGACAAGTAAAAGGAGCATGTACGTCAGGATCTGCTGCGGGCAACTAAACGCCACGCCGGGAAAATTCTGAGAATCGAATGCGACGTTTTTCCCTCCTCCCTCCTCCTCCACCTCCTCCTCCCTCCTCTCCCTCCTCCTCCTCCTCCTCTTCCTCCTTCTCCTCCTGCTTGCCCCCTGTCGTGCGGTTTGGCGCTAAAACGCACGTGCGCATCTCAGCGTGCACCGCATAATGGTCGATTGATTCGGTTCACTTGGTTTTTTCGGACGGCCAGTTTAGCTGGGGCCTCCTGGACGCAAATGGGAGTTAGGGTGATGCGGGCGGACTCGGGGGGGCTCGTAGATCCCAGCGGCGCTCATTTGTCCATGGGGATTTGTTTCCATTTTTCCCTGGAATCCACGCGCGCTCGATTTTGTCACAAGGATTCTCTGTGAAATTCTATACACAGCAATGGTGCTGTATTGCGCGCGGCTGATGTGGTGCACGCAGGCGCCGCGACGTACACAGGCACTGCAATGCACGCAAGCATTGCGGTGTACGCTGGTGCTGTGTTGCGCACGGCTGATGTGGTGCACGGAGGCGCCGCGGTGTGCGCGGGAGTTGCTGTGCCCGCAGGCACGGTGGCACAAAATGGCGCTGTGTCGCACGCGGCTGCTGCGGTGTACATCGGCGGCGCGGTGTACACAGGCGCTGTGGTGCACGCGGGCGCTGATGTACACAGGCGTTGCGGTGCATATCGCCACCTACATGTTCGCGCTACCCGTCCTCCGTCATTCCTAAGCATTCCCAAAAGCCGCCGGCGCGAAACGCGACGTCATCGACCCCCTCCCCCCCGAGATGATTGTCGTCATTGGCCCGGACTTACAACAGGCCCCAGCCGCGTCCGCGCGCGCGACGACGATGAGCGACGAGCGACGAACCACGAGCGACGACGACGGACGACGACGACGACGACGACGACGACGCCTGCGGACCAGACACCTATGCGGATTCCTACGCGGACACCTACGCGGATCCCAATGCGCACGGCGGCAGTGCCCAGAGCGCATTGGGGGAGGAGCGTTGCGTCATAGGGGGGGGGGGGTCGCGGGGGCCATGGCGCCCGCCATGCCCCAAGCAATAAAGAAACGGGCTCCTCTCTGTCTGCAAGGGTAAACAAAGGATCTTGCCCTCAGCGGCCAAGCTCACTCGGGTCGCGCTCGGGGTCTCTGGCGTGACCATGGCTTCGTAGCTGCCGTCATTGACTTCGAGGCAAGCTAATCTTGCGGCGCCGAGGGCTCTGCTAGCTCCGCAAGCGGCGTTCGAGGGAATTCCCGATGACAGCCCCGGAATGTTTCCCATGTCGCCAGCGCCTTTGATGCATTGCTCCGCAGCGCGGTTAATGCGGCCACAACTGGTGCTGACGATGGAACGCATTGGCCCAAGCCGAAGAGAGTCGCGGTCTCCATCGCCCGCGGACGCCGAGCTGCCGCGGGCGATTGCTTCCCCGGGCCCAGACTCCCAGTCGAGCCAACGATGGTGGAACTCGCCGTTCAACAAGGCCACTAAGCAAGACGCCCTCGACTTGGAGGACATTCGGGCCTGGTGTTTTGTTTCCGAAGAAATATCTGACCGATCTCTCGAGCGCGAGGGCAGCTCGTTAGAGCAGTGGCGTTGATCCTTCTAATGTGGCGAATCCGAGCGGATAGGTCGCGCGATGCAGAGCAGTCCGTCTTCGCGCGGCTGGCAGTCGGTGTTCTGCCATGCGCCAATGTTATGGCAGCCTGGGAGGCATTCGATGCGGCGATGACGGGTCCCTCCTGTTTGCCCGGATCCAGAAGGGGTGACCGGAGCGCAGCCCACTGTGCCGCCACATATTTCCATGTGAGGAATGGGCATCCTGGCCCGCGTTCTTGGGTAAATCAAAATGCGCGGAGCTGGCCGGTGGCTCAAAGTGAATCCCCAGGCGCAGTGGGGCCGGGCAGGCAACTATGCTTTGATCTTGCGAAGGTTCGGGCACCTTCCCTTCAAACGCGCCGCTGGCTGAGAAGGCGCGAATGGGGGGGCCCATGTCGCGCAGGAAGCAGCGGGCTGTGCGACCGGGCGCGCATCGCCAGAGGGTGGCCGTGAGCTCGCCGCTCGCGTCGTGGCACCATGGCCATGACAACCCTCGCGATCGCATAGACAATCACCGACAATAACAACAAGGGCGGGCGTGATCTCCTCCAAGGAGACCGATGGCTAAGCCACTGGCCAAGTGGATCCGACGGGCATTTCTTGTTCGCCTGCTGGCTCCAACAGGGTGCATAGCTGTTGCCCCCGCCCTTGCGACCCTGCTTGCCGTCTCCATGTGGACTGCCGCTGTGGCTGCCAGCGTCGGGGCCAGCAGTCGCATTGGCTTCGGTAGTGGCCGCGGCGCGATTCGCCCGCTGCCGAGTGCGTTCGCATCCCATGCGCCCCCCGCCTTCAGCAAATCGCCCTCCCGCTCATCTATCCTGAGCTCCCCCGCGCCAGCGATGCCCCTCTACTGTCTATGGCGCGGCGGGTTGCGCTTGAGACCGCGGCGCTTGCCTCGGGAGAAACAGAGCGCGCGACCTCGAATCGACGCTCGCGCGGGGCGCCCTGAAGCTCAAACGCCGAGAATCAGCCGGGCCAAGACTAGCAGACCAAATCCGCCCCTTCCCCATGCCATTCTGTTTGGGCCGACCCCTCTCACCAGCGTCTCCCGCCCGCGGGTGCTGCGTCTACTTTGCGTTGGGTCTGCGCTGGCTAAGCTGGCGCAGCCCCGGGTTTCTCGCGGTTACAAGGTCAGCCCTTATACAGATTTGGGCATGTTTTCCCTGGGCCACATTTTTACAGGTCGCCGCCAATTTCGCTTGCCCAACTCTGACGTGATCAGTGGGCCCCCCCCAGCGAGGTTCAAACGGGGCGCGCCACAGGCGCGACATCCTTCGCCCCCTTGCGTTCCCAACTACCACGCTGATTCAACAGCGTCATGCGGGCGTCGAATTTGATATCCTCCTTCGCGGCCCATGAACATCTGTCATTGCGCTCTCTACCACTTGTAGTCTCGGGTTCCATTGCCAATTTGGCACGTGGAAAAGGTCATGCCAAGTCAAGACGCGCTTCATCTTAATCTCAAACATGAGTCGTTAAAAGAAATCACAATTCATGGGGGCGGTTGGCGGCCATGTGCGCGTCGCGATGCGCGGCCATCATCTCATTGTCGAACTAGAAAAGGCGCCGATCTGGCTCGTGTATACATATGGCAACATTGAGAAGGCCACGTCAAATACTGCGTTTTCCGCGCTCCGGTCAGATGGATAACCAGACGCAGCTAGCGCGCGTCATGTCGCGCACCGTCAACAATCCAACTTCATTATGAGCCTCTTGTTCCATTCTGTCCACCTGAGCTACGTGATGATTCAATTGCGCTGGCATTTCGCGTTTCTGCTGCATTCCGCAGCACTTCTGCAGCACTTCTCAATCAAATCTGATGCAATGAACATGTCGAGACGTCTGAATCGCCCCAAATCTCAGTAAGCGTTCGCACTGGCACTCTGGCCAAGAGCTTCCATGACCCAAGGCAGCGCCCCCGCGACGCCAGGCGAAGCGGATGATATTGCGCGCGCCGCGTGCGATCATTGGGGCGCGGGCCTGTCAACGAACGCGCGTCGGCCGTTCCCCCAGTGGCCTGCCCCCAGCGGCCCAGGGGGTCAACGCAGGGGGCCGAAGGGACATCGCCGCCGCGGCCGCCGCCGCCAGGAGGTCCACCTCTAGCGCTGGGAACAGCGCTGCTGTCATCCTTCCATTCATCATGATCATCGCCGGACTCGTCTCCGCAACCTCCCGCGCCGCCCCCGGCAGAGCAGGGCTCGAGGGGGGGGCGGCTAGACGAATCGTCAACGACCGCGGGCGACAGGCGAAGAGCAGCTGCTTCGGTGGGAATGCGTGGGCTGCCAACAAATTGCTGCCCCGACGCCTGAGGCGATGTGACGCCAACGGCGCTCTGTTCCGGTGGGCTGCTGATGCCAGGGGCACCGTGGCATCGCTCTCTTCCAGATCCTGTTCTCGATGTCGCGCCGGCATCATCGCGCGTGGACTCGTTCCCCCATCGCGTGCAATGCTCATCTTTGCGAGCGCTTCCTTTTCTGACTGGTCCAGCAAGGGGTCGAACATCATATGAAGTATCCGCGGCGCCAATATGATGCGAACTTGGCGTGATGATGGTACTGGTGACGATGATGATGAGGATGCTGATGATGATGATGGTTTCTTCCGCGCCTTCTGCTGGGCCTGCCTTGCTCTGCGAGGGCATTGCTCCCCTGGCTACGGATGATGATGATGAGGATGGCGATGATGATGATGATGATGATCATGATGATGATGATGATGACGTTGGCGCTGCTGATGCCATGTGATGTCGGTGGTCATGATGACGATGGTCATGATGACGATGGTCATGATGTCGGTGGTCATGACGTCGCTGATTTTGTTGCTGATGTCGGTGGTCATGATGGCGACTACGATGGTGGTGATGACGACAACGAGTTTTCCGCTCGCAACAGCAGCCGCGACGCCGCGTTGGCCTCACAAGACGCGCCAGAGGCAGCGGCAGGCCAGAGGCAGTGACTCGGCCACGCCAGAGGCCTAGGCAAGGCAACAGCTGCCGCGGCGCCGCGTTGGCCTCAGAAGACGCGCCAGAGGCAGCGGCAGGCCAGAGGCAGTGAATCGGCCACGCCAGAGGCCTAGGCAAGGTCTTCCCAAGGGTTGCTCTGATCCTGACCGCTTCCTGAGGGCGGTGAATTGTCGGGCGACGCCCGAGGCAGTGCATTCTGGCCGCTTCCTGAGGCCGCTTCCTGAGGACGGTGAGTTGGCGGGGCACCCTCAGGCCGCTTCAGGCCGCTTCCTGAGGCCACTCCCTGTTGGGGCGCTGTCCGTGGCGGGGCGGCTTCGCCCGTGGCGGGGCGCTCCCATGGTTGCGGGGCGCCGCGCCCCTCCTGCGTCACCCAGTTCGCCCATGTGATGAGCGTGCCTTTGTTGCGTGCGTGCGCGCGCCAAGCGAATTTATCGGAGTGTTTGTCGAGGAAGCCCTTCAGCCCCCCAGGCATAAAAGCTCATTGGATGTGCCCCACGGGCGCTCGTCGCGCCAACGCGCCTTCTTCCGGGAAGTCCACGACGGATCGAACTCACCGCCGTGCGTTTTGAGAATGTCTTCGACGAGTTCAACCAAGCGCGCGCCAGCGTCATGCGCGTCAGCCTCCGAGCCCGCGCCCTGGAGCCGCGCAGGGGTGCGCACTGGCAGCGCGTGCCCGCCAGAGGCAGGGTCGGCGGCGACGCCGGGCAGATTGGCCACGAGCACGTCGGGCGTTACCTTCCAGCGCACCGGTCGGAGCACAACCTGGCCTGGGTTTTCGATGACGAGCGAAGCGACGGCTCGGTGGCAAGCGAGTTCCGACGCTTCGTTTTTCGTCTCGCTCTCCCCGATCGCAACGAGCCGACGGCCATCTCCCGGCGCAAAGCTGTTCGGCAAAGTCAGGGTGCACCGCCAGCCCGCGCCAGGGGCAGCGAATTCCTTGCAATTGGTGACGGCTCGGACCAAAGCGCATCCGCACTCTTCAGGGCGCGTCGAGGCGTGGTTATTCAGCGCGGTGTGCCAGCTGATCTTCTTGTCGCTGGCGCGTTGCCCCAGCAGGTGCGCTTCGACCGCCTCGACGCGCGCGGCCTCGAAGTTCGGCCGCGGCGCCGCCATGGAGACCGCGCAGCGCGCGACGCGCCAGAGGCGGCGTCTTCGCGCACGGCGGAATAAGGCGCAGCGAGTGCGCTAGTGGCGAAGCAAAGGGCGCTGAGCAACAGGGGGTTCGAGCCGACATGTGACGCAGGGTCTCCTTTGATTTTGCTAGGGCCCCGTTTAATTTTCCGGGGGTCTCGTTTAGTTTTGGCAGGGTCCTGTTTACATGTTTTGTTTTGTCCCAGGGTCTCGTTTAGTTTTGGTAGGGTCCTGTTTCGTTTCCCTAGGGTCTCGTTTAGTTTTTCTAACGTCCTCTTTCATTGCCCTAAGGTCTCGTTTAGTTTTGGTATGGTCTTGTTTAGTGTTCCGAGGGTCTCGTTTAGTTTGGGTAGGGTCATGTTTAGTTGTCCTAGGGTCTCGTTTACTTTTGGTAGGCTCCTGTTTAGTTGTCCTAGGGTCTCGTTTAGTTTTGCTAAGGTCCTGTTTAGTTGTCCTAGGGTCTCGTTTAGTTTTGCGAGGGTCCTGTTTAGTTGTCCTAAGGTCTCGTTTAATTTTGCCAGGGTCCTGTTTAGTTGACCTGGGGTCTCGTTTAGCTTTGCGAGGGTCCTGTTGAGTTTTGCTAGGGTCTCGTTTAGTTTTGCGAGGGTCCTGTTTAGTTTCCCTATGGTCTCGTTTAGTTTTGCTAGGGTCCTGTTTAGTTTGCCCAAAGTTTCGTTTAGTTTTGGCATTGCCATGTTTAGTTTTCCTAGGGTCAAATTAAGTTTTGATAGGGTCCTGTTTAGTTGTCCTAGGGTCTCGTTTAGTTTTGCTAAGGTCCTGTTTAGTTGTCCTAGGGTCTCGTTTAGTTTTGCGAGGGTCCTGTTTAGTTGTCCTAAGGTCTCGTTTAATTTTGCCAGGGTCCTGTTTAGTTGACCTAGGGTCTCGTTTAGTTCTGGTAAGGTTATGTTTAGTTGTCCTGGGGTCTCGTTTACTTTTGCCAGAGTCCTGTTTAATCTACCTAGGGTCTCGTTTACTTTTGGTAAGGTCCTGCTTAGTTGTCCTAGGGTCTCGTTTAGTTTTGGCAGGGTCCTGTTTAGTTGTCCGAGGGTTTCGTTAAGTTTTGGTAGGGTCTTGTTTCGTTTTCCTATGGTCTCGTTTAGTTTTGCGAGGGTCCTGTTCAGTTGTCCTAGGGCCTCGGTTAGTTTTGGTAGGGTCCTGTTTCGTTTTCCTAGGGTCTCGCTTGTTTTTCTAAAGTCCTCTTTCGTTTTCCTAGGGTCTCTTTTAGTTTTGCAAGGGTCCTGTTTAGTTGTCCTATGGTGTCGTTTAGTGTTGGCGGGGTCCTGTTTAATTTGCCTAAAGTTTCGTTTCGGTTTGCTAAGGTCTTGTTTTCCTAGGGTATCGTTTAGTTTTGGCATGGTCCTGTTTGGTTTGCCTAGGGTCTCGTAGTTGTTGGCAGGGTCCTATTTCGTTGTCCTAATGTCTCGTTTACTTTTGGTAGGGCCCTGTTTGATTGTCCTAGGGTCTCGCGTTTCGTCGTCCGAGAGTCTCGCTTAATGTTGCTAGGGTCGTGTTTAGTTGGTCGAGGGTCTCGTTTACTTTTGCCAGGGTCCTGTTTAGTTGTCCTAGGGTCTCGTTTAGTTTTGGCAGGGTCCTGTTTAGTTGTCCCATGGTCTCGTTTAGTTGCGCGAGGGTCCTTTTTTTTTCTCCTCGGGTCTCGTTTAGTGTTGGTAGGGTCCTGATTCGTTTGCCTAGGGTCCCGTTCAAATCTGCCAAGGTCCTGTTTCGTTGTCCTAGGGTCTCGCTTAGTTTTGCTAAGATTATGTTTAGTCTTCCTGGGGTCTCGTTTAATTTTGCTAGGGCCCTGTTTTGTGTTCCTGGGTTCTCGTTTATGTTTGCAGGGTCCTGTTTAGTTGTCCTAGGGTCTCGTTTAGTTTTGCGAGGGTCCTGTTTACTTGCCCTAACATCTCGTGTAGTTCTGGCAGGGTCCTGTTTAATTGTCCCAGGGTCTCGTTTACGTTTGCTAGTGTCCTGTTTAGTTGCCCTGGGGTCTCGTTTAATTGTGGTAGGGTCCTCTTTACTTGTCCTAAGGTCTCGTTTAGTTTTGCGAGGGTCCTGTTTAGTTTTCCTAGGGTCTCGTAATTGTTGGTAGGGTCCTGTTTACTTGTCTTAGGATCTCCCTAGTTTTGGTCTAGTTGTCCTAGGGCCTCGTGGAGTTGTGGTAGGGTCCTGTTTAGTTGTTCTATGGTTCCGTGAAGCTTTGCGATGGTACTGTTAAGTTGTCCTAGGGTCTCGTTTAGTGTTGCTAGGGTCCTGGTTAATTGTCCTAGGGTCTCGTTTAGTTGTGGTAAGGTCCTGCTTAGTTGTCCCAGGGCCTCGTTTAGTGTTGGTAGGGTCCTGTTCAATTTTCCTAAGGTCTCGTTTAATGTTGCCAGGGTCCTGTTTAGTTGACCTATGGTCTCGTTTAGTTCTGGTAAGGTTCTGTTTGGTTTTTCCTAGGGACTCGTTTAGTTTTGCCAGGGTCCTGTTTAATTGTCCTATGGTCTCGTTTAGTTTGTGCTACGGTCCTGTTGGGTTGTCCTAGGGTCTCGTTTAGTTTTGCGAGGGTCCTGTTTGGTGTTCCTAGGGTCTGGTTAAGTTTGGCTCGGGTCCTGTTTAGTTGTCCTAGGGTCTCGTTTAGGCTTGGTCGTGTCCTGTTTAGTTGTCCTATGGTCTTGTTTTCTTTTGCTAAGGTCCCCTTTAGTTGTCCTACGGTCTCGTTTAGATTTGGCAGGGTCCTGTTTAGTTGTCCTAGGGTCTCGTTTAGTTTTGCGAGGGTCCTGTTTAGTTTTCCTGGGGTCTCGTTTAGTTTTGACAGGGTCCTGTTTAGTTTTCCTAAGATCTGGCTTAGTTTGGACAGGGTCCTGTGTAAGTTTCCTAGGGTCTCGTTTACGTTTGCCAGGGTCCTGTTTAGTTGACCGACGGTCTCGTTTAGTTTTAGTAGGGTCCTGTTCAATTGCCCTATGGTCTCGTTTAGTGTCGGCGGGATCCGGTTTAGTTTTCCTAGGGTCTGGTTTATTTGTTGGTAGGGTCCTGTTCAATTGTCCTAGGGTCTCGTTTAATCTTTCCAGGGTCCTGTTTCGTTTTCCTAAGGTCTCGTTTAGCGTTCCCAGGGTCCTGTGTAGTGTTCGCTGGGTCTCGTCGTTTAGTTTTGGTAGGGTCCTGTTAAGTTTTCCTAGGGTCTCGTTTAGTTTTGCGAGGGTCCTGTTTAGTTGTCCTAGGGTCTCGTTTAGTTTTGGTAGGGTCCTGTTTAGTTTTCCTATGGTCTCGTTGGGTGTTGGTAGGGTCCTGTTTAGTTTGCCTAAGGTTTAGTTCAGTGTTGGCATTGTCATGTTTAGTTTTCCTAGGGTCTAATTAAGTTTTGATCGGGTCCTGTTTAGTTGTCCGAGGGTCTCGCATAGTTTTGCTAGGGCCCCGTTTAGTTTCCCCAGGGTCTCGGTTAGTTGTGCCAGGGTCCTGTTTAGTTGTGCGAGGGTGTCGCTTACTCTTGCTAGGGTCATGTTTAGTTTTCCTATGGTATCGTTGAGTTTTGCTAGGGTCCCGTTTAATTGTCCCAGGGTCTCGCTTATTGTTGCGAGGGCCCTGCAAGTACTGAACTAATAAGCGCATGGTATATTTATAACTTCGGCTAGCGGAGCTGGGATCCACGGACCTTGCCTGACAGGGCTGGTGAAATCTCTTTTCCACCTCAGCATGAACTGGGCCAACACTGGCTCTCCACAGTACACAAATGTCACAACAGCGCATGCACAACAATCCTCACTCAAATCACTGATATATACCTTGTTTCCTGCACTCCTCCTCGGGCCCATCTGCAGCTTCATGCCAAGATCGGGCACGTAATCTGGAAACATATCAATATCGAATCATGGCCTGCGAGTGAGGGTGCCGAATCCCGACAAACCTATCAACACTGTAGATCGTGTCCTGCCTTCTCTCGTTGAGGGCGGTCGCCACGCATGCTTCGAACACCATCGCGTTTGTATATGTCGAGATGGCCCGATCCACCCGCCGTAGTCGTAGAAACTCCCGCCCACTGTCTATAGTCATAGCTGTGAACATAGCCCGAAGATCATTGGCCACGATCTTGCTCGTAGCTCCATTCTTCATCGTGTCCTTCAGGCTGTACTGAGTTGTGACATCTTTCTGTGCTGGCTGCGTGATACGGTCGATGTGCTGCTTGGCTTTGAAGACTGCACTCGCTGCGATAACATTTAAAAGGGTGAGCATCATCATCGCGACCGTTGTGGGAACGCCAAAATGGCTCTCATCATCTGCAGGGCTTGAGATCGCGACTGGCTCGTAGTCACATTTAATTATCTCAGTAGCATCTGCGCGTCCAGCTTGAAGAAGCGCACCAAGACCCACCAAGCATTGGGCAAGTGCACCCATTAGCTCCAGCGCAGGTTTACCGATCTGGCCCGTCTTGTCGTTGCTTGAACTCGAAACTCATCCAACTTCACCTTTTCCAGTAAGCCATACCTTCAGCGCCGTCAGATGCTTCATGAAATCGGTCCTCGACAAATGCTTCGTCCCGATGTCTGCTGTATTCTCCTCGGTATGGACCTCGTTGGTGCTGACCTTCGTCTCCGCCTTCCGTGCGACGAGGTCCTTGATCCACAGGTCCTCCAGCTCGATCTGGCGCATCCTACCAACTCCCTTCTTCTCGACATTCGTGAGCGCGCTAGAGTTGTCACTCTCCAGCGTCACAGGCACTGTGTCGTCCAGGAGCTCCTTGAGATATGTATGGGCACCCCTCGCCTCGATACCGGCGTGCACGAGCGCGTTGAAGTCGGCCTCGGGTGACGATAGTGCTGGAAGCCCTTGTGTTTTGACAAACTGCATGATCAAAGCCCCATTGGGAAACAACTCGCCACAGCTGGTAGACTTCCTTCCGATTGGATCATCTGCCCAGTTTGAATCTGCACGTCCTATGAATCTGAACTCACCACTTTCTGGATACATACATGTCACCGACGACGGATGAGCTCGAATGAACCTGATGATACGTATAAGTCTCGTCTGGTCCTGCACCGTTGGTCGCGACATCCCCCTCGAGCACTCCTTCGCCGCGTACTGGCACTCGGGCCTCTCTAAGCAAACGGACATGTTGAGACCGTTGATGCTGAACCTCGTGGCCGCCTTTGCGTCTAACTCCTCCTCGCTCTCGACCTTCCTCTCATTCTTGATTCCAGGTATTGGGCTCGTCTTCGTATCATTGGGCTCAGAGTCGAGTAGCTGCTTCGCAATAGCAGGCCACATGCGAACTTGAATGCCCTCGGGGATACGGGGCCAACCACGTCCAAGATGCTTGATCTCTGGACCACCAACCGTAAGTTCTGGAACCTTAAGCAGCAAGTGTGTGCCGAGTTCCTCCAACACTCTGCTGGCTGAAACTCTAGGCCCAACCAGTGTACCGTCATCGACATGCTGTGACATCGCCACCTGATTGGTCTTGTCTGCGAACGTGCACGGATCCGACAGAAACTTCTTGAAAGTCATATTTGGTTCATCACTCCGTCCTGTAGCAATGTTCTCGAAGTGGCCATCGAAATATGTCATTGCCTCGTTGAGTCCATAAACTGTCTTGTTGAGGTTGAAAACCCAATCTGCACTATCTGGTAAGTGGCAGTACTCCTTCGGAACCTCAGCATAAACCAACCCCCGAATAGGTGCATACAGAAACGCTCGAGATATATCGAAGAAATAGATCGCAAAGTCCTTGACGATAGCGTACACCATGAACAACTTGAGTGAAAACGGAAGTGTAATAGGGCAATACAGCCCGTTCTTGCTCTTGTTGACCTGCTTACCGAATGGCCTCGCACAACGCCTTGCCTTGAGCTCGCCACTCCTCATCTCTAAGACCCATGTCCACGTAAGAGCCTTGGGCCCATGAGGGTCCCTGAGGGTGAGCTCCCACACGTCGTAGTTGTCGAACCGATCCAGCTCGCACTGCTTCGCCTCCCACTCGTCGTCCTCCGCCCAGCCCATCGCGACGCTGAACTCGCTGTCGTCCTTCGTCTCCTTGTCGACCTCGGCCACAAGCCTCATCATCTCCTCGGTGCTGAAGCCTGCCACGAGCCTCTTGAGGTCCTCCGTGCTCATGTCCTCGATGGCCCCCACCAGGCCTCGATTGCCTGGTGGGCCCAGGGCCGCCTTCGCCAAGGTCTGCGCCCGCAGCATCCCGTTTGCTAGACGATCCTGGGGTAGGAGCCTCCTGCTTGCCACGAAGCCCCCTCTCGATCCTATGCACCTGCTGCCGGACCTCCGAAACTGGATCTCGACTTTGCGCTGGCTCTGGCCCTGCTGGTGCTTGTTGATTGCCATGGCCTGCCTCGGAGCTGATCGCGGGCACTGGAACCACGACGGCCTTGGGCTGCTCCTCGGCCTTGCTGGCAACAGTCTTCTCATACTCGGCCCGACGTTGCTGGCATGTCCTCCCGTGGTGTGGTGGTCGGCCACGTCCGTGCTGACCCTTTGCTGCGTACTCACGCCCAGGACATCCCTCCGTTGGCTGCCAGTTCTCGCCGTCGTAGACTCCAGCCTTCACCGAGGTCTTCCACGGCGTCCATCGCATAGCTCTGAGAATCTCCGTATCGAAACTCTCCTCCTTCGTAAGCTTTTTCACCGTCCTGGCTTGAACTATCCCAGTTGCTGTACCTGTGATGTGAGCGCCACTCTTCGCACTGCGTCCAAGCCACATTCCTTTGCACCAGGCCGTGCCCAGCTTGTCCTGCAGCTCGGTGTGCTCCTTACCGATCACCGTCTCCCCGAACTCCAGCATGGGTGGTGTATGCGGTGCCAATCTCAACTCCTCAAAAGATGTGCGACCGCTGCTCCTCCTCCGCTGGTATCTGTTGTGGCAGAATATCTGATGACGTATCATCCAGGGAATGACGGGAACATCCTCCGTGAACTTCATGTTGTAACGTCTCTCCAGGGCCAAGCGCCCAGTCCTGGCAAGACCTGCTACAGACTTGACTCCACTCTCAGCTCCTCCTTGAGACGCATGGCTTCCTTTCGGAACCAGCCGTACTCGGAGTGAAGCCTGCGCAGCCTCCTTGCCAAGCTTCTTGGTACGCTCAGAAACAACCCCATTCATGAGGGCCTCCAGCGCAGGTTCGCCGTCCAACTGCACCCCCATGCTCATGTAGCCCAGCTCGTCCCAGAACTCGCTGATGGCTGCTATGGCGTAGATCTGGTTCCCTTTCGCCTCGACAACAACTCCCATGAGGTATCCAGTCCTTCGGTCCTTGCCCACCGCCAGGGTGAGTTTGTGACAAGCGCCATCTTCGCCAAGACTGAGAAACCCAGTCGAATGAGACAACTGGAGTAGCCGATGCGTTTGGATCCCTTGCGCGGCGAGGGTCTTCTTGCCCCCTTCCCATCATGCGCTCCTGACACCAAGCCTCGAAAGGTACATGACCTCTCCGAATGTGCGCTCTGACAAGTTCTCCCAACACTTGAACTGGCCTCTTGAGACCAGGTGCGGCGGGCGCCCCCAGCGAATCCTGGGCCCCACCAGCGGCGCCACGTGGGCCATCGCGTGAACTAGCCGCTCCCCTGCTGACCTGCATCTCGGCAGGCTCCTTCTCGACGGACTCCTCCGTCATCTGTGCGTCCTCCTTCTCAAGTTGCTCGTCGACGTCCCCGATGATGGACTCGTCACCCGCCGGATCCTTGAACCTCATCGGAAGAAGAAATGCATCCACCTTCCAACGTAGCTGGAGTGAAACAGTAGACCCCAGTGCTTTGCAAATCTCATGCTGCACATTCTTGTTGCTTCTGAACATCTTGGCTCCGTCAGGGTCAAAGTGCACTGAATAACCTGCATCGTTCATCTCCGCGACTGAAAGTGCACCTCTACGGACTTCAGCTGGAGTGACGTTGAGCTTCGCACTGATCGTCGTATTTGAATCGAAAACCTCTCCAGTCAACGCGCGCTTGTCCCATGTCCGTATACCCTTTCCAGTAATCGATCGCAGAGACTGACCTGGCTCGCCCGTGAGTTCGCACCCCTCCGTCATAGTCCTTGGCACGACATGAGTGTGAGCTCCACTGTCAACGAGCATCTCGCATTCGTCCCCGTCGTGGTCGTCCGTGAACGCAAAAATCCAACCCGCTTCGTCCTCTGGTAGTACTGCCGCCTGCACCCGTCCAGGCACACGTGTTGTGGCCTGCGTAGGTACCGACATCTGTGATGCTGAATCGCCTGGATGGACCGTACTTGCTGTGCCCGATCCAGGTGGCTGTGAAGATCCTGGCTGGACCTCTGACACAGACCGTTGGCCTCCTCCAGATTGGTACGCGCCGCCTCCGTACTTCCTGCAATCCGCCATCTTGTGTCCATACTTGCCAGTGTGGGTTAGAGCACCATCCGTCGAAGAACTTCACCTCTCCCTTCTTACTCGTTGTCTTGCCTTTTCCGTCGCTTTTGCCGCCTCGGCCCCCTGCGCCCTTTTGGCCACCCGCCTTGCCGCCCTTCATGTCTGACCTGCCGTAGCCCTTCCTCTTGGAGTCGCCCTTGCCACCGTTGCCGAAGGCGTCTACGTCCATGGCATTGGGGTCGAACTTCTTCTGGGCCGTCTTCGTGTCTCGCTGGCTCATCTGCTGAGCGAAGGACTCGCAGGTCTCACGTATAGTCTGATAAGACGTGAACGGTTGCATCATCACCTGTGTCCTGAGCGGCTCGGGTGTGTTCTTCTTGATCATAGCCTGGATGAGGGTGTCCGAGATCATCTCATTGAACTTCTCTTGATACCGGTTGACGTCCAACAGAAACTTCGTGAGCTCTTCGACGTAGGTCTCCCATGTGCCTGAAAACTCAGTGTTCACTAACAGCTGCAGCTGCGTCACCTTGTTGGAGCTTGTCGCCGCATCTTCTCGCATGCATAGTCGTCTCCGCTGCTCCAATCCACTTCCTTGCTCGCAGTTCATCACCAAGGTGAGCGCGCTGCCTCCCAACAACTGTGACAGAATGTATCCCATCGTTGCTGCATACTGCTTGTTATCGTCTCCCATCTCGGTCAACGTGATGACTGCGCCGTGGCTAGCTGCCGTTGCCACTGCTGATGCCAACCTCGGGTCAATCGCGCCAAGGTAGCTGATCAGCTGATATCTTAAAGTCGGAAACTCATCTCGATTGCCTGAATACTTGTTCGGTCGTCCCAACAGGCGCGCGTCTACAAGACCAGCCATCTGGAGAAGAAACCCATCACGCTACCATGCAAGTACTGAACTAATAAGCGCATGTTATCTTGATAACTTCGGGTAGCGGAGCTGGGGTCCACGGACCTTGCCCGACAGGGCTGGTGACATCTCTTTTCCACCTCAGCATGAACTGAGCCAAAACTGGCTCTCCACAGTACACAAATGTCACAACAGCGCATGCACGACAATCCTCACTCAGATCACTGATATATACATTGTTTCCTGCAGGTCCTGTTTAAATTATTTTCCGGGGTCTCGTTTAGTTGTGGCAGGGTCCTGTTTAGTTTTCCAAGGGTCTCGTTTAGTTATGCTGGGATCCTGTGTAGTTTTCATGGGGTCTCGTTTAGTGCTGCCAGGGTCCTGCTTGTCCTAAGGTCTCTTTTAGTTTTGGCGGGGTCCTGTTTAGTTTTCCGGAGGTCTCGTTTAGTTTTGCCAGGGCCCTGTTTAGTGTTCGCTGGGTCTCGTTTAATGTTGGCAGGGTCCTGTTTCGTTGTCCTAGGGTTTCGTTTAATGTTGGCAGGGTCCTGTAGGGTCTCGTTTAGTTTTGGTAAGGTCCTGCTTAGTTTTCCAATGGTCTGGTTTAGTTTTGCTGGGGTCCTGTTTAGTTGTCCGAGGGTCTCGTTTAGTTTTGGTAGGGTTCGTTTACGTTTCCTATGGTCTCGTTTAGTTGTACTAAGGTCCTGTTTCGTTTTCCGAGGGTCTCGTAGTTTTTTGGCAGGGTCCTGCATTGTTTCCCTAGGGTCTCGTTAGTTTTGGTATAGTTGCCTATGGTCTCGTTTAATGTTGCTGGGCTTTTTTAAAATGTTCCGCTGGTCTCGTTTAGTTTTGGCAGGGTCCTGTTTAGTTGTCCTAGGGTCTCGTTTAGTTTTTGCGAGGGCACTGTTCAGTTGTCCGATGGCCTCGTTTAACTTTGGTAGGGCCCTGTCTCGGTTTCCTGAGGTCTCGTTTAGTTGTGCCAAGGTCCTGCTTTGTGTTCCTAGGGTCTCGCTTAGTGTTGCCAAGGTCCTGTTTAATTTTCGCTGGGACTCGTTTAGTGTTGCCAAGGTCATGTTTCGTTTTCCTTGAGTCTCGTTGAGTTTCGCCAGGGTCATGTTTAGTGTTCCTAGGGTCTCGTTTAGTGTTGGCAGGGTCCTGTTTAGTTTGTCCTAGGGTCCCGTTTAGCTTTGCTAGGGTCCTGATTAATTTTGCTAAGGTCTCGTCTACTTTTGGCATTGTCCTATTCAGTTGCCCCAGGGTCTCGTTTAGTTTTGGCAGGGTCATGTTTAGTTGCCCTAGGGTGTCGTTTAATTTTGACAGGGTCCTGTTTAGTTGTCCGAGGGTCTCGTTTAGTTTTGCGAGGGTCCTGTTTAGTTGTCGTAGGGCCTCGCTTACTTGTGGTAAGGTCCTGTTTAATTTGCCTAGGGTCTCGTTTAGTTGTGACAGGGTTCTGTTTACTTGTCCTAGGGTCTCGTTTAGTTGTGCTGGGGTACTGTTTAATTTGTCCGAGGGTCTCGCCTAGTTTTGGCAAGGTCCTGTTTAGTGTTCCTAGGGTCTCGTTTAGTTTTGGCAGGGTCCTGTATCGTTTTCCTATGGTTAGATTTGGTTAGGCAGGGTCCTGTTTAGTTTTGCTAGTGTCTTGTTAGTTGTCCTATGGTCTTGTCTGGTTGTCCTAGGCCTCGTGTAGTTTTGCCAGGGCCCTGTTTAGTTGTCCTAAGGTCTCTTTTAGTTTTGGCAGGGTCCTGTTTAGTTGTCCTAGGGTTCGTTTATTTGTGGGAGGGTCTTGTAGATTTGTCCTATGGTCTCGTTTAGTGTTGGTAGGATCCTGTTTACTTGTCCTAGGGTCTCGTTTAACGTTGGTAGGGTCCTGTTTATTTGTCCTGGGGTCTCGTTTAGTTTTGGTAGGGTCCTATTTAGTTGCCCGAGGGTCTGGTTTAGTTGTCCTAAGGTCTTGTCTAGTTGTCCTAGGGTCTCGTTTAGTTTTGCTAGGGTCCTGTTTTGTTGTCCTAGGGTCTCGTTTAGCTTTGGTCGGGTCATGTTTTGTTTTCGCAGGGTCTCGTTGGGTTTTGGCAAGGCCCTGTTCAGTTATATTTTCTGCGATCGCGTTTAGTTTTGCCCGGGTCGTGTTTCATGTTCCTAAGGTCTCGTTAAGTTTTGACATTGTCCTGTTTAGTTTCCCTACGGTATCGTTTAGTTTTGGTGGGGTCCTGTTTAGTCTTCCGAGGGTCTCGTTTAGCGTTGGTAGGGTCCTGTTTAGTTTTCCGAGGGTCTCGTCTAGCGTTGGCAGGGTCCTGTTCGGTTGTCGTAGGGCCTCGTTTAGTTTTGACAGGGTCCTGTTTAGTTTCCCGAGGGTCTCGTTTAGTTTTGCCGGGGTCCTGCTCAGTGTTCCTAGGGTCTCGTTTTGGTGTCAGGGTCCTGTTTATTGTTCCTGGGGTCTCGTTTAGTTTTGGCAGGGTCCTGTTTAGTGTTCGCTGGGTCTCGTGTATGTTGGGTAGGGCCCGGCTGAGTTGTTCTAGGGTCTCGTTTAGTTTTGGTCGGGTCATGTTTAGTTGTCCTAGGGTCTCGTTTAGTTTTGCTAGGGTCTTGTCTACTTGTCCTGGGGTCTCGCCTAGTTGTCATAGGGTCTTGTCTGGTTTTTTGTTTTCTCCAGGGTTGTGTCTATTGTCCCAGGGTTTTGTCTAGCCCCCCTCTTCTGCCCCTCCCCCCCCCCCCCCTCTCCCCCGCTAAGTTTTCCGAGGGTCTCGTTTAGTTGTGGTAGGGCCCTGTTTAGTTGTCCTAGGGTCTTGTTTAGTTTTGCTACGGTCCTGTTTAGTGTTCCTAAGGTCTCTTTTAATTTTGGCAAAGTCCTGTTTAGTGTTCCTAGGGTCTCGGTAGTTTCGGTAGGGTCATGTTCATTTGTCCTAGGTTCTCGTTTAGTTTTGGTAGGGTCCTGCTTAGTTGTCCTAGGGTCTCGTTTAGTCATGGTAGGGTCCTGTTTAATCGTCCTACGGTCTCGTTTAGTTTTGGTGGGGTCGCATCATGCACGAGCAGCGCGGACTCTCCGAGCACTGGCTGGGCGTGCGGAGGAGCTCCCCGAGACATGGGAATCAAAACTAAATCGCCAGCAAGCTGCCCGAACCTCGTCCGCGAGTAAACCCCGCATCGCACGGAGCGCGCGAGGGTGCCAGCGCCGAAGCACGCGGCTGGGCGTTCCCTCTTCCGCCGAAGCACACGGCTGCTCAGGTCGTCGCCCTCGGCGCCAAAGCAGCCAAGTCACAGTCCCTGGCGCGAGAGGCAGCCGACCTCTGGCCACGCTTCCCTATGATGACACGGGCGACACGCGCGAGGGCGGCAGCCAGGGGCCAGTCACGACCGCAACTGCACGGTCGAGCGGCACTCGGACGTCGGAAGGACAGGAGAGGCCTGCAACAAGAGAATGAGCGAGGAGGCGAAGAGCGGGAGGAGCAGGAGAGAAGGAGGAGCAGCAGCAGCAGCTCAGCAGCACTGAGGAGCAGCAGCAGCAGCATGGAGGAGGAAGCAGCAGCAGCAGCAGCGTCAGTGAGGAGCAGCCTGTAGCAGCATTGAGGAGCAGCAGCAGCAACAGCAGCATGGCATGGGCAAGATTGTTCTTGCGCGCGCGCGCGGAAGAGAAACCGCGAAGCAGTCCAGGGCGCCGCCGCCAAGGAAAAAGGAGCGCCAGAGGCAGCTGGAAGGCAGTGCATTCTGAAAGGAAAGAAGCGCCAGAGGCAGCTGGAGGTCATTGCACTCGCGCTCACTTCGCCCTGGCCCTTGTTATTATCCCTCTTGTGCTTGTGGGCGAGGATGGGCAGATCCATGTACAGCTTGTGCATGTCGTAGGCAGTGCAGTACTCTGCGCCCAGGGCGAACATCTGCGCGAGCGTCACGACTTGTCCTTGTCGCATGTCCACCTCGAAAATCACACTAGCCGCGCCAGAGGCAGCGGGAGCACGACGGAGCAGCGTCGTCTGGCCGCCAGGCTGCTCGTTGAGAATCCACTCAACACCGCGCCACTCGAGCCATTTGCTGTTGTCTCTCCAATACAAAAAAAACTCAGCGAACTCTCCGTCCTGGCGAACTGGGAATGCCACAGTCGAGGATGAGTCACGCAATTCTGCCGCACACGCGTCCAGCCAGAGTACCGAACAACTCTGACCTCCCCGTCGTGTTTGTTGAACAAGTGCTTCAAGAATTCGGTGTTGCTGTTGATTCCGAACATCTCGCGCAGGTGGCCCCACCCGGGATGATCCCGCGGCAGGCACCCCACACGCGGCGCGCCAGAGGCAGCGGGAATCAAGTTGGGCCAGGCGTTGCAAAGCCAATACTTCCCCTCGCCCAAAGAAATGTCTTCCCAGGCGTCGGTCAGCTCGCGGAGGTAGTGCATCTGGTGTGACGCCCAGGCGCGCGCAACGTCCCACCTTTGGTTCCAGTACTCGGGTGTGTCGCTCCAGTGGTGGATGCCTTCCATCACATCATCAGGGTGAGGAATGTGCTCGCACGCCGATGACATGTCCTTGATGAGTCGGGAAATGCGTCGTCGCCGCTCCTTCACGAGGCCTGGCTCGCACAGCCACATTATTGCCTCCCGCGACCAGCCCGAATAAGCATTGGAATGAATCACCGCGCACCACCACCACGCAGTGCGCCAGGCACCACCACGCACTGCGCCAGAGGCAGCACTCGGCTCCGCGGCCGAGGCAACGTCATCCGATTCGGAACTGTCGCAACCGTCGTCGCTGCTGTCGTCCTCGTCGGACAGTGGCACTAAGCGCCCCGTGTCCTTTGCGTCGCCGTCACTGCTGTCGTCCGAGTCGGACAGCGACACTAAGCGCCCCGTGTCCTTCGCGTCGCCCGCGCGCGGAGGCAGAAGCTGAATATCCCGCTTCGCTTCCTCGTCGGGTGGCGCCGCGAGCGCTGCAGAGGCAGCAGGCGCGCCAGAGGCAGCGTCGCCTTCGCTGACCCACGTCCCATCCTCGCGGCAGGGAACAACACTTTCCACATCCAGCTCCGTGATGTCGACAAACACCTGCCGCGCAGCCTTGATGCAGCGCGCTGCCCCTGTAGCCGCGCATGCCCTGCTTGGGGCCCACCAGATACGCAACATAGCATTGTGAGTCTTTCTCGTGGAGGGGCCCACCTTGAAGACCATCCCAGTACAAGCGAGGCTGATTGTTCGGAAAAAAGGCTCTGGTTGCCCTTTGTCGCTCGGCCTCGCGAGTCCTCTGGGCTGTCAATCCAGTCCTCGTAAAGGTGAATGTCTACTGTGGACGCGAGAGGATGCGAGGAAGCCAACTCGGCCACGCGATGCACATGTGTCGCGTGCTGCATCGTCGCGCCAGTGGCAGCGTCTGTGTACACCCTCAAGTCATCACCCGCGCGCCCCACTGGGGGCGCTGCCTGTCGTGGGCGAAATTCGCCAGGAAATTCAATTTCCTCTCTCCCAGGGAATTCAATTTCCTGGGAGAGAGGAATCAGGACATCTTCGCGAATGCACTGGTTGCCGACGATGTGCGTGCACACTCCTCCTGCAACCTGATCTTCGACTTCACAAAGGCCCCCCGATGGAGCCAGAACCTGGAGGTCGACATAATTTCTGCACGGGTGCTTCTTTCGCCACTGCAGCACGCGGTTTGTAACATTGTCCGCCTCCTCAAATTCGAGGCCAGGACCCTCGGCGCCAAAGGCAGCCGCGTGCGAGTCCCGGGCACGCTTATCCATGCTGCCCCGCGCGTGGCGCCTCGAGCGCCAACGCCAGAGGCGTTGTTGAGCCGAAAAGGCTGCGATGGACGACCGCGATGGCGGCTGCGAACATGAGGGTGAGGACGTGGGTGAGCACCGAGAAGTCTAAGAGGTGAAGGCAAGGGTAGCGTGAGGCGGGGGCGAAGCTGAGCACGAAGATGACCTCGGAGCAGAGGGCGACGGTGAGGAAGATGAGAGCGGGAGCGAAGCTGAGGATGAAATATCCTCGGGCAAGGGTAAGGAGTCGGTGAGATTGCAGAGAGCAAGGGCGAGGTCGGAAGCAGCGTCAGCATCAAGTGGTAGCTCGCACGATGGTTGAGAGGAGCAGTGGCTTCTTTATCATGAGATGGCGCAGAAGATGAGTCACTCTTGCCATCTACGCAAGGACCACAGGGCGCCAGAGGCAGCCGCGCAATTGCGCCAGAGGCAGCAACCGTCAGCACGACACGCGCATGATAATGAAACGCTCAGCACTGTCAACGCAAGGACGGTGCAAACACCCTCCCTCGCAACAACCTTCATGCGATAATTCGCCCCTCAGACCCGACGCCACCAGGCCCCTCTCGGAAGCGAGCGCTCGAGGGACCACTCGCGTGGCCAGGGGCGCGCCAGAGGCAGCGTTGTGGCACGCCAGAGGCAGCGCGTCGCCTACTCTTCGTCATCCTCGCCAGAGGCAGTGCGCCGCAGGAGCAGCAGCAGGAGAAGCTCGAGGAGGCGGAGCAGCAGCAGCGCCAGCAGCCGGCAGCAGCGCCAGAGCGTGAGCGTTCCTTTTTTCCCGCGGCACGCCGCACCGGCGGCGCAGAGCGCACCTAGCTGATACGGAGCCCCGAGTCTGGAGAACCCTGCGCCAAACGAGGGGGGCGCCAGAGGCAGCCTGCAAGCCATTTCTGTGTGAAAAGATATCAGCGCCAAAGGCAGCCTGGATCAGTTGACGATCCCGGTGCGCATATTCATCTTCTTGCTGCGTGGCTCTACGGGAGCCGTCTCCTCGTCGTCGCGGCGATCCTCCTCCTCCGCAGCCGCTGCCGCTGCACCGCCGGTTGCACTTGGCGGTTCCCCGCCCGCGCCGCCTTGCGCCCTCGAAGAACTTGCGCCAGAGATGTCGTCAGCGCGGCGCGCGCCAGAGGCAGCGTAGCGTCTCCGAGAGCAGCTCTTTTTGCCCTGTTGCGATAACACCATTCGCTATCCATCCGTAGCTTCCTAGCGTGAGGGTCCTCGACCTTTTCGTGGATCTTCGCAGAGCTGTCCGCGATCGCTGGCTTCGCCTGTCGGTGGACATTCAGCGGGAAGTTCGTCCTGGAAAACATCCGCCCTGTCGTTTTTGTCCTGCGCACGCGCGCCAGAGGCAGCGACGGCAGCCTCAGCAGGCAGCTTCGCGTTCCCGACGCCGTCCGCGAGCGCCTTCAGAGTCGAAGTCAAATCTTCGCACTTGCGTTTGTACTCCGACTTCTCCTTCTTCAGCTTCCGGTTCTCCAGCTCCTTCTCTGCGAGCGCCTAAGCCAAATGATGATTCTCCTGCACGCGCGCATCGTACTCTGCGGCGGCGGAACCGCAGCCGCCAGCAGACGTTCGCGCGCGCCCCATGGCGCGGACGCCTGCGCGAGGAGGAAAGCTGGAGCAGAAGAGGAGCTGCGAGAGGCCAGCGGCAAGCGATGCCAAGGTCAGCGCGCTTGCGTGACTTCATCCCAAAAGGCGACGTCGAGCTGGGCATGGATTGTCTGTCAGGAACACTACACGACTACGAGGAAACTAAGCGCGACCCAGGAAACAAAACCCAACTCGACCATGAGAAAACGAAACACGACCAGGAGAAAACGAAACACGACCACGGTAAAACTAAACACGACCAGAACAAAACTAAATGCGACTATAGGACAGAACTACCCAACACAACCAGGAGAAAACTAAGTCGGACCCAAGAAACAACTAAATACCACCATAGGAACGCCAAACACGACAAGGAGAAAACGAAGCACGACCAGGAAAACACTAAACACGACCAGGAGGAAACTGAACGCAACCATAGTAAGAGGTAAGCTAAACCCCACGAAAGAAATCAAATAATACGAGGAGAACAGTAAACAGGAAAACGAAAAGTTCACAGAGAGCCACAATGCACAGAGAGCACAATGATGCGACTGGCGATGACGACGACGAGGACGATGACGTCGGCGGCTTTTTTCTTTCGCCCGTGCGCAGGCGAGCGTGCTCAGCAGCGACGCGCTGCGCGCAGAAGTAAGGAAGCGCCAGAGGCAGCTAGGGCAGAAGTAAGTAAGTGTCCTAAAGACGCCCCAGAGGCAGCGACCAAGCAGCGCCACGCTCTCACCCTGGCCGCCTGGGCAGGCGCCAAGCCCCTCTCTCCCCAAACTGGAGGCGCCGGGCATTCCTGTTGATAACAGTCTGCTCCGACTGCGACCGGCTGTGCCTTTTCCTGTGCACGAGCATCGGTTGTTGGAGGTACAACGTGTACAGGTAATGGCAGGAGCAAAGGAGGCACCCGTAGTCGAACAGCTCCGCAAGTGTTATGAAATTGCCCGCCCTGATGAACCACGTCTCGCCAGAGGCAGAGGTGACGTCGCCCATGACACGCTTGAGAACGTAGGTCTCGCCATCCTCCATGTGCAGGACCGCGTTGATTTCCGCCAGAAGCAGGAATTCCGTCTCCCTTTTCGCATTCGCCCAGACCAGATACTCACGCGCCCGCTCGGTCTTGACCAGCTGGTGATGCCAGAAATTGACGCGGAGGAGCATCTCCACGTGGCCAGAGTCCACCTCGATCCATGCAAGGGCCCCCCAGTGCCGCGCCTCGCTGCTGTGCTTCTCGAGGATGTGGTGGGCGTGCCTTTCGTCGCTGGGAATGTCGGCCACGCGCTTCGATTGCTCGAAGGCCTCTGTCGCGGGCGCCGCCCACCCGTCGTCGAGCACGGCATTCGAGCATGCGTCGGCGAAGGGCGCGCCAGAGGCAGCGACAGGCGCGCCAGAGGCAGCGTCAGGCCACAGGGCCTGATGGAGCCGCTTCTTGTAGTGTTGTTTCTTGGAGGCCACCGCGCGCACGACGTCCCACATCTGCCCCGCGTTCTCTGGGTTGTCGTTTCGGTGGGGCATGCCGTAGCGAAACTGCCCCAGGGTAGGGGCGGGCTCGCAGAAAGCGTCGAGCCGGCGCAGAAGCGCATAGCCGTTTGCGTCCTGCCGCTGCGGCATGTGCCAATTTCGGACAAGAGCTTTTGCGTTCGCTTCCCAACTCGCCCTGTTGTCGACGAAATGGTGCTCCTTAGGCCTGTCCGATCGGTTGACCGTGCGTAGCTCGGCCTTTTGAGCCTCGGGCAATCGCGACAAGGCCCGCTCAGACAGAGGAGTCGTCAGTGACACCAAACCGGGGCCGTCGGTAACACGAGCAACAAAGTCTTGGTCGCCAGAGACACCAACCTCTGACTCGCCCCCTAATTCTGATGCGGCAACCTCTGACTCGTCCCCTGATTCTGATGCGCCAGAGGCAGCAGACGCGCAAGAGGCAGCAGAAAGATCCGCCTCGGTCGGTCTCGGATGGCTTGTGGAGCGCATCCTCGTCCGCCGCTCTTCCGCCCGCTGCTCGTCCCTCCCCCGTCGCGTCGTGCCCATCGACTGGCTTGCAGGCGGAGGCGCCGCGATCGCGCTGCCCGAGGCCGTCGCTACCGAAGGCGAAGCATAGCCGCCAGAGGCAGGCAGGGGCGGCGCGGCGGCAGCAGCAGCAGGCGCGGAAATGTGAGGAGCCTGCCCTGGCGGCGGCGGCGGCGGGCCGGCGGCCGGCCGCGGCGGCGGCGACGAGCCAGCAACGTTAGCGGCGCTCATCGATGCCAGCGGTGCCACATCATGCAGGGGTGGCATGACACGCGCGCCAGAGGCAGCGGCGCTGGTATTCTGTGAAGTCGCCGCGGCTGGCGGCGGCGCGGCCTCCTGAGGCGCCGCGGACGGCGGCGCCTGCGGCGGCGCCGCGGCAGGCGGCGGCGCCGCCTGCGGCAGCCCCGGCGGCTGCGGCGGGAACTGAGCTGGAGCTGCCGCGGGAGCAGCTGGCGCAGCAGGACCAGCAGCTGCAGCTGGCGCAGGAGCTGCAACACCCGCAGCAGCTGCAGCTGGCGCAGGAGCAGCTGGCGCAGCAGGAGCTGCCGCAGGAGCAGCAACGGCAGCAGCTGCAGCAGCAGCAGGAGCGGAGAACGCGCCAGAGCCAGCGGGCGCGGCAGAGGCAGCGGACGCGCCAGAGGCAGCGGAGACGTTTGGGAGAGCCTGAAACTCGTGGGCGTATAGTACTGGAACTCGATGGCTGCCTTCCATCAAGTCGAAAAAGACTGCCCCGGCCAGATCCTCTTGCTCCAGCGAGAGCCTCGCCTTACTAGCAGGCTTCCACCACAAGCCGAGCAGCCCATGAGCAGCAGAGTCATCACGCACAATTTTGGCGGTCCCGTTGACGGTGCATCCGACGATGATCTCCACGCGGCCCGCCACCGTTTTTCTGCGCGACCAAATATGTCCTTCTGCTGTGGGTGATGCTCTTTGTCATTGGGTCCACGCTGCACATGACAGACCATGGGGTGGCTCCTGGCCAGAGACGCGATCCGGTAGATGTCCGCCCGGCGCATGTGCGTCTCCCGCCCCGCGCCAGAGGCAGCGACGCAATATTTTTGCAACGTTGCCTCAACGCCGTTAATACCTATCATCGAAGTCACGTCGTGAATAGGCACGAGGAACGGCGTCATCCACTATTCCTGGACGACCTTGCCATTTGAGTAATTGGTGTACGCTGCCCCAGGCCTCTGGCCGTCTTTGGTTGGCCTTCCACCAATCCGGAACTGGACGAGGCCACCAGGTCTCACGGGATGTATTTGTCGCCAGGACCGCCAGGACTCGGCTGACGACGCCACGGCGAGGTCATCCACCACAGAAGAACGCGCGCCAGAGGCAGCCTTCTCCGCGCCGCGGCGACCAATCGCGGCCAACGCGCCGCGTTCGCGCCGTCCCCGCTGGAGCCGGCAAACGCTACGGACATGCGGGAATAACAGGTGGAGGACGAGGAGACCAGCAGCAGCAGCACCAACAACAGGAGCAGCAGCAGGAGAAGCTGGATGAGGCGGAGCAGCAACAGTGGCAGCAGGTGGCAACAGCAGCCTGCAAGCCATTGCTGCGTCAACGGATATCAGCGCCAGAGGCAGCCTGCGGAGGAGAAAGAGCAGCAGCAGGAGAGACTTGCGGAGGCGGAGGAGCATGAAAGTGGAGGAGAAGGAGCAGCAGGAGGAGAGGCTGGAGGAGGCGGAGGAGCAGCAAGAGCAGCGGCAGCAGCAGAGGCGGGAGGAGTACGGCACTTGGGGAAACGCAAATCAGAGCAGATGCCTCTTGGGTTCGCGCAGAGGCTCAACCACGCGAGGTTCTGGCATTACCAGTACCCCGCGACTCCAAAGGGTTGCCGAGCCAACCACTGGCGCACCCTTGGCGTCGCGGCGCACGGGTGCGCCCGCGGTTGGCTCGGCAACCCTTGGAGTCGCGGGCTATTGGTATTGCGAGAACCTCGCGTGGTTGAGCCTCTGAGCGAACCCAGGGGGCACCTGCAGGAGGAGGAGCAGCGGCCACAACAGGAGCAGCAGCTGGAGGAGGAGCAGCAGCAGCAGTACCAGCAGCTGGCAGCAGCGGCAGAACATGAGCCTGTTTTTTTTTATTGTTCCGCGGCACGCTGCGCATCAGCGGCGCAGTCCAGAGCACCTAATGCGGAGCCCTAGTCTGGAGAACCCTGCGCCAAACGAAGGAAGCGCCAGACACAGCCTGCAAGCCATTTCTGAAGAAAAGATATCAGCACCAGAGGCAGCGTGCAAGCAAATGCTGCGTGGAAGCGCATCAGTGCCAGAGGCAAGGAGACTCCCGCTCACTCCTTCCGACTGTATTTCCAGGTCGCGGTGTCCCAAGCTTGGTTCGACTCCCGCCTTTGCCTGTGGACAAGGATCGGGAGATCCATGTACAATTTGTACATGTCAAAAGCACTGCAGAACCGAGCGCCCAGGTAGAACAAATGGGCGAGCGTGACGACTTGCCCAACTCGGATCTCCACATCGAAGTCATCCTTCCAAGGAACCCTCGCGCCAGAGGCAGCGGGTCTCCAGGGAGACGTGGGGGCCCGACGGAGAAGCGTCGTCTGGCCACCATCTTTGTCCAGAACCCACCCAGCCTGCCTCCACGTGAGGCTTTTGTCGGATGTCCGATTGGACAGCCAGATCCGCGCTTCCGCGGTCCTTGCGAACTGGGGATGCCAGAACCGAGGACGTAGAGCGGGAATAGGTTCGAGATGCTTCCAGCCGAAGTCCTGGATGAGTCTGACCTCCCCGTCGTGTTTGTTGAACAAGTGCATCAAGAAGTGGGGAACGGTGTCGATCTTAAAAATGTAGCGAAGCACCTTCCACGAGGGTGAATCTTCTGAATGTCGCGGCAAGCACATGACATGCGGATCACCGGCAGAGGCGCGTTTCAAGTGTGGCCAGGCGCGGATAAGCCAACACTTCTCGTCGAGAAGAACGTCGAAATTCATCCTGAAAAGAACCAAATAATGCAACTTCTGCGTCGCCCAGGCCCTCACAATGTCCCACCGCTCGTTTTGGGGCTTGTCGTTGAAGTGCCTTTATGCCGTTGATGATATCCAGAGGCTCCGGAGAAGGAGAGCATTCTTGCTGCAACATCACCATGAAGCGCGAGACGTTACGTCGCCTCCTCTTGGTCAAAGTTTGACTGCATAACCAAAGGCCTGCTTCCTTTGGCCAACCTCGGAAAGTCGCAAAATGAACTTCTTTGACCTTAATCCGCGTTGCGCCAGAGGCATCACCACCTTCTGCGCCAGAGGCAGCGTCTTCCCTGTCAGAGCTGTCGCGGTCCGCTTTGCTCCCATGGCTGCTGTCGTTGGCAGAGCTGTCAGAACTGGGCTCCTCCGCAGACTCGGACGCTTTCGCGGAATGACTTTCCTCCGGGTCGACCAGATACGTAGGCCCCCGTACAGTCTCCTTCCGCTCCACCTCCGCGGGCCCCTCGCCGCCTGATCCCGCGCGCGCGCGCGCCAGCGGCAGCTGTGGGATCGCCGCCAGTCGACGGCCGATCGCCCTCGCCCATTGGAAAGACACTCTCGACATCCAGCTCGCAGACGTCGAAGAAAAGCTGCCGCGCAGCCCTGATGCGCGCGTCATTCCAATATGGACCCATCGGATGCCACCAGAGACCAAACATGTCCTTGTCACGGACACCCTTCGTGGCAAGGCCCACGGAAAGGGTCTTGCCGCCCCCGTAGCCTGCCAAATTGACTGAAAGGTGGTAGGGGCTCTGGTCGAAGCCATCGTTTGCGCGGCCTCTACTATCTCGCACCCTCTCGCTCCACCCCAGCTTCACATGGGATCAAAGCGCCACCGCGAGAGGGTGCGTCGCCGCAAGAGCGCCCATGCGGTCAACGCTCATCGCGCGCTGCATCGCACAGTGCTCTGGACAGGAAAGAAGCCCGGTATCGTACGCGAGCAGCGCGGACTCTCCGAGCACTGGCTGGACGCACGGAGGAGCTCTCCGAGACATGGGAATCGAAACTACATGGCCAGCAAACTTCCGGAACCTCGTCCACGAGTAAACCCCGCATCGCACGGAGCGCACGAAGGTGCCAGCACCGAGTCCGTCCGACGGTTGGACATGCTGGAGCGGCTCCCCAACATAATCTCTTGCTGGGTGTTCCCTCTTCCACCGAAGCACACGGCTGGTCAGGTCGTCGCCCTCGGCGCCAGAGGCAGCCCCCTGCGCTAGAGGCAGCCGACCTCGGGCCACGCTTCCCCATGAGGACGCGGGCGACACGCGCGAGGGCGGCAGCCAGGGGCCAGGCACCGCCGCAGCTGCACGGTCGAGCGGCTCGAGCCTACAAACGCTGCGACCAACGGAGCGAGGACGGCGGAAGGACAGGAGAGGCCTGCAACAGGAGAAGTAGCGAGGCGGCTAAGAGCGGGAGGAGCAGGAGAGAAGGAGGAGCAGCAGCAGCAGCAGTTCAGCAGCATTGAGGAGCAGCAGCAGCAGCATGGAGGAGGAATCATCAGCAGCAGCAGCAGCAGCAGTGACGAGCAGCCTGTAACAGCATTGAGGAGCAGCAGCAGCAACAGCAGCATGAGCAAGACTTTTCTTGCGCGCGCAAAGAACAGAAACCGCCAAGCAGTCCAGGGCGCCGCCGCCAAGGAAAAAGGAGCGCCAGAGGCAGCTGGAAGGCAGTGCATTCTGAAAGGAAAGAAGCGCCAGAGGCAGCTGGAAGTCACTGCACTCGCGCTCACTTCGTCCTCGCCCTTGTATTATGTTTCTCCCTCTTGTGCTTGTGGACGAGGATGGGCAGATCCATGTGCAGCTTGTACATGTCGTAGGCAGTGCAGTACTCTGCGCCTAGGGCGAACATCTGTGCGAGCGTCACGACTTGTCCTTGTCGCATGTCCACCTCGAACAGCCCACTAGTCGCGCCAGAGGCAGCGGGAGCACGACGGAGCAGCGCCGTCTGGCCGCCAGGCTGCTCGTTGAGAACCCACTCAACGTCGTGCCAGCCGAGCCATTTCTTCTTGTCTCTCCGAAACACAAACTCCGCGAACTCTCGGTCCTGGCGAACTGGGAATGCCACAATCGAGGATGAGTCACGCAAATCTGCCGCACACGCGTCCAGCCAGAGTACCGAACAACTCTGACCTCCCCGTCGTGCTTGTTGAGCAAGTGCTTCAGGAATTCGGGGATGCTGTTGATTCCGAACACCTGGCGCAGGTGACGCCATCCGGGATGGTCCCGCGGCAGGCGCTCCACACGCGGCGCGCCAGAGGCAGCGGGCATCAAGTTGGGCCAGGCGTTGCAAAGCCAATAATTATTCTCCCCGCCCAAAGAAATACCCCCCCAGGCCTTGGTCAGCTGGCCGAGGTAATGCATCTTCTGCGACGCCCAGGCGCGCACAATGTCCCACCTGTCGCCTTTGTAATCGTCGTTGTATTGTCTCCCGCGGCCAGCCCGAATAAGCATTGAAATCAATCTGCTTGGGACGGGCAGTGCCGGCGGCAGCCGAGGAGCCACGCAATGCGAATGCGCCAGAGGCAGCTGAGGCACCGCTACGCACTGCGCCAGAGGCAGCACTCGGCTCCGCGGCCGAGGCAACGTCACCCGATGCGGAACTGCCGCGGTCGTCGTCACTGCTGTCGTCCGCGTCGGACAGTGACATGTGCCCCGTGTCCTTCGCGTCGCCGTCACTGCTTCCGTCCGAGTCGGACAGTGACACTAAGCGCCCCGTGTCCTTCGCGTCGCCCGCGCGCGGAGGCCGAAACTGAATCCCCCGCTTCGCTTCCTCGTCGGGTGGCGCCGCGAGCGCTGCAGAGGCAGCGGGCGCGCCAGAGGCAGCGTCGTCTCCGCTGACCCACGTCTCATCCTCACGGCAGGGAAATGCACTTTCCACATCCAGCTCCGTGATGTCGAACAACACTTGCCTCGCAGTTGATGTTGCTCGCTGTCCTTGTAGCCGCGCATGCCTTGCTTGGGGCCAACCAGATACGCAACATATCATTGTGAGTCTTTCTCGTGGAGAGACCCACCTTGAAGACCATCCCAGTACAAACGAGGCTGACTGTTAGGAAGAACTGGCTCTGGTTGCCCGTTATCGCTCGGCCTTGCGAGTCCTCTGGGCTCTCAATCCAGTCCATGTAAAGGTGAGTGCCCACTGTGGACGCGAGAGGATGCGAGAAAGCCAACTCGGCAATGCGACGCACAGTTGTCGCGTGCTGCATCGTCGCGCCAGTGGCAGCGTCTGCGTACACCGCCAACTCATCACTCGCGCCCCACTGGGGGCACTGCCTTTTTTCCTGGGCGAATTTCCTGGGAGAGAGGAATCAGGACATCTTCGCGAATGCACGTGTTGCCGACGATGTGCGCGCACGCTCCTCCTGCAACCTGATCTTCGACTTTACAAAGGCCCCCCGATGGATCCCGAATCTGGAGAGCGCCATAATTCCTGCACGGGTGTTCCTTTCGCCACTGCAGCACGCGGTTTGCAATCTCGTCCGCCTCCTCAAAGTCGAGGCCAGGGCCCTCGGCGTCGGAGGCGGCCGCGCGCGAGTCCCGGGCACGCTTCTGCATGCTGCCCCGCGCGTGGCGCCTCGGGCGCCAACGCCAGAGGCGTCGTTGAGCCGAAAAGGCTGCGATGGACGACCGCGATGGCGGCTTCGAAGATGAGGGCGGGCATGTGGGTGAGCACGGAGAAGTCTAAGAGGTGAAGGCAAGGGTAGCGTGAGGCGGGGGTGAAGCTAAGCATGAAGATGACCTCGGAACAGAGGGCGACGGTGAGGAAGATGAGGGCGGGAGCGAACCTGAGGATGACATATCCTCGGGCAAGGGCAAAGAGTCGGTTGGATTGCAGAGAGCGAGGGCGAGGTCGGAAGCAGCGCCAGCATCAAATGGTAACTCGCACGATGGTTGAGAGGAGCAGTGGCTTCTTTATCATGAGATGGCGCAGAAGATGAGTCACTCTTGCCATCTACGCAAGGACCACAGGGCGCCAGAGGCAGCCACACAGTTGCGCCAGAGGCAGCAACCGCCAGCACGACATGCGCATGAGAATGAAACGCTCTGCGCTGTCAACCCAAGGACGGTGCAAACACCCTCCTTCGCGGAAGTGCTTAGCCATGGCGTCGACGTGATCGCGATTCAGCTCCAACTTGCGCGCGGGCCGCACGATCGCCACGCACAGAAGTTCCAGGCATGCCGGAAGAAGCCGCGAAGCGAGTTGATCACAGAGATCCATCGCGCAGCCGAGAGCGCGATACATAGTTCCGCTTGACACGCCAGAGGCAGCGAGTGCTAAGTGCGGCACGTCTGCGAGGAACATGCACTGCACGCGGCAGCGGACGGGCCCCCAGCTCTGGGAGCCCCACCCCCGCACGAGAGGCATGGTTTTGCGCTGCTCACTGCGCGAGCTCCGAGAAAACCGCGCCTGCGCAATAAACGGCAAGAGCTCCAGGATGCCACGGAGGCACCTGTCCCACACGACCTGCCAGTTCAGATCCGGACGCGGCTGCTGCAGAACCCCAACACGCCAGCGCGGGTGCCGCAGAACCCCAACACGCCAGCGCGGGCGCTTAGTAGTAGGACCAGCAGGAGACGGGGCGGGACTGGCGATGCCAGAGCAAGCCTGAGAATCTGCGGCGGCATCGAGCCCCGCGGAGCCAGCGGAAGGAGAACCACTGCAAGTGGCGGTGCCAGAGGAAGCCTCAGGATCTGCTGCGGCGGCATCAACTCCCGAGGAGCCATCGGAAGGATACCCAGCGGACGAGGCGGCGCCAGAGGCAGCCTGAGAATCTGCGGCGGCAGGAGGTCCCGAGGAGCCACCCTGCTTCAATCTTACTCTCACACGTGCTGGAACCTCAGCAAAAAGATTACCCATGTCACCAAATACAGTAACAAGGGGCGCTGGCCCTGGCATCGCTTCACCTTGGATCACCTCCGTGTCGTTCTGAGAAAGGCAGAGGAAGCGAATGAGATCGTCGAGCTCATACGCGGCGCCGGAGGCAGCCCACAAATCCTGAGAGATAAAAATGCAAATCTGCACGGCGTCCTCGTATCCGATATACCCGGCAGCCTCGATCCCCTTCCCAGCGCCAAAGCCCATGCCAGCAAGCAAAAGCCAATCCCTCTCTCGGAGAAGCTCCGTCGGACGCCCTCTGCCCGGAAAAGCCATCGCAAGAACGTTGTGCGCGCGTGCGTCGCATGTGACCACAGCCCCACCGCACGCAGATGCACCTCGTTTTCGACGTACGTTGCGCCAAAGGCAGCGGTCGCGCCAGACATAGCAAAGGATGCCGCTACAAGTTCGGTGGCAACCTCCAAACGGCCAGCGCGCAAGTCGTCCATGAGGATTTCGAACTCACACTGCCCTGTCCTCCTCTCGGCTGGATTCATCACGAGGTGATAGGTGAAGAAATCAGCGGCCGCGCCGCCCAAAGCACGCACCTTCGATCGCGGTGCGAGCTCCACGGTGGCCTCGCGGCGATTGGCAGCGACCGCAAAAACCTTGGGTTGCACAATCGCCATGGCTTCCTGCCGCGCGCGCTCGTACAAGGCTGCGCGCCCCTGTGCGTCGGCCGCCAGCAGTTCGCCCTTGGGGCGAAGCACATAGTGGAGGATGCACGCGGGCGCCCACTTCCAGTAGCAGATGAACGCCGCGCAGAGAACCTCCACGCGCAACGCGCCGCAGGCAGCGAAGTGTTCTCGCAGCAAAATGCCCGCCGCAATGCCCATGCGAACATCGCGCCTGTGACATAGCGAAGCGACGCACCCGCCCTGAACGAATGCACCGAAGCATTTTGCGACGTCCCCGAGGAGATTCAGCAGCCGCTTCATCTCAAAGTCTTGCCCCGTACGCCTTGGGCGGAACTCTCTACAATCACGATTCCTGCACGAACCATCGTGATCGCGGGAACGTTGCTTGCAGGTCCGGCAAACCTTCCCCATCGGCAACAAAGTCAGCAATGCGCCAGAGGCAGCAGGCGCGCCAGAGGCAGCGCCTCACTTTAGTTTTTCGGTTGTCGCCTCCAGAAGAAGGAAGCGCCTGGCCCATGCGCGCGGGTGGTTGCCTTAAGCCGAGAACTGCCGCAGTCTGATCCTCTCTGCCCTGCTGCTGCTGCGGCTGCTGCTTCTGCTGTGGGTGCTGGGCCTGCTGCTGCTGGTGATGGTGCTGCTTCTCCTCCTCCTGCTCCTCCCCCCCCTGCCTCCCCTTGTCCTCCTCCTTCTGCCTCCGCCCCCTCCTCGTCGACGTGTTCCTGCTCCAATCTTGGGAAACAATAGCAGGCCCAATTCTGAAAAAAATGCGAGGCCCACTTTTGGAAAAAAATCCGGGGCCCAATTTTGCGCGCAAGAAACAAAAAAATAAGAAAAACAAGATAAACAAATGTAAGCCCCATTTGGGGGAAAAAAAACAATACAAAAAAAAAGAAAAGCAGGTGCGAGCTCCATTTTTTTTGAAATACTAAAGGCGCGCCCCACTTGCGAGAGAAAACCACGCGAGGAAATTGCGCATGCACAAACTAGCATTTGCACACCCAATGCTGCAAAAAAAAAAAAAAACGAGGCGCAAATTCAATGAAATAAACTGCTTAACCTGCGAGGCCCACTTTTTATATATAAAAAAATGAGGCGCAATATTTTGAAAACAATAATATTGAGAGGCAGCAAGAATAATAATAACACTAGAAGTTTTTTACCCCGAGAGAGAGAGAGAGAGAGAGAGAGAGAGTGTGAGAGAGAGAGAGAGAGAGAGAGAGAGAGAGAGTGAGAGAGAGAGAGAGAGAGAGACTGCGTAAAAAAAATAACGGACGTCGCACAGGAGTCGTCGCCATGCACATGAGACGCAGGATCGACGCGCGCACGGGCATAATCGAGACTGCGCGGCCCAGTCCGACCGCCTGCATCACTCGCGCCCCGCAAAGTTGAAATGGCGGCACTGTTCCCGCCCAGCGTTTCGAAGAAGCCCAGGGAGTCAAAGTAGCGCTGCATATGGAGCTTCTCCTGGTTGCTCTGCAGCCAGGCGCGCTGCTGGGGATTGTGGTGGGCGCGGAGCCAGTCCTGGTAGTTGTCGTTGCCGAGAAGGCGACAGTTGCGCCTGTGCGCACACTTGATGGTCATTTCGTCACCCGCGCTCTTGTAGTTTTTCTGTAATAAGGTCGTCGCAACGACAGCTTATTTTTTCAATGTTTTCCCACCCGACAATTACATTTCTGTCTGTTTTTTGTTGAAAGAAAATTTGTCGCAGCGACAGCCTTTTTTTTTTTTTTTTTTTTTTTTTTTTTTTTTTTTTTTTTTTTTTTTTTTTTTTTTTTTTTCGGCGACGCTCTTTTACAAAAAATCCACGCGACAACTTCATTTTTCACGCCATTTTCCCCCACCCGACAATTTTTTTAGACAAAAATCCGCTACCAAATTCCTCAGGCCAAGATGCGACAACTCAGTTGGCCAGCGCACCGATTCCGCGTTCGCTTATTTTACCTTTTGTTTCAGAACCGGGTAAAATAAGCGAACATGGAATCCTTATGTTGGGATGTTGAGTTGTGGTTACATGTTGATTGTGAATTAGGCCCACAACTCAAGAGCCCAACATGCGGATTTCATGTTCGCTTATCTGAGCCGGTTTCGAAATTTGATACAATAAGGTATGGCTCCTCATTTTCCTCTTGCGCAACCCCCTTCACAACTCTTTGTTTCTGATTATTTCCACCCCGCCACTATATTATATATGTATATATAAAAACTGCGGCAGCGACAACTTTATTTTGCTCGCCAATTTTTTCCACCCGACCACTTTGCTTTTTCTGACAAAATTGTTTGAAAAAAGTTGTGGCATCGACAACTCTATTGTTTCAAAAATTTTATCCACCCGACAACTTTCTTTTCTTACATTGTTTTCAATAAAGTTGTGGTAGCGACAACTTTGATCTATATATGTATATTAAAACATAAATACAACATTCCACCCGACAACTGTATTTGTTTCAAAACTGTTTTAATAAAATTGTCGCGCCGACAACTTTTTTCCAACAAATCCACCCGACACTTTTCTTCTTCCGAATTTTCTAAATAAATCCCTCGCACCGACAAGTTCATTTTGCCCAATTTTTCCACCCGGCAACTCTCATTTCAATTTTTGCTTGCAAAGAAAATGTCGCAACGACAACCCCCTTTTTTGCAAAATTTATTTCCACCAGGCAATGGTATTTTTGTTCAGCATGTTTTTTAAATTAAAAAAACGCCGCACTGACAACTGTATTTTTCAACGTTTTCAATGAGGTTGCCGTAGCAACGCCATTCATATATATATATATATAACACCCGACAACTTTATTTCATTATTCTTTTTTTCCCCGAATTTTTAAATGCAGTTCTCGCAGCGACAACTTTTTTTTTGTTCTCAAAATTTTTGCCCCACCGACAAATTATTCACGTTCATTTTTCGTGTAAAAAGAAATCGCCGTACCACCAGCTATATGCTTTGAAAACTTTTGACTCCGAGCGCGCGCCCTCGCGGCGCCTGACCTTCGACGCGCCTCTCCCCGCCGTGTTAGTCGACGCTAACGATCGCGCCCCTGGCCATTATCGCGGGCCGCGCGGGGCCAGGCCCCTCGCTGCCCCGCGCAACTTTATTTGTTATTACAATTGGGCCTCAATGCATTTGTTCCACTTTTTTCCCGCGCAACTTCTCTTCAATTGTGCCCGCAAAATTTTCCGCGCTTGGGCCCGCAGCAACTTTTTTTTGTTAAAGAAATTCCACAACATGTATTAGAACATGCTTCAATTGATTTCAACATTTTTCCTCGCCGCACTTTTTTACAACGCTTGCGGCGCAACTTAATTTTGTTGCAAAAATTGCGCGGCAAAACTTTTCCTTTGCAAAAGTGGGCCTCGCAACTTTTTTATATAAAAACTATGTGTCATCGCAACTTTATTATGTTCCAAATTTTTGTGGCTCGAAATTTTCCTTTTGCCCGGGGAAAAATTGCGCCTCGCAGTTTTTTATTTCCGAAATTGAGCCTCCAATTTCACGTTTTAAAGTGGGCCTCAGACATTTATATATTCCAACATTGGGCCTGCCACGTTTTCCTTCCAAATAGGGCCTCGCACTTTTCTTGTTTTCACAATTGGGCCTCAAAGCTTCTTTTCGTTCAATGGTACCTCGCAACTTTCTCGTTTGCAAAATTAAGCCTCAAAGCTTTTTTTTGGTTTCGCAGTTGAGCTTCGCAATTTCGTCGCTCGGAAATTCGGCGCCCGCAGATCGACGAGGAGAGGCAGGGGGGGGAGCAGGGGGGGGAGGTGGAGCAACATGCAGCAGCAGCAGCAGCAGCCGGCAAGACCTGCTGGAAGGCGACGGCGTGCGATGGCGAAGGCGATGGAGATGGCGAAGAAAACGCGCGTCGCCTCAGGCTCGCAAGCGCGCCCCGGCAACGCTGAGAACCTCCGGGCCCACCTCGTTCCAAGTCTTGCGAACGGAGAGAGCCCAGTTCACCACGCCGAAGAGCCTGCCAAAGGGAACGCCGCCAGAGGCAGGCACACCGGCAGCTCCCACGACGATCTTACTTCCAGGCTCGCGCTCGATGCGCCGCAGCGCGCTGCGCACAGATGGGCGCCCCACGCCCAGCCTCTCCTCGACGGAGAGCTTGTCCTTCGCATGCCCTGGTATGTCTGATACATTGGCTCGGCAATAAACGACCTGGGGCGTAACTGACAGCAGACAGTTGAGCACTGGCGACGACGTCCAAACCCAGCGCCACGATGTGCTGGAACGAATCTGCCACGTCCGCATCAGCAGCCAGCGCCGCCGCGTCGTGAAGGACGGCGAGACCCCTGACAACAACCAAAGAAACGCCCGCGCATCTGCGAGCCCCCTTCACTTCTCTGGAGCCCCGCAGTCGCAAATCACCAATGGCGCCAGAGGCAGCGAGCACCGCCACCTGGCTGCGCGGGGAAGGGCCCTGGGGCGCCAAACGAGCACCCCGCTAGGCGGCGAGGTCAGCGCCCGGAGGCTGCAGGAAAGCGCCACCTGGCGCGGCCCGAACATGCGTCGCGCCAGGGATGTTGCTCGCAGATCGGTCGTGAAACTTCTGCGAAGCATCGTTCCAGCGGGTGCTCCGATCTGTGCCTGCGCCAGGATGTAGCGCTGCGCTGGGGGGGGCGCGCGCGCTTGCACTGCGCGGCTAAGCGGGCAGCAGCGAGAACGCCAAGACTAGCGCGGCGCAGGGGGCCTCTATTTTTGGCCCTCTTGAGACTGGCCGCGCGCGTGGCGGCGGGATTGCAATGCCCGCAGCGCGCGCCGTAGAGCTGCCGCCAGAGGCAGGCGCACTTTCTAGAAAAGGGCGCGAGCTCTGCTCTGGGCGACGAAGCGAAAACCTCGAACTCAGCAACGGTTCGCGGACCACTGAGCTTCGCGATCAGGGCATCGTCGAGGAAGTCATGGTTGGACGTGCGATGCTCCGCTTGCTCGTTCCGCAAGAACGCGAAATCGCGCTGCACTGCGCACTCGCCGTCCTCTGTGGAAATATAGAAACGGATGGGCTTGCGAAGGACACTGGACGAATTTACCAAACGCTTCGGACACGCAAGGTGCCAGAACGCATCGTCGAGCAAACGAGCCCACGCTTCCTGATGGGTTTTCTCTGCTAGAGACTTGCCAGCAGAGAACTGCTCCAGCATGAAGGGGATGACGTCGCGGTACTGGAGCTGGGCCGCCACCTCGTCGCCACCGAGCGCCGCGGCTACTTTGCTCACGCCTCGGACAATGAACCTCCGCGTCTGCAGGGGGGGCAGATCCCCGAATCCTTTCCGAATGAGACGTCGATCGAACACCGATAATTCCGAGCGGACGTCATTTTGAAGAAAATCTGCAAGAAGACGATCTTTAGTCAAACAGGCCGCAGCCTGCACTCTCTCGAGCAACTCTGCCTTGCGTGCTCCCCGAGGATCACCCCGGAGTAACGCGGGATTCCCAGCGGCCAAGAAAATATACTTCCGCCGAAGGTTTGACATCACGGTGGTCGCGATGAAGCCGGGCGCCTCCCCGTGCGCACCCACGCATGACAGCGGTTCGGCGCTCGCGGCGGCGGCGCCAGAGGCAGCCTGCATGGCGGCGGCGGCGCCAGGGGCAGCCTGCCTGAGGGTCTGAAACACACGCCCGTCCTTGAAGACAGCGCCCAATGTCTCCACCATGCAATCGATCTGCAAACGCGATGAAGCGACGTCGTGGTTGGCAACGTCGAACAAACGCAAAAACCATTTGCAAATGGCGCCCCGATCCGCGGACGCGCCGACGGCCATGCAAAACTTAGTGTCCAACTTTCTCAGTAATGTCAGGGCCCGCTCACGCTTTTCGCTCTCGTGGCGTTTGTCCGATGATATGTGCGCCAGCAAAGTCGCAACTGGCAGCGACATCAGCGCCATCTTCTTCCCGACTGGCCCCGCCCTGGAATCGAATCGCTGCTTGGCGAACGAAAGATTCCGCGCGACTGCTTCCAAAGGTTTGCGACCAAGGCCAGCTTGCGCCACAGGCGCGATGTTATCCCTGAATGGCCACGAACAAATCTCTCCATCTGTCGCCGTTCATGATGTCTGGCGCCAGGGCGTGCCGGTTATCGAACAACTCGTTCCGCACCTCACCGAACACGTCGTCGCAGTGCAAGGGCTGGCTCGCGATGCGCATGGAATGCGCGGGGCCTCGAATCACTATCAGGAGGTTTGGAAAGAGCTCCCGGACAGCGAGAAACACTGCTCGTCGTTCCTTCGCGGCACCATCTGCTGCAATACTGGTGGCGGTCGCCAAAACGTGCGACTTCAGCGACTCATCGCACACCAGAGGCAGCGCTTTTCTGCGGCCCCGCCCCAGTGGCGCGGAGAACTTCACGAACAAAAAACTGCCGAGCTGCTTGGCGGCAAACGCGCTGTGGTCTTCCTCGAACTCCGCTGCGCGACTCTTCCTGCAATCGAGGGCGCCGAGCACGCCAGGGCGGCAGTAGCCTGCAGCCCCCGCGTTCTGAGCGCCGCCGCCGCCGACAGGGGCGGACACGTCAGCGCGATATCTAACGATCTTGCGGCACTTCGACTCGCCCAAGGATAAAGATATCGATGCGGCGTTCCGCAGCACCTCGCGAGTTTCCACGCGAAGTACCTCCGCCATCGCGCAGAGCTGCTTGCGCCTGCGTTTCCGAGTTCTCTCCTCCGTCGGATCGTCCGCGGGGAACTGCTTCCGCCGCGCGCGAGCGCACTTGCGCAGGGAAGACGTCTCAGAGAGCATCGCCCAAGCATCCCTCCATTCCGCGGCCGACGGCGCATTTCCCCGAAGAAGCGCAGCGTCTGCCGCCGCCATGCCCCCCATCTTTTCTGATGAAGGAACATCTTCGCACGCCAGAGGCAGTGACTTAGGCGAGAATTCTGCGCAGAATCTTTCGACCTGCTTCACTCCCGCTGCGCGTCGATGCACCGCTGACCTCCGGCGCTGTTCCACTTGGAATCTCGCGCGGAAGCCTGTCACAGGGCGGGCCTTGAGGGAAGCAAACATGGAGAACCTGCCGTCAGAACTTGTCCGCCCTGCGGCCGCAGACTTCGCGCGCGCTCGGCAGCCCGACCCCCGCTGGCCGCGATGCTCGCCTGCAGCCAGCCACGACGAACATTTCGATAAGAGAGATAGCGCCGCGCGCGTTCTGCGCCGTCGGAAAAAATCGCATCTGATACAGAACGCCTTGTTGCAAGGAGAATGCTTGGCGAAGTGCTGCTCATCCGAATCGGTGGCTGTCCGACTCGTTCTCGCCTCGGTCACGCCCTCGCGAGACCGAGCGGCCCTGCGTTTTCTCCGCGCCGCGCCAGAGGCAGCGCCACCCTTACCAGATGCCAAGGGCAAATTCCACGCGTCCGCGAAAAAATAAACACGACCAGGAGAAAGCCAAACGAGCCATGGAAACACTAAACACGACCATGAGAAAACTAAACACTACCATGGGGAAACTAAGCACCACCAGTGGAAAAACTGGGGAATACCATAGGAAAACTAGAAAACCATAGGAAAACTAAACACGACCGTAGGAAAACTAGACAATACCCAAACTAGGAAAACACGATAATACCCTAGGAAAAGCAGACAAGGCCGTAGGACAACAAGACCATACCCTAGTACAATTAAAGAAGACCCTCGGATAAAATGTGGAAAAAAGAACGAAAAAAGAAAGGAAGAACCAAAAAAAAACAAAAAAAAAAAAAACGTATGACAAGTAGACAAGACCCGACGAAAAAGCAGACAAGACCCTATGAAAACCAGACCAGGCCCTAAGAAAACTAAACAAGACCCAACGACAACTAAACAAGACCCCAGGGAAACGAGTCGAGCCCCTCGGAAACTAGACCTAAACAAGACCGTAGGGAAACTAGACAAGACAATGGGGAAACTAAACAAGACCGTAGGATATTTACACAACACGGATGGACAACTACACAAGATCCTAGGAACACTACACAAAACTCAATGAAAACTACACAGAACCAGAAAAACTAAACGAAACCCTCGGACAACTAAACATGACCCTAGCAACACTAAACGTGACCCTAGGACAACTAAACAAGGCCCTAGCAAAACTAAACAAGACCCTAAGAAAACGAAACAAGACCCACCAACACTAAACGAGTCCAACGGAAAACTAAGCAGGACCCAAGCAGCACTAAACGAGACCCTAGGACAACTAAACAGGACCGTGCCAAAACTAAACGAGACCGTAGGAAAACTAAACAGGACCCCGCCAACACTAAACGATACCCTAGGACAACTAAACATGACCTTACAAAAACTGAAGGAGACCCTAGGAAAACTAAACAAGACCCTGGCACAACTAAACGAGACCCTAGGACAACTAAACTTGACCCTACCAAAACTAATAAACGAGACCCTGGGAAAACTAAACCGGACCCTACCAGAACTAAGCGAGACCCTGGGAAACTAAACAGGACCCTACCCAAACTAAACGAGACCCAAGGAAAACTTAACAGGACCCTACCCAAACTAAACGAGACCCTAAGGACAACTTAACAGGACCCTACCAAAGCTAACGCCTCTTGGTTCAAAAGCAACGCTTCCGCTCGGTCTACACAATCCCCGCCCTCCTCCTTTCTCCACCTCTTCCCTCTTCCCCCTGCTCCCATTTGGTGTCTTTGACACATGCAACTGGCCAGCCCGGACGCCCATGCGGTGCCCCGTCCCGCGGCAGGGCGGGCGCCAACCAATGGCGCCAAAAGGCTCAAAAGGAGCCCAGCGGGAAAACGTGCTTGTACGACCCAGCTAGTCTCGAAGCAAGGCGATCTGGCGAATCTTGCTCGTCGCCCCCCAGCGGCTCCCGTTGGGCCAACAGCGGGTCTGCGTCATTGTCTCCATGTCCGCACACCACTTGCGGGTGCCACCCTTGTCAGTGTAGTAGACGATGGGCATGGGGCAAGCAGGGCCTGGGGGGACCGCGTAGTAGTCATGCATCGCATCATTTAGTTTCTGGCAAGTGTCTGAGCCCATGTCGATCCAGGCGAGCTTTCTGGTGACGCTCCTCTCTTGCCACTGCCAGATCGCCGAGTCGCCACCTTCTGCGCCAGAGGCAGCGCCACCTTCTGCGCCAGAGGCAGCGTCTTCCACTGCCTTCTTCTCCTCCTTCGGCCCCCCCCCCCCCTCCTGCTCGTCGCCTTCGGCGCCAGAGGCAGCGCCACCTTCTGCGCCAGAGGCAGCGTTTTCCACTGCCTGCTCCTGCTCCTTCGGCTCCTCCACCTGCTGCTGCGGCATCCTGCTGCTGCGGCATTCTGCTCGTTGTTGATGATGGGCTCCTCCTTCGGCTCCTTGATCAAAGACGCTGAGTGCTGCATTGCAGTACTCTGCGTCTTGAAGGGCCATATAGTCAACAACGAAAAGTTAGCACGAGCATTCCAAGGAAAAGTTGGCACCCGCCTGGTAACTGTGCTATCTTCTTCGGTGCCCTCTTGGGCCTGAAAATCCTACCTCTTTGGGCGTTGCGGAATGGATCCAGGCCAGCGTGTGCTATCTACTCCTTGGAACACTTGTGCTAACTACTTTTTCGCGGGTTGGAACACTTGTGCTAACTACTTTTCGCGGGGTGGGGTGCAGCTAGGGCTGGATCTCTACCCCTTCGAACCCTTCTCCTCCTCCTCATTTTCCGTTCCTCTCCCACATCGCCCTCCTCTCCTCTCCTCCCCCCCCCCCTTCCTGGGCATCCGAGGCAGAGAAGGAGGAGCAGGAGGAGGAGGAGGAATGCGTTCTTCCAAGCTGCGGCATGGCACAGGCAGGCCCCCTCTGAACAGGCGGGGCACCTACTCTCTGCTATTTAGAAGGTTGGCCCCCCCCTGAACGGGCGGGGCACCTACTCGCGCTTGGCGCATATCTTGCACAATGGCAAATATTTCACATTCCTGCGGTCCAGGCGGCCGGAAACAGGGGCCGGGAACCGGGGGTTCGCTTTTCCAGTCGAGGGCGAAATGGAGGAGAAGGAGGTGGAGGGATGTGGCGATGAGGAAAAGGAGGAGTCGAAGGAAAGAAGAGGAAGACGGATAAGGGGGAAGAGGAGAGGGAGGGGGGAGGAGGGGGGGAGGGGGAAGGAGGCACCACAGGCAGGGCAGTGGGGAAGGAGAAAGCACAGGCAGGGCAGGGCATGGGGGAAGAGAAAGCACAGGCAGGGCAGGGGGGCGGAGAGAGAGATTCAAGCCTGGGCGGACCCCCGCGTTCCCAACCCTCAGCAGCATCGCGAGGTAAATTCAGGCCTTTGCAATCATCCCGCAAGTGGAAGGCCTTCCCAGAGGGCGCGGTCACCACCATCGTGATTTGGCTCAGGCTCGATCCAGGGGCCCTCAGGCGCGGCTCTGGCGGTCCGGGCGGAGGAGGGGTCGGGCTCGGCTCCGGCGGGCTCGTCGACGACGACGACGAGCGGCTGCCTGGTGGCCCTGGTGGAAGCGGTGGAAGCGCCACAGCTGGCGGGGGCGGTGGAGAAGTCGGGCTCGGTTCAGGGGCCTTCGGCCAGCGACGACCGATCCAAACGCCCGCAATGAAGCTGAGCAGCAAGAGCACCGAGCCGAGCAGCAGCAACATCCGATGCCGATGCTTCTGTGGCCGGGGGGGTAAGGGGCCCACGGCGCGCGCCGCGAAGCTCGCTGAAGAGGCACTGGCGGCGGCGAGGGGGCCCCTGGCGAGTGGGGCGAGTCCCGCCCCATCCCCCTCTTCGGACGACGACGACGACGACGACGACGACGACGACGACGAGATAGCACAGCCCGCGCAAGGGGAGGGGGAGCCCAGAATGGCCCTCTCTGTTCGCACCTTCTGAGCCGCACGTGGCAGCTCCTCCTCCCCCTCCTCCTCCTCCTCCACCAGGGGGCCGCCAGAAGGCCGCGGAGGGCGCCCGAAGGCCGCTGAAGGGCCGCTGAGGGTCTCTCTCTCTCTCTCTCTCTCTCTCTCTCTCTCTCTCTCTCTCTCTCTCTCTCTCTCTCTCTCTCTCTCTCTCTCTCTCTCTCTCTCTCTCTCTCTCTCTCTTCTCTCTCTCCCTCTCTCTCTCTCTCTCTCTCTCTCTCTCTCTCTCTCTCTCTCTCTCCTCTCTCTCTCTCTCTCTCTCTCTCTCTCTCTCTCTCTCTCTCTCTCTCTCTCTCTCTCTCTCTCTCTCTCTCTCTCTCTCTCTCTCTCTCTCTCTCTCTCTCTCTCTCTCTCTCTCTCTCTCTCTCTCTCTCTCTCTCTCTCTCTCTCTCTCTCTCTCTCTCTCTCTCTCTCTCTCTCTCTCTCCTCTCTCTCTCTCTCTCTCTCTCTCTCTCTATATATATATATATATATATATATATATATCACTCCCCCTCCCGCCCTTACTGGCCAGGGCAGATAGCACGAGCTGATCTGGATCTGATCTGACCTCCCACTCCTTACCCTTCGAACCCCGGGATAGGGGGCAGGAGTGGATCAGCGAGTCTTTTTCTCTCTGTGCTCTGGAAGTGGGCCGGCAGATGCCTTGCTCGCCGCGCCCGCAACCAGTCCAGGTCTCTGCCGCTGAGCGCCCCCAGGCTCCACGCCAATCCTGGATGCCAAATCGCCAGCTGGTTGTTTTCCTGTTTTGGCTTCCAGGATTTAGAATCATCTGCTGGCACGCCTGTCCCAACCAGGCACATGCGGGAACTTAAAACACCTGGCAGGCCCGCCCCAGGCCCACCTGGTGCGCCTCAGCGGCGCCCAGAGAAAGAGAGAGGAGCAGGAGGAGGAGGAGGAGGAGGAGGAGGAGGAGGAGGAACTGGAGAAGGAGGAGAAGGAGGTGGAGGAAAGCCCGCGCCCACGCCCGCGCGTCCGCCGCGCCCGCGCATGGGGGCGGCGGAACCCCCCCTTTCCCAATCCCCCCCTTTCGCCTGGCCCGAGTCCTTGAGGGCCCAAACTTAGCACAGGCAGAAGGGAAGGGGGATCTAATCCCCCTCCTCCACGATCCTCCCTGTCCTGTTCTGCCTGTGCTATCTCCGTCGAGGTTCGACGCTCGAGGTTCGAGGATCGAGGTTGGAGGTTCGAGGATCGAGGGCCAGGGTTTAAGGAGTTCGATCGGCCCATGCAATCCCGAGGCACTTACACTGGCCCACGCCGGAGCCAGTGGGCAGCCCTGTGCGTGGGCACCTCTCGTACCAGTACTGCCACTTGTCACCGTGGGCCTGACGGCGGCCCCCATCGGGCAGGTGATGAGGCAGCGCCGGCGGCGTCGCCACCGGAGCCCTCAGCGCGCCCTTGCGTCCAGCCTCGTACTTCAGGAACTCGTCGACAGTTAAGTCGTTCAGCTCCTCGAGCTCGACTGCCTCGCCCAAGCCCCCTCCGCCGCCGCCTGGCTCGACTGCCGCGCCCAAGCCCCCGCCGCCGCCCCCTCCGTCGCCGCCTGGCCCAGCCAGGGGCACTGCCGCGCCGCCCTCGGCCATCGCGGGGTCGACGTCACCACCTGGGTTGAGGCCGCAGCTTGAGAGAGAAGGAAGGCGAGGTAAGGCGAGGGAGGGGGGTCGACGACGACGACGACGACAGCGGCGGCGACGGCGACAGCGACGGCGACAGCGACTGCGAGGGGAGACAGCACATAGCACAAGCTGGCGCAATGGGGTTGGGGCGTTTTCCCTGGACCCCCATCCCCGCGCCTTCATCGTCTTCAGGCTCGGGGGGCGGTTCTGGTAGAGCGTCCAGCGCGAAGATGGCAGGCGTTGGGTCAGTACCTGGCAATACCTCCACGCACGAACTCACCAGGCGATAGCGGGTCTACGCGAATGCTCGGAGTTGCAGGGTCGAGGCGAAACGCAATGCCATGCTTGGTCGCCCCTTTGTACTTTGGCAGCTTCATGAGTTTCTCTCTCCCCCTGATCTCACGATGCTGTGATGGATTAAAGAGAAACGTGTAGAAGCGATTCGAGTTGACCTTGTCAACAGCGGCGGTGGTGGCTGCGACCGCCTTCGCCTTGGCCGGGCCGTCCTCCAGCGCCTCAGCCTGGCGGATGGGGCCCCCGTATCCCCCTTGGGGCCGCGACGACGACGACGACGACGACAGCGGCGGCGGCGACAGCAGCGGCGGCGACGACGACGACAAAACCGTCGCCTCCCTCCGAGAGCCTCGGCCTCCCCCAGAGGGCCTCGGCGTGGCCCGAGAGCGTCGGACCCAGGGCGGCGGCGCGAAACGCCCTGCCCGCCCTACACAGGAGAGTCCAGAGCAGAGGGGGGGAGTCGGGGGCAGGTTCTTACGACATCTAGTTAGCACAGCCTGGTGCATTGCAGATCTCTGATTCCCCCAGCCTTTCATCTCCTCTGGGTTTGTTTAATATATAGATGTGTGTATATATACATATTTAGCTGCAAAGTCTGGCGGTCTGACAGGGGTATCTTTTTGATGCACCAGGAGAAGGGGTGGAAGAGGAGGAGGAGGAAGAGGGGGAGGGGGAGAGGTTTCACGACGTCTAGTTAGCACATCCTGGTGCGCACCAGATCCTGAGCCCCCCTGGGCCCCCCCAGGAGGAGGAGGAAAGGGGGGGCCTTCGTCTTAGCTGCCAGGGCCGCTGCCACTTGGTTCCGATGTGAGTACAGAGCGGTCTCCAGGGCAACGTACATGTACTTCGGGAGCATCTGATCGCCCAACAGCCACACCCGGGTGTGGGGGAGCTGCGCTGAGTGGTCATCATGGCGCTTCTCTGGGTCGGGCTCGACGTCGGGCTTCCCGTCCAGCATAATGAACTCGGGCGAGACGCGACGACGACGACGAGGAGGAGGACGACGACGACGACAGCGACGACGACGACGACAGCGACGACGACGACAGCGACGACAGGATATTTGTGGTCCCCCTGGCAGCCTCGGGCAGCCTCGGGGCAGGCCGAGGGCCCGGCGGCGGCCTTGGAGGACAGGTCGAGGGGAAGGTGGAGAGAGCCGCGACGACGACGAGATAGCACAGCCCGCGCACGGGGGGGGGGAGCCCCAAATGGCCTTATATAGATGCCCTAAGATGCCCTAAAACGGCCCAGAAGAACGCCCAGGACGGCGCGAGGCCCCAGATGGCTCCACAACAGGCTTCCTCCTCCACCTCCTTGGGGAAAGGGGGGGGGAGGGGCTTCAGCGCCTCGGATGCATCCGAGACGCCGACAGTGGCGGCGACGACGACGACGTCGAAAAATGCACACGTCCGAGCGATGCCGAGACACGTCCTTTGCAAAGCGGGGTTCCAGAGATAGCGCAGCCCGCGCAGGGGGGGATCAACTGGGGGAGGGGGGAGGGGCCAAGACCCTGAGGGTCTGGCCCTCAGGGTCTAGGAGGAGGAGGGAGAGGAGGAGAAGTGCAGCACGTCGATTGCTTGAGACGTCCCCGGAAAGGGCGCCCAGCCCGATGAGCAGGAGGAAAATGAGGATGGGGGAGAGAAGGAGCGATATATATATATATATATATGTATACACACCCTGGCCTCTTTGTGCACCTTGGCCGCCTGCTCGTCGATAAGGTCCTCGCCCCTGGGCTCTCGGTTGTTCATCTGCGCCATGGACTCTTCGCTCACGAGGCCGACCGACAACCAAGCCCACTCCAAAAGAGTCTTTGGCAAGTTGCGCCACGCCCAGAGGCCGCTCAGCGCAACCTGTCAGGAAAGCGGCTCCCAGAAGCCGAAAAAACTCGACGATCCTTCTCTTTGGCGGCCCCGCCAATGCCCCCCCGGGAGGCCGAGGCCGACGAGCGACGACGACGGCGACAACGACGCCCCCCGCCGCGCGCCAGGCCAGGGCGCCGCAGGCCGATGGGCCGCCAACGGCGCGCGCTGGCGCCCAGCCGCCAGGCCCGGGGGATGAGAAGCGACGACGACGACGACGACGACGACGGCAGCGGCGGCGGCGGCGACGACGAGGGCATCCGCCAGGCGGAGGGGCCTGCCCACAGCGCGGTTTCTCGCCATTCTCCCGAGAGACTCCACTATAGTCACCAACGAAAAGTTAGCACAATATCGATCCAGCCTGTGCCATCTCTGAGAATGCAGGGTGGCAGGGCGGCGGGTAGCCGAAGGCCAGATGGATATATAGATATATACATATATATATACATATATATATATATATGTATATATATATATATAAGTTCGGGGTGTGACAGAATCGAGGAACGTGAACTTTTGATGCCCCATCGGACCTCTTCTGGCGTTCCCAGGCGCCGATCTGCAAATCCTGATTCATTGCGAGCAATATCATGAAGTGCTGCGCGTCGCATGGGGTTAGCATTGAATCCAACTGCTTCGGCCTCGTAAGCATCGGTCAACCTGACTGCGGGGAGGACAGGTCGCAAGGTAACGTTTTAAAAATATCGCATTCGGGCCTCAGGGGGCCTCTCGTTCTGGAACATCCAAAGCTTTTTGTAGCCTCAGGGGGCCCAAGGGACATCGGGGGGCCCGCGTCTTGCATCTCGCCCTCACCCGCTAGCACCAAGGGGGGCGGTTAGCACAGCCTGGCCAGGTGGGCGGTTAGCACATCCTTCTTCTCCTCCTCCTCCTCCTCCCCCTCCTCCCCCATGCTCCTCCTCGCCCCCTCGTCCCAGGCTGTGCTATATAACTGAGCGCCACCGCGCGCTTCGCACGCACCTAAGAACAGAGGAGTCGTCGTCGCCCCCCCCTCTTCCTCCTCCTCCTCCTCCTTCTCCCCCCCGCCCGGCGGACCTGCGCCAGTATGCGTGTATCTTATCGCGTGCTTGGAGTGCAGCGGTGCCGCGCGGAAGAATCTGCTTCGCGATCAGGTTGTGGTCCTCCAGGAACTTCTCGCGCTGGACATTCCCACCGCTCCCCTCGTTTCCCGAGAATGAATCATAGACTAGGGCCCCTCTGACGGCGCGCGTCAAGCCCAAATCCTTGCGGCGCTGGGCGAAGGCTGGTGCAAAGGCACCCTCCCGCATGCGCAGAGTTGAATCTGTGTCCATGAAGTGGGTAGCTATGCCGCTCATCATGCAGAAGATTTCCCCCTGGTACTTGTTGTTCAGCTCAGCGACGGTGCTCGCCTTGAGTGGCCCGTTCGACCCGAACACGTAGATGAGGGGCCCTGCGCGGCCGCTGGCCCACACTGAGGTGACGCAGGTATGCGGCAGCCGGGCCCCGGCCACAGGGATGTTGGAGACGAAGTCAGGATCGGCCTCGACTTCCTCATCAGTGGAATCGCCCAGGCACTCGTAGTCCAGGTAGGTGTTGGCCTCGTCGTAGGCTTTCTTCTTGAGCATAGCCAGAGATCCCCGAGCCTCTCTCGCCATGAACTGCTGCTTGCGCGACAGCCCATCGAGCTGGCGTCCTGATCGGTCCCGTGCCTTGTATAGCTTTACCTGGCTCCCGCGATGCACAATGCGCCAAACCTGGTCATAGTTCAAGACAAGGCGCTCGTCCACGTTGGCCCTGGCAAGATCTTCTGTCCAACCCCGTCTCCATTGCACCACTTTCCAGTGGTTCAGCGGGAGCGCGTCCCCAGGCGCAGACAGCCTGAGCGGATAGCACAGGCAGGGCAGGGACGCTCCGAGGCTTGGGCGTTGCTTAATGGGGGGGTCATAAATGGGGGGTCAGAAACGGTCCCTTTTCGTGCCCCTTTCGGGCCCCTCCAGACCCCCATGGGGGCTCGTTTAGGTACCGTTTGGGTACCTTTTCGGACCACCCTCGCCACCCCCCTATTTATGACCCCTCCATTACGCAACGCCCAAGAGGCCCAGGCCGCTGCTGGCTCCGGCGCCGACGCCGCCGCCTCCATCGTCGTCGTCGTCGTCGTGGTCGTCGTCGTGGTCGTCGTCGTCGTCTTGGTCGTCGTCTTGGTCGTCGTCGTCGTCGTCGGCGGCGGCGATCGAGGACCGAGGACCAAGGGCCCCAAGAAGTTCAGAGGGAAAAGCCCGAGAGAGTAACGACTCGCAGATAGCACAGCCAGGGCGCCGCCTCCTCCTCTTCCTCCTCGCCCCCCCCCCCCACCTCCCTCGCCAGGCCGACGTCTGCCTGGGCATCGAGGCGATCCTGGCCGAGCAGGCAGCAGCTGGCCAGGCGGCGATGGGGAGAGGGGTGCAGGGAGGGAAGGGTGCTCATTATGCTGCTGCACCCCTTCCTCGTCCCTCCCTCCCTCCTCCCCTTCCTCCCCATCCTCCTCTGTCCTGGCCTGTGCTATCCCCCTCCCCCAGCCATTTGGACTCTGTTCGTTCGACCGCTCGGAATGCCCTCCCCCAGCCATTTGGACTCTGTTCGTTCGACCGCTCGGGGGCCATCGACGCCGCGAGTCTTTCGAGCCGCGTCGAGCCGCGACGACGAGGGCCCATCCCAGCGAGTAGAATGACGCAGTGTAGTTAGCACAGCCCGCTATCCAAATTGGAAGGGGGAGCTCGGACCTCTTGGTACGCCAGCCAAATCTGTCCTTGAACCGCTTCGCCCACGTCGCTGTGGGATGGCCTTCAGCTAGAGGAATACGCTTCAGGTACATCTCTGTGGCTTGGTCGTCAGTGATCTCTTTAGCCAGGAATTTATCTCATGTTGCATTGTTCGTCACGTCGATGTCCTTGTTTGTCTTTATGGCCCTGAGGTTGTAGCGGCTGATCACCTTCTTGGCCGCTTCGACGATGTTCTTAGTTGAGAGCTGCTCCCGGATTGCTTCGCTGTGATCCATGGCTTGGGTCCTGCTGTACAGCCACTTATCTAGCAGGATCTGAATTTCCATAGGCAAGAAGTTGTTGGAACCTGGGCCCTTCAAATCCAAATTCATCGCCTTCCGAAACCATTTGGGCACCTCTTTCTGCGATTTTGCCACCTTCACTGGGAGCTGGCCCCAATAGTACTTCTTAGAAGAGGCAATCCAACGGTGAATCATTTTCCTTTTTATAGATTCAGGGAACTCTGCTATAGTCAGATCTTCGCGGATTCTGTGAGGGCCCTCCATACTTTGATAGAAATCCATCACCTGTCTTCCCAGAGACAGCCCCTGGCAGCGCATGGAGAAGCCTGAGGACCCCTCCTTGGGGCTCTTCAGAAGCCCCCAGTGGAATCTGATAACAGCATGGCAAAAATACATTGTTTTTTTGTTGCCGGGGCCTCTTGGAGCCCTCTTGGGGCCCTCTTGGAGCCGTCTTGGGGCCCTCTTGGTCGCGGCAAGCCTGTTGGACCTGGCGGCGACCAGGCGGGAGAGGGGATAGCACAGGCAGGCGGCTGGGCCATTGGGCGGAGGAGGAGGAAGAGGAAGAAGCAACATCGACAGATTGAGGAGGAAGAGAAACGAGGAATGAGGAGGATGAGAAGCGACACAACGAGAGACGAGGAGGGGGAATGGCACATCAGTCAGCATGGCCTGGTCAGGCGGATTACGGCAAAGCCAGAGAATGAATGATCTGCATCTTTTTGAAAATTACAATGGAATCACGCTTATTCGCTGGTCGAATCACCTGTTCTGCAGGACCCACAATCTGGCCATCTGGATTCGAGCCGCCCTGGCCATTGTCAAGCGGGGCAGACGATGGAGTGCCGGTGCCGTGGCTGCTTGAAGGCTGGGCAGGTGATGGAGTGCCGGTGCCCTGGCTGCCCGAAGGCTGGGCAGGTGATGGAGTGCCAGTGCCCTGTCTGTCCGCAAGCGGGGGGGCGCCCTGGTCGCCGGCAAGTGGCGCAGGTGACGCAGCGTTGGAGCCTTGGCCAAGTGTGGGAGCACTCTTGCGACGCTTGGGCCCACTGGGGTGGGTCCGAGCAGTCTTGTCGTCGGCTTTACCAAACAAGCCCTTCAGTTTGTGCAAGCTCAGCTCAGCTTGAGTCCTTCTCTTCTTCTGCCCCTCGAAGTCAGTCTCACGTTTTGCCTGTCTTTTTTTCCAGCTTCTCAGGGTGATGGTGGAAGAAGAGGCGGGAGGCGATGCGGCCATGCTCTTGATCCTCTTGCTGATCAGCTTGCTCCCCACGCCCGCCGACCACATGTCGAAGCAGGCTGTCCTTCCCCAGAAAGAGGCAGAGAGAGAGAGGGAGAGAGTGGAGGGCAGGAGGGGCCAGAGCGTGCGGCGGGGTCGGGAATGGGAAGCGGGCGCTGGTGCCACTGGGCTCGGCAAATCTCGCCATCCCCAGACGCTGCTTTGGATATCCCCCTCTCCACTCCTCCCCCATTTGGCTGCGTGTGCTATCTACCTCCCGAGCGGTCAGCCCGTGTCGCCCGAGTCATCCTCGCGCGCTGCCTCTGGGACAGTGCACCCCGGGGGCTCTCCAGAGCCCGGAGCCCCTCATATATATATATATATATATATATATATATATATATATATATACAAAGTTGGGGCAGGAGGAGTTGGGGGGAGTTGGAGTTGGGGCACAGATATATAGCACACGCTGGACGATGGCGCCCCTGGGGCCCGGCCTGCGCGGCTGCTTCAGGGGCGGCGGGCGGCGGCCCTCCCGAGGGAGCAGCCCTGGGGGCCCCTGTCGTCGTCGTCGTCGTCGTCGCCGCCGGCGTCGTCGTCGTCGTCGTCGCGGTCGCCATCGTCATCGTTGGAATTGGGGGGAGTTGGAGTTGGGGAGTTGGAGTTGGGCCTGCTGATTTCACGAAACCCCATTCATGTCCAGATCCAGGGGTGGGCCTTCATGAGCTTCTCGATCTCCTCGAGCGAGAGATCTCCTTCGGGGAGATCCAGCGCAGCTGGCTCTACGTCACCCTCGTCGAGTCTGGCCCCTGGATTGAGGGGGTCCTGGCGGCGGCAGCGGTATATATATATATATATATATATATATATACATATATATGAGCTGGCGGCAAGCGGGCGGGCGGAGCCCTCTTGGGCCCTTGTTGGGTCCTCAAGCAAGTTCTGAACGCGGGGCGATAGCACAGGCAGCACCCCTGCATACCTCCTTTCCCCTGGACATCCTTGAATCGGAGAACGCCCATCAATGCGTTGCTCTGGCCAGGTTTGAGACAATACCACCGTCGGAGGAAGGTCGCATCCACGCCTTTGAAACCTCGGTTCAGGCTGTGGACGCGCGCAAGATGGCCACTGACCACCTTGCCCTCGGCATGCATGCTCTGAATGTATTTGTCAATCGTATTCAAGCATCGCTTCTCCACGCCACATTCATCATCGTCGCCCCCCTCGCCAGCCAAAGACTCAACTAAGGGCCCAGACTCCAAGGAATGCGAAGGAAGACTGGAGGATGACGAGCCCTGCCGGGCAGCCCAGCTCATAGACGTCAGTTCGTTCAAGCCTATCGTAAGAGCCTCCTCGGGATCAGGGCCCTCGTCGACATAGCACACGACGCCCTCGGAGCGCTCTCCGCGCATCTCGAGTTTCACCTGTGATTGGAAGGTGAGGAAGATAAAATCTGCCCCCGCTTCGAGGCCCCCCACGACGACGACGACGATGGCAGATAGCACAGCCCGCAGGAGGGGGGGGAATCCCACCAGCCCTCTGGGCGTGTATAGGTGGTTTAGGGAGAGGCCCAAGAGGGCCCCAAGACGGCTGCTACATTGCGCGCTGCTATATATATATATATATACACACACACACCTCCCTGACCACAGCAACTCGCCTATATAGGCATCTTCCCTGGATGGGCTGGTGGAGAAACGCGAAGCGTCAATATATATATATATATATATATATATAATTTAACTTCCTCACGTTGACAGGGCCCCCAATCAAGGCTGGATCCACGGGCTGAATAACGTGGAAGTTCCTGCTGCCTGGCCAGCCGCTGCCTTCGCCAGCTGCACCCCCGTGCACAATGCCAACCAGAGAAGCACCAGGCTGAGCCCTCCGCAACAGGGCGTCGAATGCCACATCTTTCGGCTGAACAGTTCCCCCTCTGCTCCCCTGGATCCATCCCATAACCTGGAACTATGGGAAGCGATGGGGATCTGGCTGTAGACTCCGCAGGCCCTCTGCCAGCTCTTCTGAGGTAGTAGCAATAGGGAGGCAGTGGCCCGGCGGAAGCATTCCGCCTCCCCGAACGCGCGGGGGTCACGCATATATATATATATATATATATATATGTATATATATATATATACAATGTGCCCTGGCGCCGGCGCCTAGGTCTGAAGCCCGTCCGAGGACGACGACGACGACGACGACGGCGGCGGCGGCGGCGGCGGCGGCGCCGAGGGCCTCCTGCTCGCGCTGCCGGGCCTCATGAGGGGCACCGCCCCCGCGCAGGCGCGACGGCCCCCGCCGGCGGCTGGCGCTCGCGTCGTCGTCGTCGTCGTCGTCCTCCTCCTCCTCCTCCTCCTCCTCCTCCTCCTCCCCCCCCCTCCCTCTCCTCGTCGCCCTCCACCGTGCCCAGGCTGTGCTAACTATCCTCCTCCTCCTCCTCCACCTCGCCCTCCTCCTCCCTGCCCCTGCTCCAAGCTCGGCCAGGCTCGACCCCCCTGCCTTCTCTCCCGGCGGCGAGGGTGCGCAGCAAGACTGATGCAACCAACTTCGCAACGAGAACATGGTCAAGTTTCTTGCTCAGTCGAACGTGGCACCCAAGCAATAACCCATACACTGTTTCGGGCGCATCCTTTGAAGCCAATACCCTCTCAAGCGCTCCTGTGACGAAGCTCCCAATCACAAATTGCGGTTCTGTCTCTGTTAGGTGGGGCGGCTTCGGAGGGGCCTCAACCAACGCGCGCGTCTGGTCGGCAGGGTCAGTAAAGCGTTGGGTGATCGTCTTCGACACGCAAGCTTCATCGAACTTCTTGGGCGCAGGGGCCATCAATCCCGAACCTAGCGCGCTCTTGTGCAGGAGGTCTGCCACGAGGGACCCAGCCTTGTTGTTCATGAGTACACAGATTAAATCACTTTTGTTGCCTGCAGGCTTGAAGCCAGCCTCCTTGACAAGCTCTTTGAGTTCGTTGACTCGGTAGCCCATGAACCTGATCCGCCCCCCCCCCCCCGCCCCCCCCTGCCCATGCCGAACACGCAGATAGCACAGCCCGATGAGAGGGGGCCCGGGGTGATCCCAAATGGCCAGATCCCCCAAGATCAGCCAAAAAAATTCAATGTGGCCCCAGGAACGCCCAGGGAGGGTACAGCACAGCCCCAGATGGCTCCAGCGGGGCCTCCTCCCCCACCTCCTCGGGGGGAGTTCTCGGTATATAACTCCAAGAAGTCTCGAGCGAGGCTCCATGTGGCTCTATGGGGGTTTTGCAGAGGGGCCTAAGAGAGCCTCAAGAACAGTTCCAGAGGAGTGCCCGAGCGGATGCCTCAATACATACAATACGTTAGGGGGGGGCGGGTGGTAGATAGCACAGTCCGTAGCGACGGGCTTCGCGCCCGATTGAACCGGACCTCCGCCACCCGGAGCTCAGCCAGCGCAGCGGTGGCCAATTCTTCTGCGCGCTTGTAGCTGCCAGTCTCCTTGACTTTGAACTGTTTCTTGATGCCGTACTCTTTATATTGGAGCATAATTGCGCCGCCTGCAATCCTCTTGTTCACCTGCAATCCTTCTGGAAGATCAGCAGGTACCTCGTCTTCAGCTGCCGCTGCGGGGGCTGGGGCGGGCACGAGCTCCTGCGCCCTCACGAGTGACACATTAGCGAATGTGCTTAAGAAGAGAAGTACGAAGTTGCCGATAAACATCGAATTTCCTGCCATCGCATGCACCACGCTGGATTTAAAGAGGCTGAAATCCATTACATCGACGCCAGCTGCGTCTGCAGGCCCAGAGTACACAGGAAACATTAAAGAATTCAGCTTCTCCAAGCAAGTGAGCCACCGTGCCTTGGCTTCCCCCCAGATGCGTGGCGTACCATGGTGCCTGAAACACGGGCACGCCCCATCCGAGCTGGAGCGCGAGTTGAACTCGTCTGGGTTCTGGGTCACAGCGAAGAGAGCTCGAGCATCTTCTGCGGGGTTGGTCGCATAATCCCTCTCCCAATACTCAATATATGCATCCAAGTGAGACTGTTCTGCAGGGGTCAGGAATTTCCTGGCAGGCGGGCGGCCGGCGAGTGGGGGGGCGGGGCATCAAACGACGCTCAGATAGCACACCCAGGGGATCTGGGCTCCTCTTGGGGCTTCCCAAGGCGTTCTGAGAGGCTCAAGAGGGCTCCGAAAGTGCTCCCTGGGGACCCTCTGAAAGCTTCTGGTCAGGGGCGGGGTAGTATATAGGGAAGGTAAATACATATATGCATATATACATACATACATGCATACTTACTTACATAGATACATGCATAGTTAGAGAGATGTGGGGGATACACATATATAGAGAGATAGATGGGGCATGAGATAGCACAGCCTGGCGAGGAAGTGGTTTACACGACTTTGTGTATAACCCGAGATCCTCCAGTCAGAAACGTCAGTTGCAGCGGCAGCGCCTGCGGCGCCATTCCCCTGCAACTCTGACAGCAGGCGCCCAGCGTCGCCCTCGACCCACAGGTCCTCCCCGACGACAGTGTGTCCAGACAACGCTTGGGAAAGCGCATGGTACGTGGCCTTGTGGCAAAGGGCGGGTTCCCCCCTCCATCTCCCACTTCGAAATTTGTTCAAATCGGCTCCCCAACCCCTCCTGGGGCCCATCCTGGCAATTTTCTCGCTCTGGATCGATTCCTGATGGCCCCCCGGCCCGAATGAGGCTTTAAAACAACCTTCTCGAACCCCGACCCACCTTCACCCACTGCCTCCATTGTTCCCTCCTCCCCCCTTGATTGGCCCACTGCCGACTTCGCCAACCCCCGCGCTCAATATGTCGACATCTCCTTTTTTACTTCCGCCGCCTCCAATTTACCATCCGCAAGCTTCCGCAGGCAGGCCGCTGCTGTTTACTTCCGCCAGCCCTCAGCGGCCGTCCGCCGACTGAAATCCGCCATATAGGGCGCGCGGAGGAGAGCGTCGCAGATAGCACATGCTGGTTAGATTTAGTTGACGTTTTCGGAGGCCCCAGTGAATTATTGAACCCCTGGGGTCGCCTCGACGTCCCCCAGCACCCTGCATTTAGTCTTATGTATGAACACAGTGACGAGGCGCTTGCGCTTGTGGGCGAGGACGCCGACATCTGTGGGAGAAACCTCAAACTCGATCTTGAAGTATTTCTCATCCAGTCGCCCAAGCATTGTCGCTGAATCGAAGAGGGGCGTATTTTCGTGGAACCCCAGTGGAGGCTCGCCCCTCCACATCATCTCGGCCCACACCAGGGGCACTTTGTGGATGTGGTCCTCTGCCCCCAAGTGCTTCCCCCCAGCAGCCCAGGGGATGCAGGGGGTGCCGGCACTGTCCAGGATCAAGGGGTCAGGGCATGGATCGAGCGCAGCCCCTGGACGAACGCACGAGTTCAGTGGGTGGGCACGGCAGGGCGCATGGCTGAGGACTCCAGCGTCCTGGATGATATGTTGTACCTTTGCAAATGCCTTATCTGACGTACGCTGGGCCTCGTCGATGGCCCGCTGGGCCCTCATGTCAACGAAGTTCATGATATTCCCGAATATGCAGGAATCTGCATGGCGTCGTTGTAAGAATTCGGAACAATGCTGGTCCTTGTCGGACGTGCTCGCGCCATATATCGTCATCGAAGGGTTGTCCGCACACCCGCTATATAACGCAAGGGTTCCCCGATCGCATATAGCACAGACTGGAGCAAAATTGCCTTCCCTGATTACGTATTTTCTGCTCGCCGAATCAGTCGCTGACAACTCCTACCCTACCCTACCCTCCTATATAGCCTCCTATATAGCCCTACCCTACCCTACCCTACCCTCCTAGCCCTCACGACAGCGCTACAGGGCGTAGATAGCACGGGCTGGTCGGGCGATGGCCCGGAGACGACCCCCCATCGCCCATTTGACGACGACGACAGCAGAGAGGGGCGGGGGAGACAGGTGCAGGGAGGGGGCGGCGGAAGGCGGAGGCCAGCGCATGAGACCCAGCAGCAGCCTCCGAACGCACTTCGGTGAAAGCGGCGCTCAATTGCATAACTGCCTCTTCAATGGCCCCAATCCCAGAGCAGAACGTCCTATGGCGGCACTTGCCCAGATTCAGAAGCATAGACTTCTCCAGATTGGCCCAGCATGGCATCTCCCGGTTGGATGTGACCAAATTGACTGCGCGCTTGGCAAATGTGAAGATCGGGTGCCAGCGCTCGGTGTCAGCCTGCGGCACAGGGCGACGACGGCGACGACAGGGGGAAGCGGCGGGCGGGCATCAGCGACGAGAGGCGACAGCGACGACAGGAGGAGGTGAGGAAGTGATGAAGGAAGTCGGAGGTGAGGGTAAAGGGTAGAAGCTGGTCAGTGGCCGACGCGGCCCTCTTGGGCCGCCTGAGGAGGGCGCCCACGCCAACAAAGGCGGAAAACAGGTACGAAACAGCTGGTTGTTTACCATTTTCTCTCTCTTCGGGCCCTCCAGGGGCCCTCTTGAGGCATTCGTGGAGGGCCCTATTGGGCCAGATAACGCATCAGCTGCAGCGGACCGTGCTATCTGATGCAGGCCTCGGAGCCGAGACATCGCGACGACCGAGTGAGAGGAATACATGCGACGAGGGAGAGGTCGAGTGGAAGGGATGCGAGCCTCCACGCGCACCGCAGGCGCCACGTCCGGCGCTGCAGGGGGAGGCTGCGCTGCGGCAGGCGCCTCCACGATCACTGCAGGCGCTGCAGGGGGGGGCTGCGCCGATGCTGCCCCCGCTGCCAATGCGGCCACTTGACGCGCTGATGCCGCTGCCACCTGCGCAATGGAGGGCGCCCCTTCTCCTCCATCCTCCTCCCCCCCCCCCGCTCTTCCCCTCCCCCTCTGTCTCGTCCACTTCCTCCCTCCTCCTCCTTGCCCTCCATCCTGCCCCATCGCCCCCCTCCTCTCCCCGGCCCCCCTCCTTGCGCCCCCCGCACCTCGGGGTCGAAGGTCCAGGGAGTGCGATTCTCCACCGCGGGCAACTCCAACTCGATGCACAACAGTTCCGGCCAGTCCTGGAAGCAATTGAACCACGCCTTGGTGTCGAGATCCGGAGGCCAGCCGGCCGGCGCCTCGCGGGCGCCACTGCTCGTGCTATCTACCCGACTGCCCCTTGACGTCGATGGGGGAGGGCAAAAATGATGGGGGGGCGGCGGGCGGGGGGCGGCGGTTGGGGAGGGCGGGGGGGGGGGCATCAGGATAGCACGAGCAGTAGGAGGGTGCAGCGCGGGCAGGTGGTCAGGTTGGCATCAAGGAGGCGGAGGAGGAGGGAGGACTGAGGAGGAGATACGCAGGCGCCTCTGCCGCCGCTTGGCGCTTGTTTTTCGTGGCGATGCTTTTGACGTTGAAGAGGGCCTCCACTTTCTTGCCGTCAGCGGCTGGGTACCCATGTGTGAGCAGCAACTGGTCGATTCGCCTCCCACCTTTAAACAGCCGGCGACGAATGTATGGCTTATCCGCCCTGTACTCAATCCTCTTGGCCCCAATAACGATGTTTTGCAGGAAACCACCAGAGATCGCCATTTGACCAGTCACCCCCCCCTGTCCAACGCCTCCGCCTTGCGCCCCAGGATCACCAGGTCCACCAGGTCCCCCGAAGGGCTTCGCCTTGACGATGCGTTTCCTCCTCTTGTGGGGGCGCGCCACCTGGGACCCCCCAGGGTTCTCGACCTGCTGACCAGCGGCTCCCTCATCCTGGCGCAGGCGGGCGACGATCAGATGGGCAGGCCGCGGATTGGAGAGTGGAAAGAGGAGGGGCAGGTTCTGTCCTGGGCGATCTCTCCAGAACATTCGAAACGGATCCAGCCACAGCGAACGCATGATAGCACAGCCCGATGCAGGAGGGAGAAGCCTCAAAGGGCTTTATCGAAACGCTTTCGTCGTCGTCATCGTCGGCGTCGTCGTATATATATATATATATATGTATATATATATATATATGTACCCTGACACTGGCACGTAGTGGGAAACGTTCCCAAGCGGATATATACCTGACGCAGCAGCGGTAAGTGGGAAACGTTCCCAAGACGCCCAAGACGCCCAAGACGCCCAACCAGCGCCCATCACGACCCACCCCTCGCACAGATCGTCGGCAATGCAGGAGCCCCAAACACAGCTCGCACTTTCGAAACGCCTAACGGCCATCACTTCGTCATGAAGCGCACTGGCGCGGCCGGGGCGCGAACTGCAATGGGCCCACAAGTCCACGAGACGACAGAATACCGGACGCAGGGCCCCAAGTTTCCAGCTCCGCTCGTGCAACCGTTCGAAAGCCTCTGGCCCCCCACCACAGGGGCCCCGAGGGAGAGGGAGAAGAGTTGGCATGAGATAGCACAGGCGGGACTTGGCAGCCTGCTCGGCACCGCAGACGTCCTCCATCTCGCCGAAGAGCTCCTCGAACTTGATGTCGCCCACCTCGCGGGGGGAGGAGGGGGGTGCAATAAACGAAATGCCAAGCGAAATATATACCAACATCCGCTCCCCATTGCCTCCTCCCTCCTCCTCCCCCCTCCCCCCTCAACCCTCGCCGGGGGAGGGGGGGGGGGGGCGGGCGGATAGCACGGGCAGCAACGACGTTCGGAAACGCCGAGGCCACCTCGTCGCCAGCCAGCTGATTCCCAGAGTCTCCATCCGGCGTCGCTGCTTCCAGCCACGAATCGTCCGCTGACTCATATCCCGAGTCGGGCCGGCCCCTCTTGGGCCCAGCCGCTTCTGGCTGCTCCTGCGCAAGGGCCTCCTCGGCGCTGCCAGAGGGCGCCGCGGGCTGGGGCCCCAGGGGAGGCTCGCCTGCGGGCGCCTCCGCATCTGCCTGCTCCTGCGGGGCCTCCTCGGCGTCGCCAGGGGGCGCGAGCTGGGGCGCCGCGGGCTCGGGCCCCAGGGGTGGCTCGCCTGCAGGCGCGGGCTGGGCGGCATCTGCCTGCTCCTGCGGGGCCTCCTCGGCGTCGCCAGGGGGCGCGAGCTGGGGCGCCGCGGGCTCGGGCCCCAGGGGTGGCTCGCCTGCGGGCGCGGGCTGGGCGGCATCTGCCTGCTCCTGCGGGGCCTCCTCGGCGTCGCCAGGGGGCGCGAGCTGGGGCGCCGCGGGCTCGGGCCCCAGGGGTGGCTCGCCTGCAGGCGCGGGCTGGGCGGCATCTGCCTGCCCCTGCGGGGCCTCCTCGGCGTCGCCTGGGGGCGCGAGCTGGGGCGCCGCGGGCTCGGGCCCCAGGGGTGGCTCGCCTGCGGGCGCGGGCTGGGCGGCATCTGCCTGCTCCTGCGGGGCCTCCTCGGCGTCGCCAGGGGGCGCGAGCTGGGGCGCCGCGGGCTCGGGCCCCAGGGGTGGCTCGCCTGCGGGCGCGGGCTGGGCGGCATCTGCCTGCTCCTGCGGGGCCTCCCCGGCGTGGCCAGGGAGCGCGAGCTGGGGCGCCGAAGGGGGCTCGCCTGCGAGCGCGGGGGGCGCCCGGGGCAGCGGCAGGGCCGCTTCTGGCTGCTCCTTCGGGGTCTCCTCGGCGGGCCCCCTCGGGGCCTCCTCGTCCACGCCCAGCTCCGGAATGTGCGCGCCCCATGCGCCAAGGACTCTGTGGGGAGCCTTCGGCCACAGGAGGTCGTAGTGTTCCGTCAGGTGCTCGTCGTCATCGTCGCCATTGTTCGGCACCAGGCGCAACAGCATGTGCACAGTTGTTTCCCCCTCCTCGTTGAAGCAATCGACCCACGTGCGGTCGGGCGACATGGTCTCCCCCGCGTTGTGGATGAACAAGCGGATGCCAAGCGCCGAGTTCGGAGTGGGGGGAGAAGAGGAGGAGGAGAAGGCGGAAAGCTACAAGGTGGGGCACAACACGAGACCCCAGGAGGCTAAAAATGTCGAGACCACCCCCTCAGAGCACAGCCTGGGCACAGTGGAGAGCGACGAGGAAAGGGATGGGGGGAGGAGGAGGAGGAGGACAGTTAGCACAGCCTGCATTGCAGGGGCCAGCCTACAGGTCCCTGGCCTGGTTATAGGATATGTCGCTATGACTATACCCGAGAGGAGGAGGAGGAGGAGGAGGAGGAGGAGGAGGAGGAGGAGGAGGAGAAGGAGGAGGAGGAGGAGGAGGACCCCCCGCGAAACCCTTCCTGCAGGAGCAGCAGAGGCTCAAGAGGCTGCCGATGGGCCCGAGTTTCTCCATGTAAGCGTCGCCGATGAATCACTGGCGTCGCATTTGCATCGCTGATGCATCGGCGATTCGGCGCGATCCACAGACCCCAATTACTTCGACCCCGTTTGGGCGGCCTCCACAAGAGGCTGAGGAGGACAGGTGGGGCGAGGGGAAAGGGGCAGTTAGCACAGCCTGTGGATGGGGCGACGAGGAAGCAGAGGGGGTGCGAGGTGATGCCATCACCTTCGCAGCCATCTCGTGCATGTCCTCCGGCGGCGGGGCCCCCTTCTCCACCTTGTCCGCCAGGTCGTGCAATCCGCGGGCGCGGAGCTGGATCAAGAAGATCGGAGCAGCCTGCGACGCGGCAGAGGCTCGTCGTCGTCGCTGTCCTCGTCCTCATCCTCCTCGTCGTCGCTGGAGCGCTGCTCCAGCTGTCGTGCCTCTGACTCTACAACAGAGGCACATGCTTGTCGTCGTCGTCGTCGACGCAGCGTACTTAGCACAGCCTGGTGTGGACATTCCTCATGCCCCTCCCCTCCCCCTCCACCCCACCTCCTCGTCATCGTCGTCGTCGCAGAGGCTGTGGGTCAGAGTGAGGGGGCCGAGCGGTCATTCATTGTCCCTGGGTGCGTGGCTGAAGTGGGATTCCGCGATGCGGATTCTCGTTGTTGTTGCCGCCCCCTCACGTTTATCCGCAATTGCGGGGTGCTATATATATTAATGTATTTGTCGTCCTCGTCGTCGTCGCCCTTTTCCTCCTCGCCCAAGAGCCTCGCGCGCGCGCGCGGCTTCCAGCTCTCGCCTCTGCTTGCTCACCGCGTAGCCCGAGCTGGTCCGGATCTGGGCCTCGCGAGGCTCTGGGCGCCAAAAGTGCAACGGGTTGGTCGTCGTCGTCGTCGTCGTCGTCGTCGTCGTCGTCGTCGTCGTCTTGCCCCCTCCCCACACTGTGAGCCTTCTGCTCCCTCACAGCGTAGGCGCCCCCGCGGCTGACAGCGGCTGTGCCCCAGAAGCAGCGCCCATCGCGGGCCACCTCCACGCGGTCGAAATCGGAGAGACTTAATTTCGTGCGCATGGGGCCGACGAATCCTTGAAACTGACGGCGCCTCGAAGCCAAACGCTGCACTGACTCCCCCCTCTCTCCTTCCGTCCCTGGGTGTGCTATCGACTCTCTGCGCGTCCCCCAGGGGTCGCCTCTCTGGCCTTCGCGGGGGCATCTGTCGCTGCGGCTGGACGCGGCTCGTAAAACTGGTGTCCTCGGTGTCGTCGGCCCCTCGAAGTAAGGAGGGAGTAGATAGCACGCCCTGGGAAGGGGGAGGCGAGGGAGGGAGGGAAGGAGGGAGTAGATAGCACGCCCTGGGAAGGAGGAAGCGAGAGAGAGAGAGAGAGAGAAAGAAAAAGAGAGAGTCAGAAGGTCGGCCCCCCCCTCGCACGCGCATGCATCACGCGAACGCCAGGCCGCCGAGCGACCACCAAGGCCGAGTCCAGCCAGGGCGACGAGGAGCCCACCAGGGCGAAAACGAGACCCTATATATATATATATATATATATATATATATATATATAAACCAGACGGCACGGGCCTCCATCGTGGTCGTCGTCGTCGAGGTTCGAGGAGGCTTTTCGGCGTTTTCGGCCTCTGGAGGCCGTGTTCGGGGCCCTGGACATTCGAAAATCGATCCAGCCGGGGTGGAAAACTGCGTCGGGTGGACTCCAGGAGGGGTCCAGGGGACGATTTTGAATGCGGATTTCGTCGATTTCTGGGCTCGGGTCGGACGAAAGGGGGGATTGGGGAGCGGTGAGACAGCAGCGGCCCAACTACGCCCAATATCGACCCTAGGACCCCTCGTGGGGTCCGATCGCACCAGTTTTACGAGCCGCGCCCACGACGACGACGACGACAGCGGCGACGACGAGGACGACGACGACGACGACGACGACGACGAGGACGACGACGACGACGACGACTTCCCAGGGCGTGCTATCTACTCTCTCCTTACTTCGAGGGGCCGACGACACCGAGGACACCAGTTTTACGAGCCGCGTCCAGCCGCAGCGACGAGATGCCCCCGCAAAGGCCAGAGAGGCGACCCCTGGGGGACGCGCAGAGAGTCGATAGCACACCCAGGAGGAGGAGGAGGAGGAGGAGGAGGAGGAGGCGCACTGCAGCGAGAAGCAAGCGAGAGGCGCACTCCAGGGTCAGCGCGCAAGGGGCGCCACGGCGCCGCCCGGCACCGCCTCAGACGGAGGTGCTGGCGCAGGTGCTGGCGTAGGCGTTGTTGCCGGCGTAGGCGTTGGTGCTGGTGCTGGCTGCGTAGGTGCTGGCGTAGGCGCAGGCGTTGGTGCCAGTCACGTCGGTGCTGGCGTCGGTGCGGGCGCAAGCGCCTGGCGTTGCCGGCGGTGCCGCTGGCGTCGCTGGCGTAGGTGCCGACGTCGGTGCTGGCGTCGGCGTCGGTGCTGGAAGCGCCAGCAGCTCGGCCGTCACCGAGCCCCGCGGCGCAGGCGGCGGCCGCCGGCGCTCCGCCGCGGGCGCCGACCCCGCCGCCGCCTCGCTCGCCGCGCCGCCGCAGGCCGGCAGCTCGGCCGTCACCGAGCCCCGCGGCGCAGGCGGCGGCCGCCGGCGCTCCGCCGCGGGCGCCGCCCCCGCCGCCGCCGCGCTCGCCGCGCCGCCGCCGTGCCTAGGACCCGAGCGGCACCACCACCACTGACGCGGTGGCGGAGGGATCGAGGTGGCGTGGTCCCCCCTCCCAGTCATCGGGGACCTCATCATCATCCAGAGTCGGCGTCCTCGGCATCGACGTCGTCGTCGTCTCGGTCGCCCCCCCTGGTGGTGGTGGTGCCGTCGTCCTCGTCGTCGACCTCGTCCCCTCGCCGTCGTCGTCTCGGTCGCCCCCCCTGGTGGTGGCGGTGCCGCTTCTCCTCCCGCTCACCCGAGCGCTGGGCTCGCCGATGGCCGCGGCGGCGGCAGCGCGGGCAGCGCTGGGCGCGGCGGCGGCAGCGCGGGCAGGGCGCGGATCGGCCTAGGGAGCGGCCTCTTCGGGCGCGCCGGCTGCGGCACCGCCGCGGCGGCGGCGGCGGCGCTGGGCGCGGGCGGCGGCGCCGCCTCGGGCGTCTTCGGCGCCTCGGCGAGGCACGCCGCCTCCGGCGTCGTCGGCGCGGGGAGCGGCGGCGGCTGCACCCCGTAGGCCAGGAACGCCGCCTCGGGCGTCGACGGCGGCGTCGCGTACCACGCGGAGGGCGAAGGCGGCGTCCTGGGCGAGGACTCCTCGGTCGGCGGCCCTCCCTGCGCCGCCTCGGCCACTGGCGCTGGCGGCGCTGGCGCCGCTGGCGCCAGCGCTGGCGTCGGGGCTGGCGTCGCTGGCGTCGGCGCTGGCGCCGCCGGCGGGCGATCGATGTCTCCCAGCGCGATGACCGCTGGGGTCATGTCCGCTGGGCGAGCCCAGACGCTGTCGTCCGCGCCAGGTGGCGGGCGCAGCCCACAGACCGCAGCCCATGCGTCCGACGCCGCTGGCGGCTCCACGTGGACAGGGGCGGCGCTGGCGCTGGCGTCGGCACAGACCATGGCAAACGTCCTGATCCGTGCGCCCGACGCCGCCGGCGGCTCCACGTGGACGGGGGCGGCGCTGGCGCTGGCGCCGGCGTCGGCGCTGGCGGCGCTGGCGTCGGTGAACACGCCGGTGAACTGGCTCGCCCTGAACTCGTCGCCCGACGACGACGACGGCTGCTCGGGCGAGTTGAGGCCCTCGCCCTCCGCCGCCCGCGCGGGCAGCGCCAGCCGCCCCCTCCCGCCGCCCGCGCGGGCAGCGCCGGCACCGCGGCGCCCGCCGCGGCCACCTCGGCCACCGCTGCGCCCGCCGCGGCGCCCGCCGCCGCGGCCTCTGGGAGGCGGCGGCCTCTGGGCGACGATGACGTCGTCGTCGTCGCTGGAGCTCAGCTCGACGACGCGCTTGCCCATGCCCTTCTGGGGCACCGGCGGCGCGGCGGGTGGCGGGCCCTCCGCTTCGGCCCCCTCCTCGGCCTCCTCGGCGGAAGAAGCGGAAGAGGCTGGAGCCCACCGACGACGACGACAGCGGCGACGACGACGACGACGACGACGGCGACGACGGCGACGACGATAGCACAGCCCGCGCAGGGGGATTCACTACCATGTCCTGACCTGGCCAGGAGCTCCTGGCTAGGTCAGGACGACGACGACGACGACGACGACGACGATAGCACAGCCCGCGCAGGGGGAGGGGGAACCCAACGACGGCGACGACGACGACGCGATGACGCGATGATGATGATCAGGACGAGGATCAGGGGGGGGAGGAGGAGGAGGACTGGGGAGTCCGAGGAGAGGAGGAGCTGAGAAGTCTGAGGAGGAAGAGGGTGGACTCCAGGAGGGGTCCAGGGGCCGATTTTGAATGTGGATTTCGTCGATTTCTAGGCTGGGGTCGGACGAAGGGGGGGATTGGGGAGCGGTGAGACAGCAGCGGCCCAACTACGCTCAATATCGACCCTAGGACCCCTCGTGGGGTCTGAGCGCACCAGTTTTACGAGCCGCGTCCGCGACGACGACGACAGCGGCGACGACGAGGACGACGACGACGACGACGACGAGGTTGACGACGACGACGACGAGGACGACGACGACGACGACGACGACGACTTCCCAGGGCGTGCTATCTACTCCCTCCTTACTTACGACGACGATAGCACAGACAGTGACGACGCGGCGGCGACGACGGCGGCGACGACGACGACGACGACTACGACGACGACGACGACGAAGATAGCACAGCCCGTGCAGGGGGAGGGGGAGCCCAACGACGACGACGACGACAGCGACGTCCTCGTCGTCGTCGTCCTCGTCGTCGACGTCGAGCGCCACGCCGCCGGGGGGCGCGGCGCGCAGCACGCCCTGGCGCCACATCGCGGCGGCGCGCGACGAGCGACGATTCGGGCTCGGGTCCGAGGTCGGAAGTTGTCAGATGTGGCAGTGGTTCAAGGGGCCCCCGACCCCCGACCCCCGACCCCTGCTGGTCGAAGGTCGGGGTCGGAGGCCACCTTGAGCCAGCGCCACCCCTTGCAACGCCCGACCTGGCACATCCGAGCCCGAGGGGGGCGTCGGACAGCCCGCGGCCCGCGGGCCGCGGACGGGGGCCCGGCGCCTGGGCCCGGCGCCCGACGGGGGCCGGGGCGTCGGAGCCCGACGGCGACGGCGGCGGGGGCGGCGGCGGCGGCGGCGACGACGACGACGACGCCCATAGGGGTCCCAGCCTTCCCTCCCTCCTCCCTCCCTCCCTCGCCTCCTCCTTCCCAGGGCGTGCTATCTACTCCCTCCTCCCCTCCCTCGCCTCCTCCTTCCCAGGGCGTGCTATCTACTCCCTCCTCCCCTCCCTCCCTCGCCTCCTCCTTCCCAGGGCGTGCTATCTACTCCCTCCTGAGGCGCCCGGTGTCACCCGACGCGAATGCCGACGCGTAAAATATCGTATCAAACGCCCTCTCCACTGCAAGTGCATGCCAAAAAAAATAAAACAAAAACTCGATGTATTATTGATTTTCTGAAACTGCACGCGCAATTGGCTCGTGAAATTTCGGGTTGTAATTTCGAAAAGCGGCCTGTTATCGACGCTTTGGCCCAGAAAAAGTTTCCCCGGGGAGATGGGTGGCGCATTCTCAGAGATAGCACAGGCTGGATCGATATTGTGCTAACTTTTCGTTGTTGACTATAGCTTGAAAGAGCGTCGGGGAAGAATCGCGAAGGGCGTCGGGAAGGGCTTGAAATCAAATTGCTACGGATGGTGCCCTTCGGCCGTTTTCAGGCCACCTGAACTTCGCACTTGCACTAAGCTGGCATCCGACGCTAGCGTTGCCAGCAGAGGAACGAGTACCAACAGCACCTCATGGACAGTCCGGGGACCACAGGGCACTTTGGAAATTGAGGGCAGATCGCAATATTCCTCGAAATCGGGGAGTCGGGGAGTCGGTCGGGGAGTCGGGAGTCGGGGAGTCTGAGAGTCTGAGAGTCGGGGAGTCGTCGGGAAGTCGTCGGAGAGGCGGCGAGTCGTCGGGGACGATATCACTTTTTCCGAACCGAGACTTCCGCGCGTGGCGGCCAAAAGTCAGAGTCAAACCAGGACGAGGAAGACCGGCCCTGGCCAGGAAGCATGGGGCGCCGTGCAGCAGCAGGTGGCAGCTGTGTCAAATGCACACGTCGTGGCACGCCAGAGGCAGTGTCGCCTACTCATTCGCCATCCTCGCCCTCGTCCTCCTCCTCGCCCCCGCCGTCCTCGTCAACCAGCGGCATCAGCAGACGTTTCGCCTCCATCATGGCTCCGCTGAAATACTTGCTAGCTTTCTCGACGAAGTCGGCGTCGCCGCCCAATTCATGCGCGCACCCCTCCTCGTGGCCCGCCTTGTGCACCACGCACCTGTCCACGATAGAGTCGAGCCAGTCCCGATGGTTATCGCTGCAAGCGACGCCTTCGCACTCCATTGCGCCAGCGGCAGCAACAGCCAAGGCGCCAGAGCCTGGAGTGAAGTTCACGATGTGGGTCGCGTTGTTGTGCCCCATGACCGTCTGCCACAAGCTGATGGGCTTCGCCTCGCTATACGAGAACGGGTGGCCCTTCGAATCGACGTCTGCCTGCAGGCGCGGCATCTTCGAGTTGGCGCAAGATGCAGCTCCCAGGATGCTCGCCTTGGTCTCGTAGCTCAGGCGAGGGGGCTCGGAAAGACGCCGCATTGTGGCGCCAGTGTACGTCGTGTCTGCGGTCGAGGATCCCCGCGCGCGTTGAACTCCGAACGGTGCACCACCTTCCGCGGGCCCTTGACTGGCAGCGAGAAGATCGCCGTCTCCCTGTCGTTCTTGGTGTAGCTGTGCGCCCTGGCCGGGGACCGCGGATCCCCCTTCTTGTTTGGCTGCTCGTGCACGATCCAGCACTCAACGAACGCGTGGGAGCCCCATGGCTCCAACTTGGCCTCGAGGGTCGCAATGGCCCGGCGATTCGCGCGGCTCCTGCCGTCGAGGAAGATGAGGATGTCATCCTTCTGCCTCTTCTGCAAGAAGAACTCGATGACTCGATTGAACATCGCCTCGTCGCACGCCAACTGTTCGCACAGCCTCGCCTTGACGCCTTGCTTGACGACGTTGGGCGGAAAGAGCTCCGCTGAGAGGACGAACGCGCGAACGTCGGTCTTCTTCCTCGCGAAGCGGTGCCCATGGCTGAGCGCATCCCACGCGCTCTGCATCTGCCCCACTGAGTACTCCGCGCCAGAGGCAGCGCCGACAGATGTCAAGCTGACGATTTTTTTTTTTTTTTTGTTGCGAAGAAGTTTGAGCTGCTCCTGGAGTTTGGCGAGCTCTTCCTGTTGTTCTTCCCCGAGCTCGGACACCCCCAACAAGCCGAGATTTGCATCCAGCTCGGGGTCGGCGGGGATCGGCCCGCCCGTGCAGGCGGTCACGAAAGCGCGGTACTTGGCACCCACCTCCTGGCTGGTCTCGGTGAGGTACGCGTGCCAGACGAACGCAGGCGCGCTGTTCTGCATCTCCTGCTTGGCAAGCTCGACGATTTCTTCGTCGAAAGCGCCGGGCCGCAGAGGCTACGCGACGTCGATCATCGCCTCCGACTTGCAATCCACGGTGTTCCGATACTCAGCCACGGGCCGCGCGAACAATATCTCCTTCCCGTCGGCGCCGCCGCCTGAGTCGGACACGCGGTGCGAAGCCACGAGCCCATCCGCGCCAGAGGCAGCGAACCGCTGGAGGATGCGGAAAGGTGTTTTGAACGCGGCCATTTCGCGCCCATGTTCCTTGTGCATGAGAGAGGCCTCGTAGAAAATGTACTCGACGAGCTCATTGTTCTTGAAGAGCGCGCGGGGCATCCCTGGCGATTTACAATCGCGCCCGCAGACCCAGCCCACGGCCAGTTCCTCGCCCTTTCGGGGCGTCGCCCGCCAGGCGGGCCACGCGGAAAGTGTTCAGGATGAAAACGAACAATCCCCTGGCCTTGTCGTCAGAGACAGCCCTTTTGGAGCACGCGAAGCCGATCTTCATGAGAAGCGTAGGTTCGCGAAGCTCTGGGATATATTCTTCGGCCAGCGAGAAAGCCGAGGCGCAGGCGCTGTCGAGGACGAAAGTGCGCACACCTTTCAGCGCCGCGGCAGTTGCGGCGGCGCGCGGTTTCCCTTTTGAACGGGAGGCCGTAGGCCTTCAGCGCAGCCTCCAGCCTCGCCACTGCTTCCGATTTGGCGAGACTGGCTCGCGCGCTCGTCAAGCGGCGCGTTTTTTCTGCGAACCGCCAGAAGCTATCTGCGCCAGAGGCAGCGCTCGCAGTGAACATCTTCTCTCCAAAACTCAGGGCCGCCAAGTGGGTCGCGCCCGCATCGGGCAGCGCGCGCGTCCTGATGGGGGCGGACAACGCGGCATTGAACAGATGCCACACGCGGTCCTCGTTCGACTCCTTGAGCGCCTCGCCCATGGCAGAATACCACGCGATCACCGCCGCGCGGCCCGCGATCGTGGCCAGAGGCTCTGTCAAGCAAGCTCCAGGCTTGCCGGGCTCAAGGCGCTGGGCGACCTGAGCGTCGACCACCAAGGCGGGGAGAGGCGCGTCGAAGGTCAGGCGCCGCGAGGGCGCGTGCTTGGAGGAGATGAGGAACGTCTCCTCCGACCAGATGCTCGCGGCACCCTCGAGCTGACTTACGGTGACGTCGTCGATGTCCGCGCAAACCGGGTCCAACATCCACACCGCCCCCGCTGCCTCGTACTCCTTGGCGCGGGAGAAGCTCGCAACCAGGTTGTCGAAGTCCATGACCTCGCGAAACGAAGCGAGGTTAGCGCCAGAGGCAACATCAGTGATGGCCAACGGCGCAATCAAAGAACACTGGGCGGGCACCGCGAAGGACACCTCGCGCTTGCGCAGCTCCAGGAAGATGAGCAAAGCCTGGTCGACGTAGCCCTTCACTTGGCGCACCCAGTCCTTGACAGCACCTTGCTGCGTCGACGCGCCCTCCATCTCGAGGAGCTGATTGATGCGCAGCGGGGCAGGCGGCGCGCCAAAGGCGACGGCCGGCGGCGCGCCAGAGCCAGCGGCGGGCGACGCGCCAGAGGCAGCGGCTGGTGAGGCCGCAGCGGCTGGTGACGCGCCAGAGGCAGCGGCTGGAGAGGCCGCAGCGGCTGCGGCTGGTGACGCGTCAGAGGCAGCGGCTGGAGAGGCCGCGGCGGCTGGTGAGGCCGCCGCCGCCTTCTTCGCAGGCGACGCGGTCGCCAAGTCAGCTGCCCTCTTGCCCATGGTGCTTCGGGGAGAGGGCGAAAGGCAAACTACTCGCGCTGAGAGCCGACACCGTTGATGATGATGATGGTCAAAGCCATCAGGGAGGCGCACGAGAAGCTGAAAACGCACACCAACGAACGCCTACTTTCCCTAGGGTCTCTTTAGTTGTCCTAGGGTCCTGTTTAGTTGTCCTACGGTCTTGTTTAGTTTTGGTAGAGTCCTGTTTAGTTGTCCTAGGGTCTCGCTTGGTTTTGCTGGGGTCCTATTTGGTTGTCCTAGGGTCTCGTTTAGTTGTGGTAAGGTCCTGTTTACTTTCCCGAGGGTCTCGATTAGTTTTGGTAGGGGTGTTCTTTTAACTTTGCATTGGGTCTGGTTTAGTTTTGGCAGGGTCATGATTAATTTTCCTATGGTCTCCCTTAGTTTTGCTAGGGTCATGTTTCGTTGTCTTAGGGTCTCGTCTAGTTTTGGCGGGGTCCTGTTTAGTTGTCCCAAAGTCTCGCTTAAGTTTGCTAGGGCCTTGTTTAGTTTTCCGAGGGTCTCGTTTAGTTGTGCTAGGGTCCTGTGTAGGTTTCCGACGGTCTCGTTTAGTCTTGCTGGTCCTGTTTAGTTGTCCGAGGGTTTCGTTTAGTTTTGGTAGGTCCTGTTTAGTTTTCCTGGAGTATCGTTTAGTTTTGCTAGGGTCCTGCTTAGGCTTCCAATGGTTTTGCATAGTTTTGGTAGGGTCCTGGTTTGTATTCCTGGGGTCTCGTTTAGTGTTGCTAGGGTCCTGTTCGGTTTCCCCAGGGTCTGGTTTAGTTTTGCTAGGGCCACGTTTAGTTGTCCTAGGGTCTCGTTTAGTGTTGCTAGGGTCCTGTTGAGTTTTCCTGGGGTCCCGTTTAGTTTTGGTAGGGTCATGTTTAATTGTCTGTACGGTCTCGTTTAAATTTGTTGGGGCCCTGTTAAGCTGTCCTTGGGTCTTGTTACAATTTCCTTTGGTCTTGTTTAGTTTTCCCCAGGGTCTCGTTTAGTTTCCCCAAGGTCATCTTTAATGTCTGAAGGTCTCGTTTAGTTTTGCGAGGGTCCTGTTTAATTGTCCTAGGGTCTCGTTTAATGTTGCCACGGTCCTGCTTAGTGTTCCTAGAGTCTCGTTTAGTTTTGGTAGGGTACGGTTTAGTTTTCCTAGGGTCTCGTTTACTTGCGGCAGGGTCTTGTTTAGTTGTCCTAGGGCCTCGTTTAGTTTTGGTAGGGCCATGTTTCATGTTCCCAGGGTCTCGTTTAGTTTTGCTAGGGTTCTGTTTAGCTTTCCTAGGGTCTCGATTAGTTTTGGCAGGGTCCTGTTTAGTTTTCCTAAGGTCTCATTTAGTGCTGCTAGGGTCATGCTTATGTTCCCAATGCTCTCGTTGAGTGTTGCTAGGGTCCTGTTTAGTTGTCCGAGGGTCTCGTTTAGTGCTACTAGGGTCATGTAAATTTGTTTCTAGGGTCTCGTTCAGTTTTGGTAGGGTCCATTTTGGTGTTCTAGGGTCTCGTTTCGTTTTGCTAGGATCCTGTTAGTTTTCATATGGTCTCGTTGTTTTGTGGGTCCCGTCTATTTGTCTTAGGGTCTCGTTTAGTTTTGCTAGGACCATGTTTAATTTTCCAAGGGCACCGTTTAATGCTGCCACGGTCATGTTTAGTCTGCCGAGGGACTTGTTTAGTTTTGGCAGGGTCTTGTTTAATTGTCCTATGGTCTCGTTTAGTTGTGGCAAGGTCGTGCTTACTTTTCCTAGGGTCTCGCTTAGTTTTGCCAGGGTCCTGCTTAGTTTTCCTAGGGTCTCGTTTCGTGTTGCTAAAGTCCTGTTTAGTTTGCCTAGGCTCTCGTTCAGGTTTGCTAAGGTCATGGTTATTTGTCCTAAGGTCTCCTTTACGTTTGGCTGGATCCTGTTTAGTTTTCCTATGGTACCGCTTAAGTTTGGCAGGGTGCTGTTTAATTGTCGCGTGGTCTTGTTTATGTGTGGCAGAGTCCTGTTTAGTTTTCCCAGGGTCTCGCTTAGTTTTGGTAGGGTCCTGCTTAGTTGTCCTACGGTCTCGTTTAATTTTGGTAGGGTCCTGTTTCGTGTTCCGAGGGTCTCGTGAGGTTTTTTTTTTTCCTACGGCCCTGCTTAGTGATTCTGACGTCTCGTGTAGTTGTGTAGGGTCCTTTGTAGTGTTCCTATGGTCTCGTTGAGTTTGCTAAGGCTATGTTTAGCTTTCCTACCGTACCGTTTCGTTTTGGCAAAGTCCTGCTTAGTTGTCCTATGGCCTCGTTTAATTGTAGTGGGGTCCTGTTTGGTTTTCTTATGTTCTCGTTTAGTTTTGGCGAGGTCCTGTTTAGTTTTCCTAGGGTCTCGTTTAGTTATGGTAGGGTAATGTGTAGTTGTCCTAGGGTCCTTTTGGTTTTGCAAGGGTCCTGTTTCGTTGTCATACGGTCTCGTTTAGTTTTGGCAAGGTCCTGCTTAGTTTTCGCAAGGTCTCGTGTAAGTTTGGTAGGGCCCTGTTGGTGTTCCTAAGATCTCGTTTAATTGTCCCAGGGTCCCGTTTAGAATTGGAAGGGCCCTGTTTAATTTGGCAGGGTCGTGTTTAGTTGCCCTAGGGCGCTGTGTACGTTGCCTGGGATTTTGTTTCGCTCTGGCAGGGTCCCGTTTAGTTGTCCGAGGGTCTCGTTTAGTTTTGGCAGGGTCATGTTTAATTGTCCTAGGGTCTCGTTTAGTTTTGGTAGGGCCTCGTTTAATTTGAGTCAGATCCTGTGTGCTTTTCCGGTGGTCTTGTTTAGTTTTCCGAGGGTTTCGTTTCGCTGTGGCAGGGTCCTGTTTAGTTGTCCTAGGGTCTCGTTTCGTTGTCCTATGGTCTTGTTTAGTCGTCCCAGGGTCTCATGTAGTTTTGCTAGGGTCATGTTTAGTTGCCCTACGGTCTCGTTTAGTTTTGGTGGGGTCATGTTTATAGGTCCCAGGGTCTCTTTAGTTTTGCGAGGGTCCTGTTTAGTTGTCCTACGGTCTCGTTTAGTTTTGGCAGGGTCCTGTTCAGGTGTCCTCGTGTCTTGCTTAGTTGTCCTAGGGTCGTGTCTAATTTGCCTAGGGTCTCGTTTAGTTTTGGCGGGGTCTTGTTTGGTTGTCCGAGGGTCTCGTTTAGTTTTGGCTGGGTACTGTTTAGTTTTCCTACGGTCTCGTTTAGTTTTGGTAGGGTCCTGTTTAGTGTTCCTAGGGTCTCGTTTAGTTTTGCCAGGGTCCTGTGTATTTTGTTCCTCGGGTCTCGTTTAGCGTTGGCAAGGTCCTGCTTAGTTTTCCGAGGGTCCCGTTTAGTTTTGGCATGGTCCTGTTTAGTTGTCCGAGGGTATCGCTTAGTTTTGCTAGGGGGGGGGGGGGGGGGGCTCTAGCTTGAGATGATGTAGGCGGTCGTGAAGACGATGGTCATGATGTCGGTGGTCCTGATGTCAGGGGTCATGATGACGATGGTCATGATGACGGTGGTCATGACGTCGCTGATTGTGCTGATGATGTGGGTGGCCATGATGGCGCCTACCACGATGGCGGCGGTGACGATGGCGCCTACCATGATGTGGGTGACCACGATGGCGCCTACCACGACGTCTTTTTCCGCTCGCAAGCGTCGCGGCGCGAGCTGCCGCGACGCCGCCTCGGCCTCGGAAGGCGCGCCAGAGGCAGCGGCACGCCAGAGGCAGTGACTCGGCCACGCCAGAGGCCTAGGCAACTAGGCTGAGGCCAGCAGGGACGGCGAGGCTGGCGCCGGCTGCTTTGCGCCAGCGGATGAAGGGGTGCATCCCTTCAGAAAACCTTTCTCCAAGCCGCCGCGGACCAACCAATGCAACCATCATCGAACGAATTGAAACAAGTGCCACACTCCACGGCAAATCAGGTCGCCGCAGGTCGGCTGGAAACGACGCCACACGTCGGCTTGACGCCGCGGGTCGGCACGCAAACGCTCCACGGCACCATAATGAAGCCGCCGTCATCGTGCAAATGCCACGGTGGCCCCAATCGGAGTCGGACTCATGCACGGTCGCCGCCTTCAGAAGACGGCCGTCTCATCTACCATGGCCTTAATTGGCCTCCTCCTCCACCATTGCCTCAATCGGAGTCGGACTCCAACACGGTCGACGTCGTCTCCCAAACCTCCTCGCACGTGTATTCCACCGTGTACTTGACGTCCAGCGGGCCCCTCGTCTTGGTGCCAGCCGAGTACTTGTTGGTGCGCGTCGACGTCAACCCCTGGAAGATATCGCCAAGGCCGTCGGGGATCACCTCGCCCTCCTTGGAAATATGCACGATGCACTTCCCGCGCTTCTCGTAGACGACCTTCGTCAGCTTGCGCCGAGGCCGATTCCGACCCCCTCCCTCATCAGACTTTGCCGTTGCCATTGGCAGCTCAGCCTTTGGCGTCTCCCCAATGCCCGCCGGAGCCGCCGCTGAAGATCCCTCGCCGCCGTCGGCATGCGGTGGCGCGCTGTGTGCGGCGGCAAAACTCAGGCCACGCGGCATGCTGCCCTGGAGATCCTCCTGGGTGGCACCACCATCTCCACGCCATGAGGCTTCATGCGCAGGGCCTTCGGCTTCGCTCGAGCTCTCGAGCTGTCCTCCACCACTGTCACCATTGCATCTGCGGGCGGCGGCGTCTCCTGGGGCAGCTCCGGTGGCGATGGCGGCGGCGGGTGCGGAGGGGTCCTGGGCTGCGCAGACATGGCCACGCGTGGAAGAGTTCACCGCGTAGAAATGTGTGAAGGAGCCTGAGTTTTGAACCACAATGGCGAATGATTTCAGGCGGGGCAGGGCGCGAAGGGTGGGAAGCTATGCGGAGCTGCTTGAACGTCTTGCTCAGCAGCGCGTTGCCCATGCTCTGGGGGGCCTCGACGAGGCCAGGGGTGAAAGCAGCCAGCGCTGCCCTCATGTCGGCCGCCTTATCGGCGTGACAAGGCCCGTATCCGCGCTTCTCGCCGCTCAGGTCAGTCCTTGAGGTGTCAAGCTGCGAGGCGCAAGCTGGGGCGCCGTACAGCCTTGGACGGCCGCCCTCAGGAGCGCTGAGCGCGGCGGCGGCCAGGCGGTGCTCGGGCCCTGCGGGTACGCCCAGGCGTTGCAAGGACAGGCGGACGACGGAACAGAGACGACGACGACGGCGACGGCGACGGCGACGACGACGACGACGAAGACGGCGACGGCGACGGCGACGACGGTGGACTGCTTCCGAAGCGATCCACCGCGACTGCAATCTCGTTGAAGGAAGCTTGACACCAAGTGTTCAGCTTGTCCTTTCCTTGATCCTGACACGGTCAGCTTGCGCCTCGGAGGCGGCCGTCAACGGGTACGCCCAGGCGTTGCAAGGACAGGCGGAAGACGGAACAAAGGTTCATGGGCCGTGCCTCGTGTCGTGCATGGTGCCGTGCCTGGTGCCGTGCCTCGTGCCGTGCCTGGTGCCGTGCCTGGTGCCGTGCCTCGCGCCGTGCCTCGTGCCGTGCCTGGTGCCGTGCCTGGTGACGTGCCCCGCGCCGTGCCTCTTGCCGTGCCGCGACGCACGCCGCTTTCGCCGTTGTCGTCGTCGTCGTCGTCGTCGTCGCCGTCGCCGTCGCCGTCGCCGTCGCCGTCGTCGTCGTCGTCGTCGTCGTCGTCGTCGTCGTCGTCGTCGTCGTCGTCGTCGTCGTCGTCGTCGCCGTCGTCGTCGTCTCTGTTCCGTCTTCCGCCTGTCCTTGCAACGCCTGGGCGTACCCGCAGGGCCCGAGCGCCGCCTGGCCGCCGCCACGCTCAGCGCTCCTGAGGGCGGCCGCCCAAGGCTGCACGGCGCCCCAGCTTGCGCCTCGCAGCTTGACACTTCGAGGACTGACCTGATCCGTTCATCGTCAAGGCGTCCACGACGTTGTCGGACTTGAGCGGCGAGCGCAGCGTCAGGGCAGCGATGGGCGCTCTTCGCATCCAGCTCCCATGGTCGGTGATGTTCAAGACGGAGAGGCGCGGACACGGGCCTTGTCACGCCAATAAGGCGGCCGACATGAGGGCAGCGCTGGCTGCTTTCACCCCTGGCCTCGTCGAGGCCCCCCAGAGCATGGACAACGCGCTGCTGAGCAAGACGTTCAAGCAGCTCCGCACACAGCACCCACGCGCCGACGCGCTGGGCCCTGGGCCAACGGAAGGGTGGAATCAAGCGGAGCGGGCAGGCCTTCTGGTTCGGTGACCGAGACCAGCGCCCCACCATCCCGCCCCACCTGATTCACCCCTTCGGTGAGCCCATCCGCTGGCGCCCCTTGATTCACCCCTTCGTTCAGGTTTGCTAGGGTCCTGTTTAGTTGTCCTAAGGTCTCGTTTAGTTTTGCCCGGGTCCTCATTAGTTTTCCTACGGTCTCGTTTAAGGTTGGCAGGGTCCTGTTTAGTTTTCCTAGGGTCTTGTTTAGTTTGTCCGGGATCCTGTTTAGTTTGCCTGGGGTTTCGTTTTGTTTTCCTATGGTCTTGTCTAATTTACCTAAGGTCTTGTTTACTTTTGCGAGGGTCCTGTTTAGTTGTCCTAGGGTCTCGTCTAGTTTTCCTCGGCAGCATCGCCAGCGTCGTCCTCACCATCACCGTCATTGCCTAGGGTCTTATATGTATTCCACCGTCAACATCGCCATCACCATCATCACGATCATCATCGCCATCATCGTCATCATCTTCATTTTCGTCATCATGCATTCGGCAGGCCGGGGTACAGCATGCTCGGCCCCCCCTTGGCGCCGTCCAGGACGACCCAGCAGCGGGGAACTAAACGCGACCCAAGAGAAAACTAAACGCGGCCATGATCTGTGGTGAAAATGGCGACTACTACACCACGACTCACACGACCATGGTCGGTGGTCGATGAGGGCGGCGGGGGCGAAGCTGAGGATTGAGATGATGTCGGTTATCATGATGACGATGGTCATGATGTCGGTGGTCATGATGTCAGGGGTCACGATGGCGATGGTCATGATGTCGGTGGTCATGATGTCGCTGATTGTGCTGATGATGTGGGTGGTCATGATGGCGCCTACCACGATGGCGGCGGCGACGACGACGTGCTTTTCCGCTCGCAAGTGTCGCGGCGCCAGCTGCCGCGACGCCGCCCTGGCCTCAGAAGGCGCCAGAGGCAGCCGCGCGCCAGAGGCAGCAGTGACTCGGCCACGCCAGAGGCCGAGGCAAGGCCTAGGTTCGGCCAGGAACGAGCGGCCATCAGTGCGAGCAGCAGCTGAGCCCCAGCGCGCAGTGCAAAAATAGTGGAGGGCACCCTATCGCCTTAGCATGAGCATGGACTCAACCAGTCACTCACCCGACACCACACAGAAAAAAGCCTGGACCGCCGCTCACTTTCTCAACAGCTGGGCCCTCGACAGCTAGGGTTTCGTTTAGTTTTGGTAGGGTCCTGTTTAGTGTTCCTCGGGTCTCGCTTACTTGTGCTAGGGTCCTGTTTAGTTGTCCCAGGGTCTCGTTTAGTTGTGTTAAGGTTCTGTGTATTTTTTTTCACCGAGGGTCTCGATTAGTTGTCCTAGGGTCCTGTTTAGTTTTACTACGGTTTCGTTTAGTTGTGGCAGGGTCCTGTTTAGTTGTCCGAGGGCCTCGTTTAGTCTTGCTAGGGTCCTGTTTAGTTTTCCGTGGGCCTCGCTTACTTTTGCGAGGGTCCTGTTTCGTTTTCCGAGGGTCTCGTTTAGTGTCGGCATGGTCCTGTTTAATGGTCCTAAGGTCTCGTTTAGTTTTGGTAGGGTCCTGTTTAGTGTTCCTAGGGTCTCGTTTAGTTTTGGTAGGGTCCTGTTTAGTTGTCTTAGGGTATCGTTTAGTTTTGGCGGGGTCCTGTTTAGTTTCCCTATGGTCTCGGTTAGGTTTGGTAGGGTCCTGTTTAGTTGTCCTAAGGTCTCGTTTAGTTTTTTTTTTTTTTTTTTCCTCGGGTCCTGTTTAAATTTCCTAGGGTCTCGTTTCGTTTTGGTAAGGTCCTGTTTAAATTTAAAGGCTGCCGCCTCTGCCGCCGACCCCAAAGAAGGCTTTCGAGTTGTTCAGTGGCGTTTCTGGGTGGCTTTGGGCTTTTTGGTTCTCAGGAAGAACCGGAGCTTGCTCAAGTGAGCGCGAGCGCGATTAGCGTTGCATTGCATGTTTCTGCGTTCGCTGCTGTTGCTGCCTGTTTGTTTTCGCACTTCGAGTTTCGACACGCACCCTCTCGCGCGGTTCGTGCCCCGTAGGAGGTTCCATCCAAGAAGCTCCCAGAGGCTTTCAATGTGTCCCCAAGATGGTCCCGAATCGTCTCCAAGAGTCTTCCTTAGACATCGTAGCACATTTGGTTGATGATTGTTTTCTTTTGTCGATTTTTGTTTTAGTTTGTAATTGTTTTAGTTTGCCGATTGTTGTTTTAGTTTGTAGGTTTTTGCGTTAGTTTGTCGATTTGTGTTTTAGTTCGTCGGTTGTTGTCGCCCCCTTGTCTAGGCACCGGGGAAAGGGGGCAGGGGGAGGCGATTCCGAAGTATGTCGTGAGGCCTGTTTGTGAACGTGGCGTCATTTAGAAGGGATTATGGCTTCGGGGGTGCGCCTATTGAGTAATTTACGAGGGGTCGTGGTCTTTGAGACGCGAATCTTGAGCAATGTACGCGGGATTGTGGCCTCGGGGACGCCCCAGAGTCGCCCAAGAAGGCCCAGGAGGGCCTCAAGACAGCCCCAACACGGGCCCGAGAGGGGGAGCCCGAACCGCAAATTCGAGTTTGCCGCCCCAAAAAGCTCCCAAGAGGCCCCAAGAGGCTCCCAAGAGGCTTCCAAGAGGGCCGAAGAGGCCCCCAAGAGAGGCCCAAAAGAGGCCCAAAAGAGGCTCCCATACGGCCCCAAGGGAGTGTCCACATTGCTTCCAAGAGGCCCACGAGAAGCGCCCAAGGCGGCCTCGGAGGCCACCAAACGTGGCTCCGACACGGAACCCGAAGCCCCAGAGGGGTTCCAAGACGGCCCAAACAGGCCATGTATGCCATGGCTTTCGGCCTTGTCCGCCACCGTGAATCTGTGACCGGATTGCGCGTCTCCCGCCTCATGGATGTTCGTCGGCATGTCCTGAGAAGCTCTCGGCCCCCATGCAGAAGTTTGGAAGCCCTTTCCCGGGGCCGGCTTTTCAGCCTTCGAGTCGTTGTTTGACGGTCCCGGGGCCCAGGGAGGGCCCCCAGAGGCCAAAATATACCGAAGCCACCCGTCGAGTTTTTTCCGCGGCGCGAGGGGATCTGGGCCTCAGGACTCCTCCCGATGGCCCCCGCCGACGCCGGCTTCATTTCTTGGTATTTGGGCGCCGCCTCCGGCGCCGGGAGGCGCTGGGAAAACTGGCTACGTGTAGCTGATTCGCCAAACCCCCCTTGCGTTCCCGCACATCCGATATCTTGACATTTTCAATGCGTGCCCCCTGGAGGTCTGGACTACTTCACCGGGGTTGGCTTTTCATTCCGAGTCGTTTTTTGACGGTCCCGGGGCCCGTCGAGGGCCTCTGGAGTCCGAACATCGCTACAAACTTCCTTCTTGTTTTTTTCCCTACCTAGGTTCTGCCTAGAAGGGTTCTTACTCTGTTAGCTTAAGGGGCCGGGCAGTGGAAAGCGCCCCGGGCGGTTCCCCCAGTCCCCGCCCCGCGGTTCCCCCAGTGGCGCCCCTCTGGGTTCACCCAGCTTAGTTTAGCTAAGCTAAGCCTAGCTTCGCTTATCTCATCCTTGCTAGCTTAGCTTGGCTTAGCTTCGCTTAGCTTAGCTTAGCTTGGCTTGGCTTAGCTTAGCTTAGCTTAGCCTAGCCTAGCCTAGCTTAGCTTAGCTTAGCTTACCTTAGCTTAGCTTAGCGCAGCGCAGCATAGCGCAGCATTAGCACAGCATAGCGCAGCATGGCATAGCATAGCATAGCCAAGCATAGCATAGCATAGCTTAGCATAGCTCATAATAGCCTAGCATAGCATAACATAGCGTAGCATAACATAGCGCAGCATAGCATATCATTGCTTAACATAACACAGCGCAGCATAGCATAAGCAAACACAAAAGCAAAGCACTATCAACAGCACACGCAACAGCAAAAGCAAAGGCAAAGGCAAACTCAAAGGCAAGAGCAACAGCAAAGGCAGTGCAAAGCAACAGCGGAACCAATGCGAAAGTGTAGATGTAAATGTAGATGTAGGTGTAGATGTGGATGTAGGTGTAGATGTAGATGTAAATGTAGATGAAGGTGTAGATGTAGGTGTAGATGTAGATGTGAGATTTTCGCTGTTGATGTAGATGTAGATGTAGATGCAGGTGTAGTTGTAAATGTAGCTGTCGTTGTAGATGTAGATGTTGCTTTCCTAAATGCTCCAACTCCTAGGTAGGGTCGCACTGGGATAATTTCCACCATTTTGGAGTATTGTTGGAGTATCTTTTATTCCCTACATAGGCTCTGCCTAGAATGGTTCTTACTCTCTAGCTTAAAGGGGCCGGGCAGTGGAAAGCGCCCCGGGCGGTTCCCCCAGTCCCCGCCTCGCGGTTCCCCCAGTCCCCTGAGAGCTTTAGCTTTAGCTGTAGCTTAGCTTTAGCTTAGCTGTAGCTTTGCTTCAGCTTCGCTTTAGCTTAGCTTTAGCTTAGCTTCAGCTTAGCGTCAGCCTAGCTTTAGCTTAGTTTTAGTTTGGCTTTAGCTTAGCGGCACCTTAGCTTTAGCTTCGCTTTAGCTTAGCTTTGCTTTAGTTTTAGCTTAGCTTTAGCTTAGCTTTAGCTTAGCTTCAGCTTAGCTTTAGCCTCGCTTTAGCTTAGCTTTAGCTTAGCTTTAGCTTAGCTGTACCTTAGCTGTACCTTAGCTTTAGCTTAGCTTTAGCTTAGCTTTAGCTTAGCCTTTACCGTAGCTTTAGCTTAGCTGTAGCTTAGCTTTAGCTTTTAGCTTAGTGTTAGCTTAGCTTTAGCTTAGCCTTTACCGTAGCTTTAGCTTAGCTTTAACTTAGCTGTAGCTTAGCCTTTACCGTAGCTTTAGCTTAGCTTTAGCTTAGCTTTAGCTTATCTGCACCTTAGCTTTAGCTCAGGTTTAGCTTAGCGGTAGTTTAGCCTTAGCTTAGCCTTAGCTTAGCTTTAGCTTAGCTTCATCTTAGTTTTAGCTTTCCTTGAGCTTAGCTTTAGCTTAGCTTTAGCTTAGCTTTAGCTCAGTTTTAACTTAGCTTTAGCTTAGCTTCTGGTTTAGTGTTCGTACTAATGCTGCTTTCCTAGGGGCTCCAACTCCTATGGAGGGTCGCACTGGGATAATTTGTCGTCGAAGATCCCCCTGCAGGGGGTTCGCATTCCTGCCCCGAGGGGCTCTTGGCTCGGGCCTGGGCGTCAGCCTGGCGGCCGTGTGGTCGCCGTTGCCGCCCCGTCGCCGCCTCGCCGCCGCGCGTCGTCCGGGCCTGGGCGGCCGTCTGGCGGCTCTGCGGTCGCCGTCGCCGCTTCGTCGCCGCCACACGCTGGTCACGAGTTTGGTTGTGCGAGCCTCGTAGACTGCACCGTGAAGGTTGCACCACCCAGATTGCTCTGCACTCAGCACAGATTGCGCCACGCAGCGTGCAGCACGCCTGTAGCACCACGTAGCTCACTATACATGCATGTTGTGCTACATCGCTTGCGCCGCACATTTTGGTTGCACCACAGAGATTGCAGCACATAACCTGCACCACATAGGTTGTACCACTTAGCTTACACTGCAAGTATTGCACCATGTTGCGCCACCTAACGTACTAGAACACACCGTTTAGAGCCCACGCGTGCCATCATCCTGAGTATGGTGTTCTTATTGTGATGGGACGCCTTCGCCTCCTGATTCGCCTCCTTCTTCCCTCCCATCGCACTCAGGTCACTCATACTCGGACTCACTCACACTTAGACTCACACACATCCAGATCCACTGATATTCAGATTCGATCCCGCTCACATGCACTGATTCGCAGACTTGCTCATTCGGAGTCACCCACAACACACACATACCACCCACAGCATGGGCATTCGCACTCACACCATATCACCGCGACATGGCAGGGGTGGCAGTTGGGCACTCCAAGGGGCAGCCGCCAGAAGATGAGTCCTAGTCCAGTTTGTTCGACCACGTCGCGGTCGGCCGCGTTCGCTCGGCTCGGCTCGGTCGGTCGCTGCAGCGCCGCTGCGCCCTTCCGGGCTCGCCTACGGCCTCTCGGCCTTGGTCGGTCTCGGGCTCGCTGTCGGTTCGGCCGGCGTTCGGCTGTGTGTTGCCGCCGAAAACGGCACTCGATTGCCGAACGCGGAGTAGCCAGGTCACCCGCGGGGGCGCGGAGATGATCGTGCCTCGCGCCTCGCGGCCTGGGCCGGGGAGCTTCGCGTCTCCAGGGGCGGCGGTGCGGGGGCGCGAGACGATCGCGCGCAGCGCATCGAGGGGCGCGATGCGCGGGACCACTGCGGGGAGGAACAAGATCTGGTGGCAAGTTGCCTTGGCAAGGCAGGGGTTTGTCTCGCCCTCGCGCAGCTTCGCCTCGCCCGCGGGCGCGTCGCGCGCGACACGAACTGAAACCGACATCGACGTCCCGGTTGGGAGACTTCGTTCCACGTCGATCTCACCAGACAACTTCTGATCGGGAATGTTGTGAGTCTAAGGTTGAATGAGGTCGAGTATCGTTTGGTCTGAGTAGGCGCGCGTCTGAGTGCGGGTGGGTTCGAGTACGTGTGAGGCTGAGTATGGGTGGATATGTGGACGAGAGGGTCTCTGCCCGAGCCCCGTGGGCCCGCGGGCCGCAACATGGTCGGTGCAGGTGCGTACCATACTGTACTGCTGAGGAGCGACGGGACGTCCGTGGCCTGCGGCCACAATAGCGACGGCCAGTGCGACGTCCCGGCGCTGGGTGGAGGAGGCCTGACTTACACGCAGGTCGCTGCGGGTGGCGATCACACCGTGCTGCTGAGGAGCGACGGGAAGGCCCTGGCCTGCGGCCACAATTTCTACGGCCAGTGCGACGTCCCGGCGCTGGGTGGAGGAGGCGCTGAGTCCTGCTCCTCGTCCTCTTCCTATGGTCCCTTCGCTTCGTCCCTCTCTGGCCTCTAGCTCTCGGGCTTGAGGCCACTGAGGTTGCGCTCCCCCCTCTCCGTCCGCGTCCTGTTTTGGCATTGAACATCCTTTCAAGCCCACAGGTACCCCGCAGAGCCCAGCATGACCCTCTGTAACGCCCCGTGCAGCTCCTAGAAACGCCCTGCTGATGCTTTTTAATGTTTTCTCGGATGCGGGACGCCTCTGAATGCCTCTGGGACAGCTCAAAAGGGCTCTGAGGCTCCTACGAGCACCCACGAGAGCGCCAAGAAGCCTCCGACAGGCCTCCAAGACCATCCAAAAGAGCTCCGTGGAAGCCCGAGAGAAGCGAACACGATTCAAAATCACTCTAAAATATATGATTTGGGCGGCCTCGCATGTTCGCCCCCGATGCGCTTCCGAGGCTTGCGCGCGACCTCCCTAAGGGGCGCTCCCAGATGTCCCCGAGAGGCGTCCCGAGCGCACCCGAGGGGCCTCCAGAGGCCACCAAGAGACCCCCACGCCCGGAGAAGCACCAGCGAGGCTCCGAGGACGCACCCAACGAGGCTCCGAAGAGCCCTCGGGAGGCTCCCAAAGTCGGGGGCGGCAAAGAGGGGGGTGATGACTAGGGGGGGGTGGATATCATGGCGAGGGCCATGATTTTTCCGCAGATTTCATGGCGCCTCTTCTTGTTTCATCACGTGCCTGGCCCTCCCGCTGGGCCGCGCACATGCCGCCGGTCATTATTTGCACCTCCCCTCTTGGACACCCCCCTTTTGGCCGCCCACGCCAAAGAAGCTCACGAAGGCGCGATGATCTTTAAGAAGCAGGGTCCCAGAGGCCCCAAAGAAGCTCCAAGAGGCCCCAAGAGTCGCCACCGAGAGGCTCCCAGAGTGCTTTCAAGACGCCAGGGTCTGACTCTCCGATTCGTTTCGGTCGCCGTTCCGTCTTTCGATTCGATTATGGCATTTGCTGCTTTCTTGCGAAGCTAGTTCGAGCGATCAAAAGCTAGTTGATGCCGATGTTTCAGAGGCTGCATCTGTGGAGCGAGCACTTTCTTGGTTCTGCTCTTGAGGCCGTCCACGGCCCCCTACGCTCACCCCGGGCGTGCTTGGCGCAGAAGTCCTGCGGTCCTCTTGGACGTTATTGTGGCTCTGTTGGGAACCGTATGTTGTGTAGATTCCTGTGTGTATGTGGTGTGTGTGTGTGTGGGTGTGTGTGTTGTGTGTGTGTTCGTGCGAAACCCTTCGTGCGAGGCCCCATAGGGAGTTCCACTGAAAGCGGTGCCCGCAATGCGGCACTTGCTGCTGCATATGGTTGGGTCTTTCGATAGGCTAATTTCCTGTGTTCCGTCGGCGTGAGTGGCTCAGAGCTTCAGACTGCCTGGAGGCGCGCTCGAGCTTGCACTCAAAGGGCCAGCGCAGTGTTTGTGATGAGCTGTGGAGCAGTCGCAGCTGACGACGGCGGCGAGGGAACTGTACATGAGGTGGTGACAGGGGCCTTTTCCCGGTACAACACGGGCATTGATGCCAGCAAGTTTGGCGACGAGCACGCTCGGAAATTTTATCAGTACCTTCACGAGCATGGTGAGCGAAGCCTAGGCAAAGAGTTGTCCGTCAAAAGACGCCTGGTTGTGAGACCCACTGTTCCTGGGAAGAAGACGGATACACTTTTAGTTCGGTCCGACAATTTTGACAGAATGTTGGTTATCTTTCGTTTCTTCATTAGAGCCCGGTGGTCTTTGTTCTTGCGGCGGAACAGTGGGCTGTATGTTCTGCCCGTGCTCTTTTTGTTCTCTCAGTACTTTTATGCAGCAGGCTGCGGCAAGCTCCGCCACCGTGCCAGCGAGGATGCGGGCCCTTGAGGCTGCCTTGAGGCCCTGTTGAAATCGTCAGACATCCTGCCAGACAGCATTTGGAACTGTAGCACGCTTCATCGTGCCAGGGTGGCGCGGCGGCGGACGAGGGCCCCGATCGCCTTTGTGACACCACAACATGGGCGTTTATCAAGTGTTATGAGGAGCTGCTTCTGATATGGGATACCTTGCCCGACGTGGCGGTGGTCGCCGAGTTCATGTTGTATAATGTTTTTACTGGTGCTCCGCAGCCTTACGGACCTGAGCTTACCGCCACGTTTCGAGGGTGCTACAATCAGAGGAACCGCGCGGATTTTCCGAAAATTTTGCAGGCTTGCCGGGAGGGTGGTGTATTTTTCCGTTTGGGAGAGCACATCACAAAAATCATGGATGCATCAACTTCGGTTCCCTGGCTGCTCGGGTCGATGGCGCAGATAGAGGCTGCGTTGCTTGGCGTCAAAGGAATTGGCGCTTTCAATGCGAAGGAGTTTTTGTGGCACATCATCTTGCTTCACGAGGCGCGTACTAACGCGCATTCACCTTTACGCGAGTATTTCGTTGGCAAGAGTTTGTTCGGGAACGGTGCCTGCGACGGGTTGCGTATATTCTATCCTCTTCTCACTGCCTCGCGCATTGATGATGCCGCTCGCGACTTGTACTCGGCATTAGAGGATCTGGGCATTTGGTTGCCCTGCATGCATTCGTTGCAGTGGAAGTTGTGCTTGTTTCAGAAATCGCTCAACGTGTGCTACACGAGGCCGGCGCCTGGGGACAGATCCATGGTGAAGGAGCCCAGCCGTGTCAAGATCTGGGCGCAGTTGCTTCGACATCCCCACTGGCCATCCCTCCGTCGAGAAATCCTCTCATATGGTTTGGGGAATGAGTTGTGTCATTTTGAACATTCGATTGAGGTCCTGCAGAATGTGCCCAGGCACTTGCCAGGCCATGTTACGTGTCGCACGTGCTTGGGTCTTTCAACGAAAAGCCACGGATCGTGGCAAGCTCACTATACGTGCTACCGGTTGATACAGGATGCACGCGCGACGAGCCGGCAGCGCCCTCTGACGCAGTTTTTTCGAGTGGCCCCTTCTGAGGCTCCAGTGTAAGGTCGCTGCAGCCGGGAACATCCCGCTGCCTTCGCCGCCAGCCTCCGGTTCCTGCTCCCGCCAGTTTTTCTCCTGTCGGGATCCTGCAACGGGTGCGTGTGCCCTGGGGTGGGTGTGAGCACGGTCCGTTGGCGCACCGAACCGCTCAGGACAAATGCCCCCGGCTGCCGGGAGCCCCCGATGGTTGCCGATAGCTGAGGCATGCGGGGGGCATTGGTTTTGGCCAGTTCGGTGCAACGGCCGATCGCAGGCTTACCCCGCCCTTCCGGAACCCCCCCCCGTGGTGAATCCCGATCTTGCCTTGCCCCCTCCCTCCTCCAGCAGGAGGGCGAGGGAGGAGGAGGAGGAGGAGAGGAGGAGGAGGAGGAGGAGGAGGAGGAGGAGGAAGGAGGAGGAGGAGGAGGAGGATGAGGAGGAGGAGGGGGGAGGAAGAGGAGGTGGAGGAGGGAGGAGGGGGAGGTGGAGGAGGAAGGAGGAGGAAGAGTGGGAGGAGGAGGGGGCTCCACCGCCTGAGGAGGAGAGAAGTGCTCCCCGTGGTCCGTGCGACCCTTCCTGGTGTGGGCGGGGCGGCAGGTCCCAGGTGGTGATGCGGCGGGCTTCGGCCCCCGAGCCTTCCCCCCCCCTACCTCGACTCAAGGGAGCTGCCAACGGGGGCTCTCGGGAACGGTTCAAACGGCCCCGACGCCGACGACGCCGACGCCGACGGCGCCGACGTCGAGGACGACGCAGACGGCGATCTCGACGCCGACGAGACCGACACCGACGCCGACGACGACGACGCCGACGACGCCGGCGCCGACGCCGCAGCCTGGCCTGAGGCGTCCGCGCGCGATGTGCGCCGGGTCCCATTCCTGCCACGCATTTCGCATCTTCGACGACTGGACAGGCCATGGGGAGAGGGAAAACGAAGACTTTGTATTGTTTTTAACAGTAAGGATGGGCGGGTCCGGGTTGACGGCCGCGCGCGATGTGCGCCGCGTCCTGTTCCTGCCACGCATTTCGTATCGTCGACGACAAGAAAGGCCATGTTGAGAGGAAAAATTGTCACTTTGTATTGATGTTTTTCAGTCCGGATGGTAGGGCTCGGATTGGCTGGCTATCGGCCGGAAAACGAAGTAGGTAAGGGTATATTCTAATAAGATCTACTAAGTAATAAGGATGTGTCCGCTCGAGCGGCCTGCGCTTTCTGTGGCCGCAGCTCGTCGGGAGGTGTCTTGTGCGCGCCGGACCCCTCGTGCAGAGAGCGGGCGGCGAGCCCCGCGGCGCGTCAGGCGGGACGGGCGTGGAGGCGACAGGCGTTCAGGCCCGGGCACTGTTGCCTCTGCGACACGCCTGTCGGGGGCCTCAAGACGGTGTGGTGATCCCACCGTCGGGTGAGACGGACTTCTCATAGACTTTTCGTCGTTTTCGGTTTCTCGTCGTTTTCGGCGTCTGGAGGCCGTGCGCGGCCCCACAAGGCTCGCAAGACCGACACGGAGTGAAAACCTTGTGCGGATGGACACCGTCAGGGGTCTGGGGCTTTCTTTCGAACCGATTTTGGTCGGAGCGGGGACTTGGGGTGAGCGCACGGATTTGAGACTGGGGCCGTTCTCCGAGGACGCCTCGGGTGCCTGCGGCCTCCGAGGTCCCAAAACCGTGCGGTGATGGACCGCGCGGTGAGGTCTTAAAGGTTTCGACGTCGCCGCACGGTCTGTCACCACCAGCACCATCATTTCGGGGGGAAGAGAAGCGGCACCACCACCACCACCACCAGGGGGGCAACCTCCAGCGAGGAGGTCCACGATGCCTCCCCGAGCTGGGGATGGGGGATGTCTCGAGCGAGAGGGGGGACCACACCACCAGGGGGGCCCCCCTTGGCTCCTCGCGCTGGTGGTCCCTGGTGGTGGTGGTGTCGGTTTCCTCTGTTCCTACACACCGTTTTGGGATCACCAAGGTTGGATGTGTGGTGGTTCTCTCTGCGCCCACTGCGCAAGCCGCACGTGCGGTGGCGCGCTGGCGTCGGCAGGCGGCCGGCTTCTGTGTGATGGCGTCCTTGCATGGCGACGCGCGCCCAGATCAGAATCGCCTTTTTTCAACCACGCACTTTTCAAGGCTGCTCCGATGAAAGGGTCAGTCGGCAGCAGGCAGGGTCAGGCGTTGGCTGTCGCCCATCAGGTGTTGCAGGCACTGCACCCTTCTCTCCTCTTCTGCTCGCTTTCCTTGGGATAGGCTTCCATCTCGTGGGGTTTTTGGAAAAGGCGGGACGAGGCGAAGAGTGGCGACAGTTGCACATGTGGCAGCCCCAGGGCGACGACGACGCCGACGGCGACGACGACGACGGCGACGACGACGACAACGACAACGACCATGCTGATGACGATGATGACGATGACGACGACGACGGCGGGGCGGCCGACCAACCGGAAAATTCGAACTTTCCGGTCGGTCGTCCGCCCGGCCGTCGACCGTGATAATGACGATGATGACGATGACGACGATGACGGCGGGGCGGCCGACTAAGCGGAAAATTTGAACTTTCCGGTCGGTCGTCCGCCCGGCCGTCGACCATGATGACGATAATGATGATGACGACGACGACGGCGGGCGGCCGACTAACCGGCTAGATCGAATTTTTTGGTCGGTCGTCCGCCCGGGTGTCGACCATGATGATGACGATGATGACGATGACGACGACGACGTCGGGGCGGCCGACCAACCGGGAAGTTCGAACATTCCGATCGGTCGTCCGCCCGGCCGTCGAACATGATGATGACGATGATGACGATGATGACGATGACGACGACGACGGCTGGGAGGCCGACCGACCGGAAAGTTCGATTTTTCCCGTCGGTCGTCCGCCCGGGCGTCGACCATGATGACGATGATGACGATGACGACGACGACGGCGGGGCTGATATATGCCCCCCTCCCAACCGTCTAGTGGTAGATTTGCCTCCCCATCCGTCCTGTGGTATATTCCCCCCCTTCCAACTGTCTAGTGGGACATTTGATCTCCCCAAGCCCCCCGACCGTCTAGTGGTATATTTGTCCCCCCCCCCGCCGTCTAGTGGTATATGTGCCCCTCCAACCGTCTAGTGGTTTATGTGCTCCCTCATGGTCGTGCTCTGGGGGGAGAAAAAGAAAAACGCTCTATAGCTCTCAGCTTTTTTGCCCTATAGCCTTATAGCTCTATAACCCTATAGTTCTGTAGCCCGGCGGTATCCAACCGTCTAGTGGTATATTTGCCCCTCCCCAAGCCTCCCAGCCGTCTAGTGGTATATTTGCTCCTCCCCTCGAATCGTCTAGTGGTATATTTGGCCTTTCAACCGTCTAGTCGTATATTTGCGGTCCGAGCTTGCTGCACGGTGAACCAGCAAATATCAGCAGGGGTGGCAGTTCCCATAACCCCTTTGGAAAAAAAACACCCCCTAGACCACCCTAACCCACCCTAACCCAGCTTAACCCGCCTTAACCAGGAGAGGTTTTCTGTGCAAAAAACACCCTCTAACCCTCTCTAACCCACCCTAACGCGCCCTAGCCCACCCTCAGGGTGGGTTAGGGGGTGTTGGGAAGGGTTTTCTGAGCAAAAACACTTCCGAACCCACCCTGACCCACCCTGGCCCACCCCAGCCCACCCTAACCCACCCTCAGGGTGGGTTCGGGGGTATTCGGAGCGGTTTTCTGGGCAAAAAAGCACACCCTAAGGGGGTGTTAGGAGAGGTTTTCTGGGGAAGCAAGCACCCCCGAACCCAACCCAACCCATCCTAACCCATCCTAACCCTGAGTGTGGGCTAGTGGGTGTTAGGAAGGGTGTGCTTGGCAAAAACGCACCCTAACCCACCTTAACCCGCCCTAACCCACCCTCAGGGTGGGTTAGGGGGTGTTGGGAAGGGTTGTCATGGCAAAACCACTCCCTAACTTACCCTAACCCATCCTAGCCCATCCTAACCCGCCGCAGGGTTGGTTAGGGGGTGTTCGGAGGGGGTTTCTTGGCAAAAGCACACCCTGACCCACCCTAGCCCCCTCGAACCCACCCTCACCCACCCCCGAGGTTGGTTAGGGGGTGTTAGGAAATGTTTTCTTGGCAAAAACACACCCTAACCTATCATAACCCACCCGAACCCGCGCACTACGAATACACCTGCCTCTCCCAGACCCCCCCGTCGTGAGTATGGTCTCGCAGTGCGCATCCCCGCGGTTGCCAGGACCATCCTGTCATCTTGATTTGTCTTCTGCCTGCTTCTTCTGCTCTGTATGTTGCTCCTCCTCCTTCTTCCCCTCCTTCTCCTCTGTTCCTATTCCTCCTGTCATCGCTTCTCTTCGTTTTCGTCTCCTTCTCGTCCTCCTCTTCCTTTTCTCGACTTCCTCTCATCCCTACTTCTCTTTGTCGTTGTCGCGGCGGCCTTGTCAGGTTTCCTCGTGCAAACGGCTGGGCGCAGCTCGAAGATGCGCCGAGCGGATTTGCGCGGGAGGTCATCTGGCCAACCGGCAGGTGTAGGGTATAAACAGCTAGGTGCTTCTTCGCGCCCGCCGACAGGTGTAGGGTATAAACAGCTAGGTGCATCTTCGCGCCCGGGGAGGGGCCACACTTTGTTGCCCTCTGCTCCTCCCAGCACCACCTATCCCACATCGTGGGATGGTATATTCCGAATTCCTGTAAGATTGGAAAAGCGTCCCGACAGGAACCGGCAGGTGTCGTCGTCGTCGTCGTCGTCGTCGTCCCAATCGGCCCTGTCTTGACATATACAGGAGTATGCATTTTTAGGCACGTTCCATGGGAATATTTGTAATTATGGATATCAATGCAGTTTCCCGTATAATTCTAGGTAAGGGCACAACGGGTCCCGTGGGCCACGGGGTTTGAATATATCTGAATACATGTCTGTTCGTATGTGTGTGTTTTTGTGCGTACAGATCTGCTCTCCTTTCTTCCACAGAGCTGTCGGGCAAAGTAGCTGCGCACGGCGTCCCCATGCAGAGTGACACACAATGCCGTGGTAGTTCTCCTGACTTCGTCGGTGGCTCAAGTCGGAGCGCGGGGCGCTCGGCACTTGTGACCGTGACCCTTGAGAGGCGCCCTCATGGCCTTGCCTGGTTCGTCGTTGCAGGAATACAACAGCGAGCCTGTACATTGGTTCGATAGCCTCCGCCAGCAGCGCGAACAGCTCATCCAGCAGATCCAGAGGGAAGAGGAGAGCAAGTGCGAAATCCAGAAGCAGGTCAGTATCCTGACCGACGCGCTGCGCAAGATGAGCGAAGGTCTCGCGCGGAAGAAGCAGGTGCGCAGTGAGTACGATAAAACAATCCAAAAGACTGAGGCGGCTTACATGCAGATCCTTGGTTCTTCGGAGACCTTGCCGTGCGCGACGCAGAGCAAGACCGCCAGCCTCGCACGGGTCGACGTTGAAGGGGTGATGGCGGGCGAACCGCCCCGAAAACGCCGTTGCGCCGTCGACCCGGGAGTGGCCAGGGTCAACCAGATGCTGTGGGAGTCTGGTCCAGTCGCTCAGGAATTGCCTTGCCTGTTCATTCTCACCGTTTGTGTCTGGAGTCTTCACGTCCCTTGCTCTCGCCCCTCCCGCTTTCGTCGTGCCCCTCCGCTCTCCGGTGCCGTTCGCCCGCCCCCCTCCCTCCCCTCCTGCCTCTGCGACCAGTTGCCTGCGCTGGCACGACGCCGTCCCCTTTCACAATAAAACAGTTGGGCGAATAAATGTAGTTCAAGTCTTAATGGGAGTCCCCGAGGAGATGTTGGAGAGAGAGGCCGCTCACGCCGGATTGCCCATTGACGCGCTCTTTTACACAGGGTCGGGGTGAGCCACTTGGCCTAGAGTATGCATACAAGCAGCACGCAGCGGGCTGAATTGCATGTTTTCTTCGAAGTAGCGATTACCTCTGCAGGGGTCAGTGCGGGCTCACATGTCTACGCTAGGTGGGCCGCCGTTAACGGCCGCGGTCCGAGCTGCCTGGGTGCTCGTGCCCGGGTGCCCGGGCTCTTCTGTCGATGGCGGTCTTTTCAGTAGAGCTGCGACGTCGCCCATTCACTCGCCGCCCGGTCAGAAGAGCAGCGGCGGCAAGCGGCGAGAAGAGCCGCTCAGCGAAGGGTGCTTCAGAGCGTTAGCAGCGGCAGCGTCGAGAAGTACCGATGAAAAATCCCGCGGTGTTGATCTGTCTGCTTCCATCATATGACGCCCGCGCGAGGGATTCCGTGGTTTCAGGGTTGAAGGGGGCGGTCTTCCGGGTGGCCGTCGAGGAAGAAGTCGCGGGTTCGGCTTCGCGGGTCAGCCCCTCTTTCCACAGCGAAAGCATCAGACTGCATTGGGGAAGACCAGCGCAGGCCAGCTAGTCCCGACCAGCTTGATGAGAGGGTGAGGGGCGGCGTAGAAGTAGACGGGAGGGTCCCCCGCTGACAATGTAGGTGTAAGTCCCCAGTTCGCGTCGGGTTTGCGGGCGAGGCGAAAACGCTTGCGCTGATCAAAAAGGGTTCCCGCTCGTGGTAGGGTCGGTCAGAGCCGAGGACCCGTTCGCCCCCGCTCCCGGGGGTCCAGCGGCCGCGCGGAGACATTGCCACAATTGGCGCCCTGGGGTCGTTTTGAATTGTCACGGGGTTCTCGTCTTTTTCTCGGGAGCGGACACAAACGAAACAGGATGATCGCAATCTCCAGTGGGGACCTCCGATCGTTCGTGTTTGCCGGAAAGGAGGGGGAGGGGAGGGAGGGTGGAAAGGCTGTCGGGCGGCGGCGGTGGCAACGGTCAATCGTCGCTCGGCGGTGGGTCGGTGAACGCCCCTCGGTGAGTCAGCGCTCCGCGGTCTGTCGGTAGCCTGCGGTCTGCTGCAGACAAAGCTTTAGTGCGGCGTTCATCGTTCTGCATCGTGCCCGGGATCATATCCTTGGGGGTGCGTCCTGTCGCGTGTTCGGCTTCGCGGGCCAGCCCCTCTTTCCACAGCGAAAGCTTCAGCTTACGTTGGGGAAGACCATAGCAGGCCAGCTAGCCCCATTCAGCTTGATGCGAGGGTGCGGGGCGGCGTAGAAGTAGACGGGAGGGTCCCCCGCTGACAATGTAGGTGTAGGTCCCCAGTTCGCGTCGGGTTTGCGGGCGAGGCGACGACGCCTGCGTTGGCGAAAAAGGGTTCCCGCTCGTGATAGGGTCGGTCAGAGCCGATGGCCCGTTCGGCCCCGCTCTCGGGGGCCCAGCGGCCGCGCGGATACCCGGCCGCGAGTGGCGCCCAGGGGTCGTTTTGCATTGTCACGAGGTTGTCGTCTTTTTCTTGGGAGCGAACACAAACGAAACAGGATGATCGCAATCTCCAGGGGAGATCTCCGATTCTTCGGGTTTGCCGGGAAAAAGGGGGGGAGGGAGGGTGGAAAGGCTGTCGGCCGGCGGCGGTGGCAACGGTCGATCGTCGCTCGGCGGTGTGTCGGTGAACGCCTCTCGGTGAGTCAGCGCTCCGCGGTCTGTCGGTAGCCTGCGGTCTGGAGCAGACTGTTGGTGAAGATGAGAATGATGATGATGACGATGATGACGATCATGGGGATGATGTGGATGGTGATGCGGGTGATGGTGATTACGACGACAGTGGTGATGGTGCTGATGGGGATGGTGGTGTTGATCATGGTGATGATGATCATCATGATGATGAGGATGATGATGATGGTGAAGACGCCCACCATCAACCACCCATCCTCCACCATCCTACCACGCGCCCATTCACACACCACCCACCTCCCACCCACCACCCACCCACCACCCACCCACCATCCACCCACCACCCACCCACCACCCACTCACAACCCACCCACCACTCAGTGACTCAGCCACCACACACCACGACGACGCGCTGCGAGGGGAGGCGCTTCATGTAGAGCAACGCGCCCTCTCCATCCTTGTAATTGCTGCAGATTGCAAGCTTTGGGATCATGATTTGCGTGGAGCTCCCATGAAAAAGCCCGGACCGCCCGAACGGAATGATGTTGATGATGATGATGATGACGACCATGGTGATGATGTCAGTGGTGATGCTGGCAATGGTGATTACGACGGCAGTGGTCATGGTGTTAATGGTTATGGTGGTGTTGATGATGGTGATGATGGTCATGATGATGATGATGATGATCATGGTGAAGACGCCCACCACCAACCACCCACCCACCACCCACCCACCACTCATCCATTCACACACCACCCACCGCCCACTCACCACTCACCCACCACCCACCCACCCACCACCCACCCTCCATTCACCCACCACCCACCCACAACGTACCCACCACTCAGCCACCACACACCACGACGACGCGGCGCGAAGCCGGGGGGGGTCCCCGTTGAGCCGCAGCTTTCGGGGTTCAAGCTGTTGCCGTCGGCTCCAGTAGTGTGGACCGACGGGGAGAGCGCAGCCCGCTTCCAGAGCTTTCCGGAATGACAACGGCAGCTGCCAACGGGCTCGATGTCCCGCGGGCACGTGCGGGGGCACCTGTGCACGCAGATGCTCGTTTCGGGCCCCTCGGCAACACATTCCTGCCCTTGGAAGAGCCACGCCGCGTTGCGAAGCGCTCGCACAGCTACCCGGGGTACGTGCCGTACGTTTTCGAGAAGGTTCTCAGTGAGCTTGAATTAGCGCGTGTTCGCGGAGGCGGTGGTTCGCCGAGGTCGTCCGAGCACGCGGCTAGGGCCGCGTGCATACCAGCGGTGAACAGCCTCCTGGGGGTGCCGGCAGCCAGCCGCCGTGTCGTCATCGAGGCAACCGTGGAGGGTCAGAGTGCGTTCCCCTCTACGGGGGTGGCATGGTTGCCCGTGGCGTACCCAACGGCGGGCCGGATGCGCCGCTGGGAGGCGGAGCAGGTAGCGGCGGCGTTCGGCGGCCGCTTCTGCACGTTTTTCAACCGCAACAACTGCGAGCGTTTTCCGTGCCCGTACGTTCACGTGGTCGGAGCGGGTCGAACAGGTGGTCGTGGAGGCCAACGTCGCTGAGCTCTCGTGTTCGGCCCGCCTTTGCGAAAGCCATGGCGGTGCACACAGCACTGGAGGAGCCATTTTTCTGTGCGGCTAGTTTGCGGGCGCGGACATCTGAAGAACGCTTCCCGCCCAGACTGCAGTACCCCTTCCTCTCGCCTCGCCTCGCGTCGCATGTGTTGCGTATGTCTGGTGTGGGCAGGTGTGTCTGTTCCGGAGCAGTAGGCCCAGGCGGCTGTTGTATCATATTTGTCGGGGGGCAAGCGTGCACGACAGACGCGCGTGCTTGTCGCCCATGTCGCAGAGAGCGGCGGGGTGATGGGAGCCGATGGTTCAGCGGGGGAGGGGAGTGAATAGGGAGAGACCGCGGGAAGGAAAGAGAGAGTGGGAGAGGGAGAGGTTGGGCTGCGATCTGGCGTGTCCTTTGCTTCCGCCGTTCTCTGTCGAGGGCTTCGTGAGACTTGGCGGACCCCATTTCTGGAGATTTCCGTTCTCGCGCATGCGACTCGCCAACAGAGGCGTCGCACGTGACATATGTACCATAGCGATCGATTGGTGGGCGGCGAGAAGGGCCGCTCACTGTCCGAGACGCCGTCCTTGGCTCCCGCCGTTCTCTGTCGTGGCCTTCGGGAGACTCGGCGAACCCTTTCTCTGGAGATTTCCGTTCTCGCGCATGCGACTCGCCAACAGAAGCGTCGCACGTGACATGTGTACCATAGGCGTCGATTGGCGGGCGGCGAGAAGGGCCGCCCACTGTCCGAGACGCCCGCGAAGAGGCGGAGAGCGCGCTTCCGGCTGGCATCCGAAACATATGCAGTGGGTGTCTGCCGCCGATGTGTGAATAAACCCTCATAGTCATCTGCATGACCGCCGGCGCTCACATGCCCTGATGTCAGTGGCGAGGCGGGAGCGGCGAACAGGGCCCCGGGAACGGCCCAAGGCGCTCCCCCCTTCGCCATCGCCGTGGAGAAGAGCCCCGAGGGGACCTCCTCCTCCTCCCTCTTCCCTCCTCTCCCTCCCCCTCTCCCCTCCCTCCTCCTTCCCCCCCTCCCCTTCTTCCTCCTCGGCCTCCGTGCCCCCAGTGACCCACGGGCTCCGGGAACGGTCCAAGCGGCTCCCTCCTTCGCCGTCGCCGTGAAGAAGAGCCCCGAGGGAAAGCAAGAGCTCCCAAGAAGGCGCGAAGTTATCCACGCTTCGCGCTTTGCGGCCCTCCTTCCTCCTCCCCTCCTCCTTCCCCTCCTCCTCTGCACCTTCGGGGCGGCGCGAGAGCGCTAAGTTGTTCCCGCTTCGTGCAGCGCGAAGCGTGAAGTTTGGGGCCCTGAGGGAAAGAAGATCATGGGGCGGCTCGCCGTTCGGGCCGAGCTTGCTGCACGTTGAACCAGCACAAACACGTGCGAGTAAAAGCACGCCGCCATCTAGCTTCATGGCGCGACCGGGGGTATCGTGTCGTCATTTATTGTGACGTTCTGGCCTCTGGCACACCCACGTTGGGAGATGTTGGCTGTCGCCCAGCGGGTGTTACAGGCACTGCCCACCTTCTCTCCTCTCTTCTCGCTTTCCTTGGGATAGGCCTCCATCTCGTGGGGTTTTTCGAAAAAGCGGGACGAGGCGAAGAGCGGCGACAGTTGCACATGTGGCAGCCCCAGGGCGACGACGACGCCGACGGCGACGACGACGACGACGGCGACGACGACGACAACGACAACGACCATGCTGATGACGAGGGCGACGATGACGACGACGGCGGCGGGGCGGCCGACCAACCGGAAAGTTCGAACTTTCCGGTCGGCCGTCCGCCCGGCCGTCGACCGTGATGATGACGATGATGACGATGACGATGATGACGACGACGGCGGGGCGGCCGACTAACCGGAAAGTTTGAACTTTTCGGTCGGTCGTCCGCCCGGCCGTCGACCATGATGACGATGATGACGAGGACGACGACGACGGCGGGCGGCCGACTAACCGGCTAGATCGAACTTTTTGGTCGGTCGTCCGCCCAGGTGTCGACCATGATGATGATGACGATGACGACGACGACGACGACGGCGGGGCGGCCGACCAACCGGAAAGTTCGAACATTCCGATCGGTCGTCCGCCCGGCCCTCGAACATGATGATGACGATTATGACGATGACGACGACGACGGCGGGGAGGCCAACCAACCGGAAAGTTCGATCTTTCCGGTCGGTCGTCCGCCCGGGCGTCGACCATGCTGACGATGATGAATATGACGACGACGACGGCGGGGCTGATATTTGCCCCCCTCCCCCCAACCGTCTAGTGGTAGATTTGCTTCCCCATCCGTCTGGGTGTATATCCCCCCCTTCCAACTGTCTAGTGGGATACTTGATCTCCCCAAGCCCTCAACCGTCTAGTGGTATAATTGCCCCCCCCCACCGTCTAGTGGTATATGTGCCCCTCCAACCGTCTAGTGGTATATTTGCCCCTCTCATGGTCGTGCTCTGGGGGGGGAAAAAAAAACGCTCTATAGCTCTCATTACTTTAGCTCTATAGCTTTATAGCTCTATAGCCCTATAGTCCTGTAGCTCGGCGGTATCCAACCGTCTAGTGGTATATTTGCCCCTCCCCAAGCCTCCCAGCCGTCTAGTGGTATATGTGCTCCTCCCTCCGAGTTGTCTAGTGGTATATTTGCCTCTTCAACCGTCTAGTGGTATCTTTGCGGTCCGAGCTTGCTGCACGGTGAACCAGCAAAAACCTGCAGGGGGTGGCAGCTCCCAGAACCCACCCTGGCAAAACACCCCCTAACCCATCCTAACCCACCTTAACCCATCCTAACCCACCCAAACGCACCCTAACCCACCCGAGCCCACCCTCAGGGTGGTTTAGGGGGTGTTAGGATGGGTTTTCAGGGCAACAACACCTGTTAACCCAACCTAAGGGTGGGTTAGGGGGTGTTAGGATGGTTTTCTGAATAAAAAACATCCCCTAACCAACCCTAACCCACTATCAGGGTGGGTTAGGGTGTGTTAGGAGGTGTTTTCTGGGCAAAAAAAAAACCCACACCCACCCTACCCACTCTAACTCGCCCTACCCCGCCCTCAGAGTGGGTTCGGGAGTGTTAGGAGGAGTTCTTCTTGGCAGAAACACAACCTAACCCTCCCTAACCCACCCTAATCCACCCTAACCCATCTTCAGGGTGGGTTAGGGTGTGCTAGGAGGCGTTTTCTTGGCAAAAAACCCACCCTAACCCACCCTAACCCACCCTCCGGGTGGGTTAGGGGGTGTTAGGAAGGGTTTTCTGCGCAAGAACATACCCTTACCCATCCTAGCCCATCCTAACCCACCCTCAGGATGGGTTAGGGGGTGTTAGGAGGGGTTTGCTGGGCAAAAGCACACCCTGACCCACCCGAACTCACTCTAACCCACCCGAACTTACCTAACCCACCCTCAGGGTGGCGGGCTAGGGTGTGTTAGGAAGGGTTTTCTGTGCAAAAAACACACCCTAACCCACCCTAACCAACCCTAACCCACCCTAACCCACCCTAACCTACCCTCAGGGTGGGTTAGGGGGTGTTAGGAGGGGTTTTCTTGGCAAAAAAAAACAGCCTCTAACCCACCCTAACTCACCCTACCCCACCCTAACCCGCCCGAACCCGCTCTCAGGGTGGGTTAGGGGGTGTTAGGAATTTGTTTTCTTTGCAAAAACACACCCTAACCCACCATCACCTACCTAACCCACCCTAACCCACTCTCAGGGTGGGTTCGGGGGTGGCCGTATTGTGAGAGTTTGACATCAGGGTGGGCGGTACCCTGGGACTGGCTGGTTGCCTGGTTCGCTGGCCAGCTGGCTGGCCGGCTGTCTGGTTGTTCGGGTGGTTGGCTGGTTGGCCGCTCTAAATCAGGCACACGAAATCATCCACACCGAATCAGGCATAGTATATCGGCCATACAAACCTGCCTTGCTGTGTGGCTGGGTGGTTGGCTGGCTGGATAGATGGCTGGCTGGTTGGCTGGTGGGCCGGCTGTTCGCGCGAACACAAACATTCCCATTGCATTGTTGTTTTCTCTTTTGTCCTACCACCTTGGCAACCGCATGAGCTACCATCGTGACACCAATGCGGGGAAACATCCATCGGAGCACCAATGGGGCGGGCGCGGGGGCAGACGGGGGCGAGGAGGTTGCGGATGGGGGAAGGGGGGCAGCAGCAGCAGGAGAGAATGCGCGAGCTGAAGGGTGCGGAACGAAGCGTCTCGGCCGCGTGATTTGGCTCAACTCTTTAGGCGCAGAGCGGTGAAGCAACGCCCTTTAACATCCACGGTGATTTCGGGTTACGTTCGGCAATTGGCCACGCACAGTCCATCGGAAGTCCGGCCCAACTCTGGATGTCGACCTCCGCAGGTTGTGGGTTCGCGATGTCCTGATGTTTTTTTTCGGAGGTTTGCGTTTTTGGGGCCCGACGTGGTCGTGGACCGTGTGCAGCCGCAATTGCCGGACCTAAATATCGGGCTCTGACCAGGCAAGGCTCTCGCCTCGATGGTCGACCAGGTGACAGAGAGCCAGGTTGCCCAGTTCAAGGAGAAGTTCCAGTCGTTCTGCACGAACGGCGGCGACACGATCCCCTCTTCGGAGCTCGGCAGCGTGATGCGCTCTCTGAACCAGAACCCCAGCGACTCAGAGCTTGAGGACATTATTTCCAAAGTCGACGGGGCCGGTCAGGGCGCCATCGACTTTCCCCAGTTCCTGTCCGTCATGGCAAGCCGGGGGGACGATGTGGATGCGGAGCCCGCTGCAGGCGACAAGGAAATCGTTGCGTCGGAGGAGGCGGGTGCGGATGGCAAGGACTCGTCCGACAAGGCTTCGACCGACATGCGCGGCTGTGACGACAAGGCTTCGTCCGACAAAGCTTCGCACGACGCGGGCCCGTACGACAGGCACGGCTGGGAGGACAAGGCTTCGCACGACAGGCACGGCTGGTACGACGAGGCTTCGTCCGACAAGGCTTCGTACGACAGGCGCGGCTGGGATTTCAAGGCTTCGTCCGGCAAGGGTTCGTCCGACATGCCCGACTGGTACGACGAGGCCCCGAGGTCGTACGACGGGCGCGGCTGGGGCGAGAAGGCTTCGTCGGGCAAGGCTTCGCCCGACAAGCACGGCTGGGATGACGAGGATTCCTCCGACAGGCACGGCTGGAACGACAAGGCTTGGTCTGATAAAACTTCGTACGACAGGCACGGCTGGGACGACATGGCTTCGTCCGACAAGGCGTCGTCCGACATGCACGGCTGGTGCGACGAGGCCTCGGTGTCGCACGACAGGCACGGCTGGAACGACAAGGCTTCGTCCGGGAAGGCTTCGTCCGGCATGCATGGCTGGTGCGACAAGGCTTCCGACGACATGCACGGTTGGTACGACGGTCACGGCGGTTCCGAGTGGGGCTCTGAGCCTCAGAGGAAGCGCGCGAAGGTGGATGGCTTTCTGGAGCCGCTGTTGCATGAGCTAGTTGCCTCGTCCCCTATGGGGGTTTTTGGCGCCACAGCTGTTCTTCTGTCGTTCTCCCGAGTCGTCGGACAAAAGGCTGGCGAGAGTTGGCGCCGCGGGATCATTCGCTTGGCATGCGGTTCCGAGGAATTTGAAGCGGTAGGCTGGGCTGAGGCCGCGGGTCAGATCACAAGCATCGACCGCGGCTTCCTCGGCCACGCCATTCAGATCAATGGCTTACAGTTGAACACTCGAGGGAAGCTCGAAGTGATGCCAGGCTTTTCGGTGGCGTGGGCATGGACCCACCGCGAGGTGGCGAAGGTCGTGTCGTCGCCTTTCCCCGCCGCTGTTGCCAGCCCCGATTGGGCTCGAGTCCATTTGACTGGCACGGTCCACGCCACTGACTTAAGGAATGGCGTCACGACTGTGCGCCTTGTATCCCCAGAGTTGACCTTCGTCGACCTCCGGGTCGCCAACGAAGCTCTGCCGAGCACAGGGGAGACTTTAGTTCCAGGAACCAAGGTCACTGTATGGAGCGCGCAAGTGTCTCGTAAATTCTGCAACTTTACAGTGGACCTCGAGAGCACGTGGAGCAGCGTGCGCCCTCCTGCGGCGCCGTATGCCCCACCGCGTGTTCCGCAGCGGCTGCCGTGGCCCTAAGTGGTCTGGCGCGCGGGAGACAGCGTGCGCGGGCGCGCAGGGGAGAGGGCGCAAGGCATGAGAGACTTCGGTCATGTCAGACATGGCGGGGGGACGGCTTTGGGCACTCCTGCGGTTGGGGTCGGCACTGTGGTACCCACATCGTACATGCACATACGGCAGGGCTGAACTTCGGGCATACATACGCAGTGCGCCTTCTCTGTGTCCGTATCTGTATCCAACTACATGAGGGTGTATCTTGCTGTCCGATGGTCTACGTATATGGTTGTGGTCCTGTCCACCAAACTGCCTGCGCAGACATAAACATTCATGTCTGCATGTCAGCGCATGGTCTCATGCATGCGCGCATCCGTTTTCAGGATTCCTGTTTAGAAACTGGTGGACTTCAGGTAACGGCGAAACCGGTCCCGCGAACGATCAGCTGTTTTTGAGGTGTCGCCAAACATCTAGCAATATGAATGTCGGTGCGTGGGGGTCCTAGTGGCAGCTTATGTTTGGCGCGGTATGCGGAGGTGTGCACTTGTGCATCGATGTGTCCACAGGTGCATGCTTCAATGCGTCCTCCTCTTGGCCTGAACGGGATCGCAGCGTGTGTTGAAACAGGCCGTTTATAGCTGTACGTAGCAATCGTTGGCCTTCCTGTTTGTTCGCCTGTCTGCGTCTCGTGGCTATTGTGTAGTGGAGCTGGAATGTGTTGCTTCGGCGCCGCCATGCCAGAAGAGCAGCGGCGGCAGGAGTTGCGCTCTTCCGCACCAGCGCTGGCGGCGAGAACTGCCGCTGGAGAAACCAGTGTTTTCGGCCCGATCGCAAGCGGCGAGAACTGCCGCTGAACAAACCCGCGTTGTCGGCGCAACCGTTACGAAGGTTGCCGGGGGGCTCTGAACCATCCCGAAAGCACGGCCGCTGAAACATCCCGAACGTAAAGCACAGCCCCCAAAACATCCCGAAAACACGGCCCCCGAAACATCCCGAGAGCACGGCCTCTGAAACATCCCTAACGAACGGGCCCTGAGACATCTCCTGAGATGGCCCTGTGCCACTATTCCTATGTGCATGTCCACGTCGGGGTGCGCATCGTTGCCACGGCGGGGAACGCCTCGAATGCGTGGCCGAAACGCATGCCTAGACGGGTCCGGGGTGGGACTTTTGAGCCCGCGTCGTGGGCACGATGGAGTTGCTTCCTGCCCGCCTGCCTTCGTCGTCCTCGTCGTCGGCGTCGTCGCCCCCTCCGCCTGAGGGCTCCCGGCAGCTCGATGTGATTCCAGACGGTTCGCGTTCACCGCCCGCCCATTCTACCTCTCGCCGGACGAGGCGAAGACTGGCGACAGTTGCACATGTGGCAGCCCCAGGGCGACGACGACGCCGACGGCGACGACGTCGACGACGGCGACGACGACGTCAACGACAACGACCATGCTGATGACAATGATGACGATGACGACGACGACGGCGGGGCGGCCGACCAACCAGAAAATTCGAACTTTCCGGTCGGTCGTCCGCCCGGCCGTCGACCATGATGACGATGATGACGATGACGACGACGACGGCGGGCGGCCGACTACCCGGCTAGATCGAACTTTTTGGTCGGTCGTCCGCCCGGGTGTCGACCATGATGATGACGATGATGATGATGACGACGACGACGTCGGGGCGGCCGACCAACCGGAAAGTTCGAACATTCCGATCGGTCGTGCGCCCGGCCGTCGACCATGATGACGATGATGACGATGACGACGACGACGGCGGGCGGCCGACCAACCGGAAAGTTCGAACTTTCCGGTCGGTCGTCCGCCTGGGTGTCGACCATGATGATGACGATGATGGCGATGACGACGACGACGGCGGGGCGGCCGACCAACTTGAAAGTTCGAACTTTCCGGTCGGTCGACCGCGCCGCCGTCGACCGTGATGATGGCGATGATGACGATGACGACGACGACGGCGGGGCGGCCGACTAACCGGAAAGTTCGAATTTTCCGGTCGGTCGTCCGCCCGGCCGTCGACCATGATGACGATGATGACGACGACGACGACGACGGCGGGCGGCCGACTACCCGGCTAGGTCGAACTTTTTGGTCGGTCGTCCGCCCGGGTGTCGACCATGATGATGACGATGATGACGATGACGACGACGACGTCGGGGCGGCCGACCAACCGGAAAGTTCGAACATTCCGATCGGTCGTGCGCCCGGCCGTCGACCATGATGACGATGATGACGTTGACGACGACGACGGCGGGCGGCCGACCAACCGGAAAGTTCGAACTTTCCGGTCGGTCGTCCGCCTGGGTGTCGACCATGATGATGACGATGATGACGATGACGACGACGACGGCGGGGCGGCCGACCAATTTGAAAGTTCGAACTTTCCGGTCGGTCGTCCGCCCGGCCGTCGAGCATGATGATGACGATGATGACGATGACGACGACGACGTTGGGGCGGCCGACCAACCGGAAAGTTCGAACTTTCCGGTCGGTCGTCCGCGCGGCCGTCGAACATGAGGATGACGATGATGACGATGACGACGACGACGGCGGGGCGGCCGACCAACCAGAAAATTCGAACTTTCCGGTCGGTCGTCCGCCCGGGCGTCGACCATGATAACGATGATGACGATGACGACGACGACGGCGGGGCGGATATTTGCCCCCCCCAACCGTCTAGTGGTAGATTTGCCTCCCCATCCGTCTGGTGGTATATTCCCCCCCCCCCAAGTGCCCTCTTGGATTGCATGGGCAGCGTTTTGGCGCTGTTGTGGGCCGTTGCGGGTCGAGGTTGGGAGCCCAGGGCGCCCGTCCACTTGCCAGGCCCCCCCACGCCTCCCACCCCGTCCGCATCACGAAGGTCGATCCTCCTTGGCCTCTCCAACGCCAGTGCCCAATGGGCCGGCGAGTGTGTCAAGTTCTGCCCACGCGGTGTCAAAAAACCATTGCCAGAGTCGTCGCGGCAAGAACCTGACGTACGGAATCGCCGTCGTTCGTCTGGGCGTGTTTCTGTCTTCCCACTCCTGGCCCCCGCAGGGGCAGGGGGACCCCCGAGACTCGCGTCGGGTCCCAAGGCAGTCAGCTTTCGGGCTCAGGCTGCTGACAACTCCTTGGGTGGAAGGTGAAGAGGTCGGGGGGAGGGATGTTGAGCGGATCGTCGTCGTTGTCGTCGGCGTCGTCGCGTGCGGCCAGCCAGGTGCCCCTCGACAACGTGGTGGCGCATTCCTTCGGGTCCTGGGGTCGGGGGTCCTGGGATTCTAGGGCCTCGGGCATACCGGGACCTTGGAGTTTTTAGCGGTTTCAGGGATCCTGGGGATCTGGGGTCTTGGAATGCTGGGGCTCTGGTGTCCTCCCGTCCGGGCTGGGCGGCTGGCTGGGGGGTTTGCCGCGCTCGAGCAGTCAACGCTGCGCGTCGTGACGGTGTCCAGAGACCGTGATCAGGATTGTCGTGATCGTAATGGTGACACATATTGTCTCCCGGTCCAGATTGTGCATCTGGCCGCCGATGTATACCTGGGCGCCGCAGAGTGTCGAAAGAAAGCAGAATTTGGCGGGGGGGGGCGCGCGCCCGTTAGAGGTCGTGTGCAGGGGACCGCCTTCTTTTGTTGTTGCACTCGAGTCTCACTGGATGTGTGTAGTCGCAGAGCGCGCCGGTGTGTGTGTGTGTGGATGGCTGGGTTGGTGTCATCTGCTCCCTGTCTCTGTGCTGACCACGCTGTCGCGCGGCGCTCCTGCTCCGAGGTTTTTTCGGTGCCCCTGGCCCCCGCCCCCGCTCTCGTCCTCCGGTCGCAATGGCGGGAGTTGCTGCCATGGAGTTCCCCGTGCCTCAGGGTGCGCGTCTTAGCATGTCTTGTGTCGCAGCACAGCGCTGTCGGTCGACGGCGCGATGGATTCCCAGCGTACAGTGAAAGACGTCGGGTGTGTCAGACGCTCGCCCTCAGGGTGCGCGCGCGGTCGGTTTGTGCTACAGGCATGAGGTCATCTGCGGACTTGATTAGGAGGTCGTCCTTCTCGTCGGTACAGGTATGAGTGTTGATGGCACACATCAAAGTTGCCTTGAGATCCGCCTGACGGTTCGGTTTTTGTTGTGGCGGTCGTTCCCCGAGGCCACAACTTCAGCAGCCGCCAGAAGGTAACGCAGTGGCTGGCGGAGCAGCTGTCAGTCGAGGAGCTGGGCACGGTGGGAAAGAGATACGCCGATGACTTAGTCGTTCCTGTTCGGAGCGCGCGGCGCGCGGGTGTCAGAGGAACGGCGCTTGGGTGGGTAGGCACCACAGTATCGTAACAACCCGTAGGTGTAGGTAGGGAGGTGGATGCCCTGGACATCCCCAGTTTTGCGTCGTGACCTCGGCGGCCCACGGGCTCGTCCTCGACGGTTCATTGTGCCTGGCCCTACGTCTCATTCGTGTGCATGCTTCGGTCGTCGTATGCCCGCTCCCCTTCTCTCGAGAGCGCAGTCAGACAGCGTCGGCCGCCATCTCAGGCCAGAAGCAGCAGCGTGGCGTACCTCGAGCTGGTGAGTTTGCAGCACGAGACATCCATCGCAAACAAGCTCAACGGCACTCCTCTGTCCCCTGCCGACTTCGCCGTACAGCGAACGTCGGATGCTTCCTTGAAGCGCGAGCGGGAGGACTCGGCGAAGGACGTGAAGAAGGCCGGATGAGGGGCTTTGAACATTGTGCCATGACGTTAGTTGTGTTCAAGCTTGAGTGGGCGTTCGGCTCGGGGGCCCTCGGTTTCTCGGCGGTCCTGTGCCCCCACCCCAAAATTGGTCGCAGGAACGTCGAAGATACTTCTTCGTAGCGGGCACCCTGGGGAACCACTGCCCGTGCCTTCGGCAATGCTCTGAGTGTTTCCACGTGGTAGCGTCAACGGGATGTTCGAAGGCATGTGTGCCTGGGTGACGCGAGGAAGTGTCGCGCGGGTGCGCTCCTCGTCCGTCGGCGTTTCCTTTGCCTTTCCGCATTGGAGGGGCGCGCCCGAGCCCCGGGCCGTCAAAAGCGGACTTCGAGAGGGAACTTCCATCAGATGGGCCGCCTTCCTTTCGTTTGCGTAATCGTACATCTGTCTTTCTGTGAAGTGAATGGGTAACCGCCTGATTTCGCGTTCACTAGGTCGAGGCCCCATGTCCGCGGGACCGGTTTGGGCGCTACCTGGAACAAGTCCCGTCGCCGTCGGCACTCCTGGCGGGCGTATCTGCGACAAGGCGTGTCGTCCGCGGGATCGGGTTCAGCGTGGTCTACATTGACATAGCCGAACACCAGCGAACCAGGATTTCACAAATTCGTGCATGACCGCATCTATGCATTCCGTATAGAGATGCATGTGTGTATGTCCACGTATACGTATAGATAACACACATACGTGTATACATACGCACATTCATACATATATATATATATGTATAGAAATATATACACATCCCACCTCATGGCGATATGCCTGTCTACAAGGATCGGAGTCCGTAGGTCTCGGAACTACTCTTGGGTTTACGTACGATGAAGGCCATCGGGTGTTCCACTGCAGGGCACTGCGGCTGCGGTAGTATGCGCCCGCAGCACCCACTTGTTCTTACGTATTACATGCGGCACATGTTCCCGGGTCCACCAGGGATCTCCACCGCTACTCGTCGCCAACTGGCGGGATACTCAGACCGTCGCCCGACGTCCACGGGACCGGTTTGGGCGTTATTTAGAACATGCGCTGTCGCTTGTACCACGCACACACAATAGTAGCAATGGCCTCATAATGCCAAGACCCCGGGAATTTGGCATCGAAGCCACGTCGCGAGCTCGAGGTGGATGCTTCGGACGGAAGCCTCGCGAGATTTCTAGGTGCTCCCAGCCTGCTGGCATCGATTAGCTTCTGCGTGGCTTGCCGCCTGCGGTGACGGCTTGTCAGTGGGAGGAATGTAAGAGAGAGGGAAGACCGCAGGGCACCGGCATTGCGGAGAAGCTCCTCGATCTCTACGGAAGCGGCGGGAACGCCAGAGCTAAGCGCAGGTTCGCGCAGTCGCTGGCGAGGACTGTGGACCGATCGTCGAGTGTGGCGGCTTCAGGCCTTCGCACCAAAGCGATCAAGGAGGAGGCCGCTGGGGGGCGCGGGGGGCGTGAGTGTTCCCCAATCAGAGCTTGACTGAGTAGGGGTCCTAGCGGATTAAAGGGTTAGGTAGGGTTGGTCGCCGATTTCGGTGGCCGTGCCTGGGTGCCCGGGGGTGCCTGGGGGTGCCCGGAGATGCCCGGGGGGTGCCCGGTGGCGCTCGGGTGCCCTATAGCCCTAGCCTTATAGGCCTATCCCCTTGTAGCCCTAGCCCTTTAATAACCCTATAGCCCTATAGCCTGATAGCCCTATAGCCTCAGAGCCCTAGAGCCTTGTAGCCCAATAGCCCCCTAGCCCTGTAGCCCTATGGCCTTATAGCCCTATAGCCCTGTAGCCCTATAGCCCTATAGCCTCATAGACCTATAGCCCTACAGCTCTATAGCCCTACAGCCCTATAGCCCTATAGCCCTATAGCCCCATAGGCCTATCGCCCTGTAGCGCTATAGCCGTATAGCCCTATAGCCCTATAGCCCTACAGCCTTATAGCACTATAGCCTTATAGCCCAATCGCCCAATCGCTCTACAGCCTTATAGCCCTATAGCTCTATAGCCCTATAGACCTAGAGCCCTACAGCCCTATAGCCCTATAGCCCTATAGCCCAATCGCCCAATAGCCCAATAGCTCTATAGCCCTATAGCCCCATAGCCCTCTAGCCCCATAGCCCCGTAGCCCTATAGCCATATAGCCTCATAGCTCCGACAAAAATCTGATTGGGGTTTTCACCGGTGTCATGTTATCTCTGCTTGCGCGGCGCCTGGGAGTCTGAATTGAAAGTCCCATGGTGTTCGAACGGATATAGCTTGGTTGGTGTTGATCTGTGCGTGCGGTTTGTTTTCCGAGGTGTCCCGGATTTCTCCGAGGCCAAGTTGGGAAGCGGAGAACGCGTCAGTGCGAGGACGAAGGGAACGTAGACAGCAAAATGTAAAAATAGAGAGTGGCGATTAGGGCGGTCTATTAGGTTGCTTCCTGCCGTTTGCGTGGGGTGGTGCAGACGTTCATGCACCGTCGAGGTACGATCTTGATCGTCTGAGGTCGCACGCTGACCGTCTTGGGAAAGTGTCGGTGTGCTCCGCGAATCAGACCCAAACAGTTGTGAGCAGATATCGGACCACGTTGGCGTCTTCCATGGGGGAATGAGGGCGCAGGACTGACGGATGGAGGACCGGATGTATGGGGTGAAGCGGCGGGCGTCTTTTTATCAAGCCTTACCCCAACGGGTGGGAAGTATCGAATGGCCTTCGGATCATCCCGCCACCGTGCCTGGCTTGTGGACGACAGGCGTTTTGTGTGAACGAGGTGTCCGCGGATCCTCACCTCCCGCTCCTCCTGGCCTTCCCGGCGCCTGCTCCTGCACAGCCTCTCCCTCCTTCCGTATTCCGTCCTCCTCTGTCCCTCTGCATTTCCTTTTCTCATCCTCCTTCGCTGCCTGTCTCCTCTTCCGTCCCCCTCGTCTCCCCCTTTGTCTCCCTAGTCTCTCTCCCTCCCCTCTCTCTCTCCTCCTTCTTCTGCGCGCGGTCCCCTGCGCGCTTGTCTTCTGCTCCTCCCAGACCGCCAGAGACTCGACAATGTCGAGTCCGAGAGTTGTGCTCTTTGGCGTCTGGGGGCCGTTTTCGGGCCCGGGACTGTGAAAGAATGTGTCGGGACGAAACACCGGTCCGAGGGGAGTGGTCCAGACTCCCGGGGCTCGTCACTCGAAAAGCAAGATGTACGAAGGCAAATCGCTGTCCAGAAGGAGTATGGAGACCACGATGATGATGATGGCGATGATGAAGACTATGTTGCTGGTGGTGATGCTGGTGATGCTGGTGACGAAGATGATGGTGGTGGGATGGTGATGATTATGACGATGGTGATGCTGCTGATGATGACGGTGATGAGGGTGATGATAGAAATGACGACGGTGATGTTGACGACGAGTATAATGATGGTGGTGGTGATGGCGATGGTCGTGACAATAATGGTGATGATGGTGATGGGAATGATGGTGACGGTGATGATGATGCTGATGGTGGTGGTGGCGGTAGCGATGATGAGGATGATGACGATGCTGACGGTGAGGTGGAGGCCGCCATAGGACAGGTGGCGAGGAGGAGGGGGATGATGGGGAGGGCGACGAGGAGGGGAAGTAGCAAGAGGCTGGAGGACTGGAGGGGGGAGGGAAGAGCATGGGCATGGAAGAGCATGGAGGAGCAGGGGCGATGATGAGCACGAGCAGGATGTGGAATGAGAGGAAGCATGTTGATGGAGAATGAGGACCGGTGGAGGTAATCGGCCCAGTCGTGATGAACGTCGGGTGGCTGGATTGGCGGAGGCATTCATGGACTGAGGAGGGGTGCCTGGAGGGGTGCCTCACCCCAACGGTTGGGAAATGGCTGTCCTCTCAAAGTACAGCGCAGGGGTGGCACAGGATGGATTGGTCAGAGAGGTCGGCGACGTGCTTCTGCTTTGCTAATGATCGGCGGCGGAGGCCCCCGTTGACGCGGAGTCGGATGAGTAGATGCACAGAGGGGCGCGTGTGAATTCGGCGCGCGCTGGGCTCGTGAGCTCCCATGTCGGGTAGGTGTGTCGGCCATGCCCGGTGCAGCCGTGCCTTAGCCGTAGTTGTATGCATGAATGCATCACGGCATGCATGCAATGATGTGTGCGTTGTTCACCGCTCTTGCTGTCCCTGCCAGTTTCACATATGTGTGTCTTTGTGGATACCTAGGATGAGCTCAGTGTGCATCCCAGTATTCGCCGAAACATGTGCAATTGTATGCATAGGTGCTATGTAAATGTATGTGAGTACATGTATGTGTTTAAATGGCTGCATATGCAATTGTACATGCACCGGTTTGCTTCTCTCTGTATCTCCTGCAATTCGCTGTGGCTGCGTAGGTAACGGCTGTGATTTCGGCGCGTGGTGGGCTCGTGAGCTCCCATCTCGCGCAGGTGTCTCAGCCATGTCTGGTGCAGCCGTGCCTTCCCTTTAGCTGTATGCACGAGTGCATTGCGGCATGCATGCAGGCATGTGTACGTCGTTCATCGCTCTTGGTGTCTTTGCGAGTGTCTACATACATGTGTCTTCGTGTATGCGTAGGATGAGCTCAATATGCATCCTGGGAGCAGCCGAGACATGTACAATCACATGCATGCATGTATGTGAATATACGTAGGTACATGTATATGTATGAATGGCAGCGTGTGCCATTATTCACGTACTGGTTTGCTTGTTTCCTTCTCTCCTATAGTTACTTGTGGCGAAGTAGGTAACGGCAGAACCGGTCCGCGGCGGCCAGCGGCGAGAACAGCCGCTGGGGCGCGGATCGGGCAGCGTTGCAGCAGCAGAAGCGGCGAGAAGTGCCGCTCAAGAAACAAAGCGGTGCCGGTTCGGTCTGTGTGCTTGCATCAGCAGTCACGCGCGTCAGCGATTCCGTGGTTCCAGGGGAGGGGGGGCGAGGCCTTCTGGACGCCAGCCGAGGAAGTTTTCGTGAGTTCCGATTCGCAGGAAGGGCCCGTGTCCATAGCGTATGCCTGGAACTGTCTGTTGAAGGTCATCCTGGAGCATGCGTGCTCCCCCACCAGCACCTCGCAGGACCCCCGCCTCCCGCACGAAGGTTTTGGTCGCCTTTTTCGGTTTCGTTTGGGGCTGCTCGGGCTCCTGGACCGACGTTTCTGTCGCTCCGTTTCCAAATGAAAGCTGGAAACATTCGCTTGATGTCGGAATGCGAGCCCATGTCGTCCTCGTTCTTGTGTTTCTCGCGAGGGGGCACGATGACGGGCATCGCCAGCCGAACACGCGCAACGTATGCGACTGTTGTGTGGAAAGGCCGCCAGACATCACAAGACACATACAGGAAATTACCCAAACCCTCTTCCTCTGTTGGAAGAGAGCTGTGCCAGGGTGTGCCCAAAATTAGATGGTTTTCGCGAATGTGTTGCAACACGTTGAGGGGCTTCAAATGCTAGAGGTGGTCGTTGATGTCTGTTGCGGTCAAGCTACATCCGATTGGCTCGCTCCCGAAGCATAGGGCGGCGACGGCGTGCCTTTTCGAGGCCATCATGGAACCATCAGGGGCCGTCTTGGCGGCATTTTGGGTGAATATGGAGGTCTTTTGTCGGGGGAAGGGGAAGCGACACCAACACCACCATGGAGGCCTCTTCCAAAGAGGAGGTCCACGATGCCTCCCCGAGTTGGGGATAGGGGGCGTCTCGAGCGAGGGGTGGAGGCACCCCACCAAGGAGCCCCCCCTGGCTGGTCGAGCTGCCGCTCCCTGGTGGTGTTGGTGCCGGTTTTCCTCGTTCTTATCTTGGCGCCATGGGGCGACCCTGGGGGGCGAACATCGGGGCCGGCACGGGGCCTGACGTCCGCCGGCCCGCGCTCCGGGCGACCACCTCGGGGGGGGGGGGGATTCAGCTCGCATAGCAGAGCATGGCATTGCTCAGTTTAGCGCAGCATAGCATCGCACAGCATAGCATAGCTTAGCATAGCTTAGCGCAGCATAGCATATCACAGCGTAGCACAGCATAGCATAGCATAGCGCAGCATTGCATCGCCTATCATAGCATACCATATATTACCGTAGCACGGCACAGCTTACTACGCTTACTACTATTAATACGACTACTATTACTACTTCTACTACTACTACTACTACTACTACTACTACTACTACTACTACTACTACTACTACTACTACTACTACTACTACTACTACTACTACTACTACTACTACTACTACTACTACTAACTACTACTACTACTACTTACTAACTACGACTACTACTACTTACTACTATAACTACTAGACTACTACTACGACTACTACTATACTACTACTACTACTACTACTACTACTACTACTACTTACTACTACTACTACTACTACTACTACTACTACTACTACTACTACTACTACTACTACTACTACTACTACTACTACTACTACTACTACTACTACTACTACTACTACTACTACTATACTACTACTACTACTACTACTACTACTACTACTACTACTACTACTACTACTACTACTACTACTACTACTGCTACTACTACTACTACTACTACTACTACTACTACTACTACTACTACTACTACTACTACTACTACTACTACTACTACTACTACTACTACTACTACTACTACTACTACTACTACTACTACTACTACTACTACTCTCTGGGGTTGTTTCTGGTGCGAGGTGAAAAGACTCACGTGGGTCTTTTCACCTCGCATAGTATAGCATAGCATAGTATAGCGTAGCATAGCATAGTTTAGCGCAGCATCGCATCGCACAGCATATCGTAGCTTAGACGGCGACGACAAAGACGGGGGGGGGGGCGCCTAACAGTGCTCGTAGGAGGTGAACGGGAGGAGGAGGTCGGGAGGAGGGCGTGAGGAGGAGGATCGGGAGGAGGAGGTCGGGAGGAACAGGATCGGGAGGAGGAGGTCGGGAGGAACAGGATCGGGAGGAGGAGGTCGGGAGGAGGAAGTCGGGAGGAGGGGGACCGGGAGGAGGAGGTCGTGAGGAGGAGATCGGGAGGAGGAGCATCGGGAGGAGGAGGTCGGGAGGTGGAGGGTCGGGAGGGGGGTGGTCGGGAGGAGGAGGATCGGAAGGAGGAGGATCGGGAGGAGGAGGATCGGGAGGAGGAGGGCGGGAGGAGAAGGATCGGGAGGAGGAGGTCGGGAGGAGGCGTCGGGAGGGGAGTCGGGAGGAGGAGAATCGGGAGGTGGGGGAGGTCGAGAGGAGGAGGTCGTGAGGAGGAGGTCGGGAGGAGGAGGATTGGGCAGACTAGGATCGGGAGGTGGAGGTCGGGAGGAGGAGGTCGGGAGGATGAGGGCGGGAAGAGGAGGTCGGGAGGAGGAGCATCGGGAGGAGGAGGTCGGGAAGAGGAGGATCGGGAGAGGGGGGGATCGGGAGGAGGAGGATCGGGAGGAGGAGGCTCGGGAGGAGGATGATCGGGAGAAGGAGGGCGGGAGGCAAGGGGGAAGAGCTCCGAAGGGTCGGTGTTACGGAAAGGTTGAGGAGCGATGGAGAGGGAAAGGGAGAGAGGAGAGATGGACCGCGCGACGCCGCGCGCCTTGGCTCAAGCCGTCTCTGGCTTGAGCGGCTGCAACAGGGCCCCACTCCGCGCGGCCTCCCGGGGGGGCCGGCGGGGCGGGGGCCGGACAACAAGGAAGCCCATCTCTGGTGGAAGGGGGAGTAAGCGGCGAAGCTCAAGCCCTTCGGCGGGGTGGGCTCGCAGGGTACTCCCCCGGAAACCGGAGATGGGGCTTCACGTAAAGAGAAGGCCAACTGGGAGCCAGAATCCCAAAGGGTCGACTGGGAACCAGAATCCCAAAGGGCCAACTGGGAGCCATAATCCCAAAGGGCTTACCGAGAGCCAGAATCTCGAAGGGAGCGCCGGCGTCCATAAGCCGGTCCCCCGAAAGGGGTGTATTTGTATGGGATCCCACGTGGGTCCTGTGCCGATGCTGCATGGAGCGCCGGCGCCCATTAAGCCGGTCCCCCGGGAGGGGTGTGTCGTGGCGGAGACCCCCGGGTCATCCCCGCGTCGCTGCGAACATCCACGGAAACGCTGGGTAATGTTAAATTTGCCGTTTCGGCGCGGTGGTTGTCGTCGTGGTGATGCTGTTGGTCAGTGGCGCGGTTTTCCTTTGCGGCGCGGCGGGTCTCATCGCGGTTCCGTTGTCGGTGAATTTTGTCGTAGAAGGGGGAAACGCTCGCAAATTTAGAAATTTTCGTTTCGGCGCGGTCGTGCTCGCTGTGGTTATGCTGCGGATCAGTATCGCGGTGTCCCGTTTCGGCGCGGCGGGTCTCGTCGCGGTTATGTTTTTGGTCAGAAGTGTCATACACGGGGGAAACGCTCTCAAATTTTGAATGTGCCGTTTCGGCGTGGTGGTGTTCGTTGTGGGAACGCTGCCAGTCAGCGGCGCGGTGTCTCGTTTCGGCGCGGCGGGTCTCGTCGCGGGTACCTTGTCGGTCAGTGTTGTCGTAAAAGGGGGAAACGCTCGCGAATTTGGAAATTTCCGTTTCGGCGTGGTGGTTTTCGTTGTGGTGATGCTGCCGGTGACCGGCGCGGTGGCCCTTGTCGGCGCGGCGGTTCTCGTCGTAGTTACGTTGTCGTTCAGTGTTATCGCAGAAAAGGGAAACTGTCGCACACTTTAACCTCTTCGTGCCGGCGCGGTAGTGTTCGTCGTGGTTGTGCTGCCGGTGAGTGGTGCGGTGTCGGGTGTTCACGTCGCGGTGCCGATGGCGTCCGCTGTCGTAGAAGTGCGCGCAATGTTGGCTGCCGCCGTCGTGTGTGCTGCAATGCGGCTCGAGAGCGCTTTCATTCGGGTATTCTGGGCTGTGATGGCGGAGCTGGTTCTGGTGATGTTACCTGCCGCTGTTTGTCGATTGGAGCTGCCCGCGATCGCCATTCTCGGCGTTGTAGGTTTGTCAGAGGGCGTAAACCGAGCGGCGGTGTGCACTGCCGTCGTCTTTCCGGCTTTCTGCGCCATGGACGTCATTGTGTCGCAAGGAAGCAAAGCAGCGCCAGTGACAGTCGGAGCCCTGCAGCCCAAACCGGTGATGCCCAGAAGCGAGGCACGTACACGGCGGTGATGAAAGCACCAGGTCGGAACAATTCGGCAGGCAGGCAGACAGCAGACGTCGTTGACGCTTCCTTCTTCGACGTGTTGCGCGCGTTCCTTTTTGTTGGGCTCGGGCATGCTTCGAGCCCAACTGGGTTGCGGCGTATCGCGACGTGGGTGTCGGGCCGCGAAGCACGTCGTGTTGGGCGCGCCCGCGTAGCTCGCTTCCGTCTGTCGCCAGGGAGCGGCGTGAACCGAAAGGTGCGCCGGCAGGGTGGAGGTAGCGACGAGTGTGGCGAGGGCGTCACGACATGCGCAAGGAGCTGTGGTGTGCCCTTCGAGACCATCGGTGATGGAATGCTCTTCATGGTTGTCGTGTGGTCGGCGTACGTGACGTGCGCACCGACGACCCCGGTGGCGACCCTGGCGGCAGACGACGCAACCGTGGGGCCCTGGGAGAACAAGTGCTTGCAAGATGCGGTAGCGCGTATGCAGCGCGGTCGTTGGCGCCGTGAAGCGTTGCGCTTTTTTGCGACTGAGTGCGCCAATCATACATGGTCCGGTGTGGGCGGGGCGGGTCGGGTAGAAGAGCAGAACATGGACGCGGCCCAGCGGTGGTTGTGCCAGCACAATGCCTTCGCGCGGGTGTACGAGGCCGAACACGTCGCGGATTTTCTGGTGGAAGGATCCCTTTGGAGGTGGCGGTTGGGTGATGCGGATGGCCGCTGCGTCGGGTCGGCCGTTTGGTTATCCGAAGGACATGTAGTTCGCGTCGCACATGGGCACGGTTCGTTGAAAGGGGTGGAGGGAGATGCGGTGCAGGCCCCGTGGCGACGTTATGCGGCCGGCGCATTTCGTAGCGGCACAAAGGTGGTGCCAGCGGCAAGCAGTAGCGCGAGCGCGAGTGCTTGGCAGCATCGTGACGCAAGCCCTTTCATCATGGGTGACGGGCCGTGCTGTTCCGAGAAAGTGCGGGCACTGGTAAATCGGCGGTACCGAAAGATGCCCACCAGCGGCTTGGGCGGCGCTTGTGGCATTAATGCGCTGTTCGGCACGGCCGGCCCAGGTGGCCTGCGGCGCGGCGACGCGAGAGGGTTCTTGCGACGGACGCTCGGCGAGACTGCAGAGGAAGTGCGCCGAAATTGTCGCAACGCTCCAGCGCTCGATGACCCGATGAACTCGGCGTGGAAGCATGTGATCAAGCCGCAAGCGCAACAGCATGTCGGTCAGAATGATCGAATTCTCGGCATGTTGGCAGAAGAAAGGAAGGTATGGGAACATATAAAGGGGAAGAGACGTGTCTTGAATGCCTGTTTGCGCGCCGTGAAGGAAGAGAGTGAAACGTTGCTTGTCTTCGAGCAGAAACGCTGCGAAGTTGCAAGCGCGCTGAGAAAAGTGTGCGAGAATGAAATGAAAGATATGTTTCTGCGCCCACTGCTGACTCGCATGGGCATCCTTGGCGACTGCGAATGCGTCGGTGATGGCGGACATTGGAAGATCGACGTCGTTGGCGCAGACACAGAGCTTGGACAGCATTACCGCCGCGGCATCGTGGAGTACTTTGGCATGAACAACGTGGACACTTTTCTCACGCACTTCAATAACACGGTGGCTGATTTACAGGATGCGCACGTAGACAGAGCATTTCGCGCTGGAGTTGGTGATTTTGTTGTTTTTTATGAATTATTATTTTTTATTTTATTTTTGTTTAATTTTCCTTTTTTTTTATTATTTTTGTTATTTATGTTTATTTTTTTTCTTGTTTTTTTTTTTAAAGTTTACATTTTTTTTTTGGTATTGTTTTGTTTTTTGTCTTTAAGTATTAGTTACTTTCTATTTTTTTTTGTTTGTTTCTTTTTTTTTGTATATTTTGTGTTATTTTTTGTTTGTTATACGTTTTTTTTTTATATTTTTTGTTTATATTGTGACGTTATTATTTTTTTATTTTGTAGGACTAGTGGAGGAGGCCCGCGCGCACGCGCCCGTCGTCGACGCAGGGGAGTCTGTTTTGGTGCAGGAGCCATTCGAGGACTTCTTCGCTCTTGTGTACCCCTGTTATTTGGAGGCCTTATGTTCAGATGGATATTATCTGAGCGATTTAGAGCTGCTATTATTGTGCGAATGCGCACGTCTGAATGCGGTAATAGCGCGGGAGGTTCGAGAGGAGCGTGGGCCAGCCTTTCAGCTGCACAAGTGTGTCTTGCCCGCGGGCGACTCGGGGAATGTCATTGTTATCGGCATAAGCGCGGGCATGGGGAGGAGCGCGGTACGAGGACATTACGAGCGTTTGGAATGCGTGTCGAGAGATGGCCCACCCCCGAGCAAACGTCGCGCCAGGGATCGCTCCTCGACGGAAGACGGCGCGGCCGCGCTCGCAGGCCGAATGTCGGGCGAAGGTGCACCGGGACCTTCGAGGGAGACGCATTCGCCACCGTGCATGGACGTGGAAAGAGGCGCGGGGCGCGGGGGGCACAGCGGCAGCGTGCGCAGTGGCGGGACGAGTAGTCGCGCGGGGAAGAAGGTGTTGAGGGCTGCGTGGAGCAGGAGAGAATGCAGCGATGGGGCGGGGCGCCGCGGGCAGTGCGCAGAGGGCGAGGTGCGCGCGGCAGATGCCGACGCGAACGACGCAGGACTGGGCGTGCACAAAGAGAGGTCGGCGGCGTCTGCTTGGGGGGCCGGTCTGGCTGCGACGGTGGCTGGCGGTGTCCAGGCTGGAAGAAGGGACGAGCAGCGAACGGATTTGGGCCAGGCTGGCGGCGGGCACAGAACGGGCAGGGATGGCCGCGAGAGCGCAACGGCGACCCCGTGCACGGCGCCCACCGCGACAGCGAACACACAGGGGCCCATTATGGAAGGCGTGACCGCCAGGCCGGGACGGGAGCCAGCACTGCATATCCTTCCGGGTGATCTGCTAGCACCGGTGCGCGTCGTCCGAGAGTCTGATGTTCGCGGATTGCGCCTCTTGCGAAGTACGTGTGCAGAGCCCGAAGTGCGGGAGATTCCGGGGTTGGATTTCGTCCCCAAAGAGCTCCACGCCTCTCTTTGGAGAGCGTGGGGGGAAACGGTTCCATTGCTGCGGGTCATGAAAGAGAAGTGGGTTCGAGAGTGGCGGGGGTGGAGTGCCGCGCGGAAAGAGCTGCTGAGCGCTCGCTGCGTGGAGGATCGGTGCCGCGTGGTGGAGGACCGCGCGGTGAAATTCATGGAGTTTTTGATGGGGGCGGTGGTATTCGAGGCAAGGACCGACGAAGAGCGCGCCGAAGACATGGCCGGATCAGGCCGCCGCGTGGGTTGCGGTCTTGGGCACGGAGTTGGCGCGTCCCTTGCGGACTGTATATTTCAGGTATTGGCTCGTTGGGGGTGGTGTACTCAGGCATTGGCGTCAGAGGAGGGGCGCCGTGCCGCGTGCGACGCGTGCATTGATCACCTACGCAACGTCGGAGATGCATGGTTGGCGCTGGGGTCGCATGGGGGTGAGCTCCGACACGGCGTCCACGCAGGCGAGATCATGAGATTCGCGCTGGCACGGTACCGGGCGGCGGATGTAGCGCTGCCCGACGAGATCATCGTGCACACGTTCTCCCGCTTTGACGGGCTCCTTGGAACGCACGGGCAGGGCGTTTCCATCTCGTTTACTCGAGCGGAGCTCGAGGGCGAAAGGCCCGCTTTCGGTGAATGGCCGTGCGTCGAGCAGGTGCGCGCTGAGGGCGAGGTCGCCATACTCGAGGTGTACAATCACACTGGGGTGGACATTGCAACCGCGACGTACAAACCAGTATGGCCATGCGCGGGGAAGGAGTCGCCGGCGGCCGCGCCTTGGATGACGAGTGCCAACCTCCGCACCGGTAGCGGGGACCTTGTCCAGCAGACAGAAGGCACCAATGCCGACACGAGGGCCAAGCGCCCGCGGATTACAGGGAAGACGAGGTCAGCTGACGCCGCAGCGCCGGGAGCCGGCGGCCCCACCGACTCGGGCGGCACACCGGTGGCATCGAGCGCCATGACGAGTACCGGCGCAGCACAGGAGGATGACGGCGCGGTCCATGCAGACGCGCCAGGCCACGTGCATCGGGTCCGCGCTGCAAACATGTCTGACGACCCGCGACGGAAAAGGGAAGGAGATTTGGAAAGGGTCGCGATAGAGTACTTGAAGGATGCACCAACGCTGCCCGCCGTCTCGACGAATGGGTCTGCCTTCGATGCGGGAGTCCGTGAATCTGTCGGAGCATTAGGATTGCCGAGGAAGCACTGCGCGTTCAAACGCCGGATGCAGGACGGGGGGAAGCCTTGCCGATGGCATGGAGATTCGGATGCAGACCTGTGCGCGCACCTGCTGCAAGAGCATCGAGCGCAGCTCGAGGAGATCGCAACCTCGCTGGTTTGCGTTGCTGCTGAGGAAGAGAAGAGCGAAGAGTTGCGGTACCTTTCTGCGTACAACGAGGTCGCGGCATGGAAGGTACGTCAAGGAGCTCCTCTCGCCGCACTTGCCATCGACCGGCGATGTCTCCATGCATATGCAGAAGCGCTGGGGGAGGAGTCAGTGTGTTCTCTCGTCTGTATGGTGTGTGCGCGGAAATTCCCTCGCGTGGAAGGGCGCCGGGGGAATCCAATTACATGGCAGAAAGTGTCGCCGGGTTTGGATGGATTCTTCGGACTGCCTGGCTCGTTCGTCAGAAAGCACTTGTCCGTGGACAGTTATGTGGATCGGTATGGACAGGTCGGAGGTGACGTGCATCTGCGGGACCACGCGGAGGAGTTTGAAGACTGGCAAGCAACGGTCGCGTCGGTCGATGGGCCCGTGAAGGTGTTGTGTTGCCCCGAAGACATGCGTTGCAGCGCGGAGTCCTGGCGCGAAGGGGATGAGGTGTGCGACCGTTGCGAGGCGCCGTTGTGCGAGGAATGCCGAACGGGTATGTCTGGCCCGAGAGGAGAGGCGGTCGTGCCCCCTGCAGCTCTCGCGAATGACATGATGACGTTCTACTCACCGGAAGAGCTATTCGTAGGAAAAGTAACCTTGCTGGAGATGATTTGCGCGTCCGTGTGCGTGACCTCGATGGTATGTTTCACATTGGAGAAGCGGTATCGGAACGAACGGTCCTTTGACATGGAGGCGGGGAACAACGCGCGTCGGATGGCTGCTCGCGGGAACGCGACGTCCTTCCCGATGCCGTGGACGGACATGCTCGCGCAGCTGACCGCCTTGGAGGAAGGGGCGTCGAAGGCAAGGCCGCCGTCGTTGCCGCGGACAGGCGCCGAGCTGGCAGACATAGTGTCGGTGATCTTGAAGTCCGGAGGCGACGACGACACGGCAGCGAGCATGGCGAAGTTCGTGCATCAGGCGTTGGTCCGTCGGGAAGTGGTCGTGAGGCTGATCGAGGGGGCGAAGATGCGTGGGCACCGAGCGTACCAGCACGTTTGCATGGAAGAGGTGCGAAAGAAGGCTGCGGAGCTTCCTGAAGGTGGGGTGCCGCCCGAGATCATGCGCTTGGTGCCTTTAGACGACGCGCTGGACAAGATACAGGTGCAGAAAGCAGCGACGCCAGTGCCGCGCCCGGACGGGATGCAGGAAGCGGCGGAGATCTTGGAAGCGACGAAAGGCAACGCCGTGGTTCTCGAGAAGAGCAGCTTCGATGACGGGGACATCAATGCCCAACGCGTGGAAGCCTTACGAAGTTTTGTACAGAGGGTGTCGCCAGAATGCGAGCAAGGTGGGACCAGCGAGCGCACGGAAGACAGCGAGTGCGAGTCGGAGCACGAAGGCCCCCGAGTGAAGCGCCCGCGCGAAGGCGGGCGAGGAACGGTGCTCGACGTTGCACCGGCGAAGGAGAGGGAAGAGGTGAGATTGGTGACGGGGGCGATGGAGAAGAACGAACGAGTGGATCGGTTGCGGGTCTGTACGGGGAACACAATGATGGATCAATTCGAACCGTGGTATTTCGGTGTGGCATTTGCGTTCATTTTCAAGTACTGTACAGGCATGCCCGACATGCCGGCTTTCTTGAAGCGTCCGCGGTATCGGCGTTCTGAAGAGGCCCCGCGGGTGGAGCTGCCGCTGTGGGTTCGCATCATGAGTCGTCGCGTAGAGAGCCAGTTGGCGCGCGATTGGCATTTCGGGTTTGTGTCATGGAACTTGGTATTCCGTTCGGCGGTGAACCTCAGCAGGACGTGGTTTACGTACGTATCCGCGAACCCGAAGGATGTGGACGCGCAAATCACCCCCGAGGAGATCAGCGAAGGGGCGAAGCAGATCTACCGTGCATTGGCAGGGAAATATCAGGACGTGAACGGTAAGAAGCAGAAAGTCATGGGGGACATGACGAAAGTGCGCTACGTTCCTGGACTCGGCAGAGCTGCCCACAAGTTGCTCGCGAACATCGAGCACACGTCGCGGCGGCTACCAGGGACTCAGGAGACGCGACGGGTCATGCGGTTCCAAACCAACGCGCTCCGCGTACGGTATGGTGTACCGATTTTCGTGACCTTCTCTCCCGACGAAGGGCACAATCTCATCATGGCACGGTTGTCGCGCACGCGTCGTCGTGACCCCGTCCACAATGCGGAGAGCGACATCGGTGCGTCGCGGGCAGCGGGTAGTCGGGAGTGGCCGCAGGTCGCTCCAGGAACGGATGACGTGCGCCTGGAATTACCGCTGGCGGCGATAATGTCGCAATTGCCTACGTGGGAGGAGCGCAGAAAGATACTCGCTCGGGATCCGATGGCGAGCGTGGAGGGCTTCCGTGTGATCGTGGACGCGACGATGCGGCATCTTTTTGGAATGCGCACGTGTCCGCACTGTCCGAGATGCAACCATAGTGAGCGAATGACGCCGTGCCAGGATTTGTTCGGAAGCAATGCGGCGCCGGAAGGTGGGGTGTTCGGCAGGGTGGACGCGTGCTATGTCTCTATCGAAGCGCAAAAGTCGACGGGCGCGCTCCATGCGCACTGTCAGGTGTTCGTACAATGTCTACACCAGCACACGCCGCTGGACGAGATCTTCGAACGCGTCCGGGACAATGTGGACGGGTGGGGGCGATCATTGGTAAAAGAGTCGTTGGAGTACAAGCGCCGGGTTTGCCGACAGGAGTACTCAGCGCGCGTCACCCCAGACGGTCTGGAGAAAAATCTGGAAGGAGCGGAGGCCGCGTGGCCGGAGTACAAAGCTGAGTGTGGGCTGGTGTGCCGTCCGACGTATCAGACGCGCAGGGCGGGACAGGGAGTGACGCAGCGGGAAGAGACGGGGGAAGCGTGCGCGTGGGAGAGGAGGTACCTCGACGGGGATGTGCAGTACCTCCAAGAGCGGAAGCAGCACCACGTGCACCTGGAGAACCCGGAGACGGGGGAGAGGGTGCCCTTGCCAGCGTGTCGTCGAAAGGACAACCCTAAGCTCTGTAAGGCCGATTTCCCACGAACGACGCAGCTCATCGACCATCCGGTTGTGATCTGCCCAGGGCTGGCGACGCAGCTGGATATGCCGAAGGCAGGCAGGCGGAACCGCGTCGGGAGTTTGCATGGGCCCATGAACCATGAGAGTCTGAATGGGACACACCCATGCATGCTTGCCGCGCAGCGGTTCAATTCGGACGTGCAGCTGCCGTACAGGTTGCCGATCACAAGCGAGAGTTGCACGTGCGGCAAAGGGTGTGCGGAGAAGCAGAACGACGCCGCCATCATCAAGGTGGTCCAGATGGCTCAGGACGCCCAGGCAGGGTATGCGTGTGATTACTGCACGAAGCGGCAGCCCCTGGCCTTCCATGAAGTCCGCGAGTGCTCCAGAGGGATCGAGAAGCTCAGCCGACAGCTGCGCGGGGAGAACGCGAACTACGTCGGCAAGCGGATGTCGACGCGCATCATGAGCGACGCCTACGGGAAGGGCATCGTTCGTGGGCAGGTGGAGTGTGCGAATCTTCGAGCGTATGCCATGGATAACGATGTGACGTCGGCAGAGTCAATCAAGACCTGTGAGACGATCGGTTTCTACGGACGCGAGTACGTCGAGACGGTGGAGAGGCTGTCGGACGGCACAACAGGAGGGCGCAAAGCACAGTTCGCGGAGGTGGATATGCGAAACCCGAGGCTCCGGAAAGTCACTATCAGGGATGTGGCCATGTTGTACGGACTTCGCCCGAAGCGGGACGGCCTGTGGCACTTGTCGCCGTACGAGTTCGTGACGTATTGGAGGCCTGTGCTCGTGGCGTACCCCACCAGTATAAGGGACGCCAGAGCCGATCGGGACAGGCACCACGCTTTCTTGACAACAGAAGGGGAGCAGAAAGTGAAGGAATGGGGTCGGAGGCAGGAGCAGGCGGAAGAGCTAGTGCCTGGTGTGGATTACATGGTGAAGGGCGACGCAGGGAAAGATTGGGTTGCCTTTCCAGACACTGACGGATGCCGGCATCTGCGGCACACGTGGGTTCTTGTCAGGAACAAGAGGCCGTTGGCGCCGACCTTTTTCGGGGCTCCCGTGCCTCGCAGCCGAAACGGAGAAGCTGAACGATCCGCGCGGATAGTCATGTCCTATTTCCACCCGTGGACGCTGCGACAGTCAGAGGCAGACGATCACGTGGTGTTCGCAGGCGGACTGCGGCGGGCCTCGAAAACGTGGGAGGGCGCTATGGTGTCGTGGCTAGACGGCGGAGTGCAGTCGGAAGAGGCTGCGCGGTACGTGGGCAATTTCCTCAGCGTGTATCGCGTGCGCCCGAGGGATGCGGAGCAGGAGGACGCGCGGAGTGAGGAGGACGTGAGCGACCAAGAACTGGAGGTGGGCTTTGACCAGTTGGACGAGGCTCTGAAGTCACGCGTCGGTGGTCGGAAACGGGACGACGGAGACGGTGACAGCAGTAGTGGAGAAGAAGACGGTGGCGCGGAGGGTGGTCTGGGTGGATCTTCCCATTACCAGAACTCGAAAGCAGGCATGGCCGTGGCCCAGGAAGTGTGGGGCCAGCGCCCGAGTGAAAAGTCGCTAGTGGAAGTCCGGAACGCGTGGCCGACAGCGGTCAGCTGTGATCTGGAGGCCGTGCAAGCCGCAGCAAGGGCGTCGCGAAACAAGGAAAAATCAATGGCCGACAGAGTGGCGGCGGAGGAAGGAAGTGGGAAGGTGGAGGCGCAGGGAGGGGCGACTTCCGGCCAGGTGGTGAAGTGGCTCAGGGAGCTGGAGTTCAGGACTGACAAAGACACAGGCCGGTGCGTCGTCAACGCGAAGCAGTTCGAAATGGTCAAGCATGTAGCAGAAAGGGCGATGCAAGAGCTGGACGGGGAGGCGCGAGGGGGCGTGGGCATGGGTGACCCGCTGCGTTGGTGCATGCACGGAGGGCCCGGCACAGGGAAATCACACGTGCTGCGCCTTCTGCGGAAAGAGCTGTTCGAAGACATCATGAAGTGGACGATTGGCGTCCATTTTCAAATCACGGCCTTCCAGGCAGTCATGGCGCAGCTGCTCGGCGGAGACACCATGCATCACGCCTGCGGAATTCCCGCCGTCAAACGTGGCGACGAGAAGGGGGAAAATGTGAAACTTCAGTACGATACAGCGAAGCGAGTTCTGCAGTGGAGGTGGTTGTTCATCGACGAGATCAGCATGGTCAGCGCCCGGCTGCTTGCCGAAGTAGACCAGAAGCTTCGCAGCGTCATTCGGGACGTCGGCACCCAGAAGTGCGGGGAAGACGGAGTGCCGCGGCCCTTCGGAGGCTTGAACGTCGTGCTGAGCGGAGATTTTTGGCAGCTGGCGCCTCCGGACGGGGGGTTCCTTGCAGACGTGCCAACGGAGCGCATCGCGGAGGCTCGGAGGTATACCTCGCTCCCGCCAGTGCTACACGGGCAAGCTCTCCTTTGGGGGGGTGGTCAGGAGGGCGTGCAGGGGGTAACGGAGCTAGTGGAGTGCGAGCGTTGCGACGATGCCTGGCTGAAATCCGTGCAAGAGGAGTTCCGCAAAGGAGACCTCACGGAAGACACACATTCCTTCTTGCACGGGCGTGATACTGGTGTGCCAGGATGTTGGCTACACGGTCAGGTTGAGTGTGGGAGCACGAGATGTCAGGCCTTGGGTGACGGCGCAGGGGTGTCGCAGAAGGACGTTGTCGGAGCACGCCGTCAGCGCGCAGTGACCCCGAAGGACGTCCGCAGGCAGGAATGTGCACAGTGCAGGCATGAGCGCGAACGGCGCCGGCTCGTCATCGCTGGTCCAGATGATCCGCGCATCCACACGGCGAAGTTTCGGTGTGCCCCCGGAGTGTTCCCGAATAACGACGTCAAGTATGAGGTGAACAAGCTCCGAGCGTCGCAATATGCCCGACTGCACGAGAAGCCGATGGTGTACGTCCCTGCGCGCGACACTCCGACGCCGGATGCGCTACGAGAGCGGCCAGATCTGCCACACCAAAAGATGGCCTGGCTGCAGCGCCACGACAAGGAGAGCGGGGACCTGTATGGGTTTTTGCCACTCGCGGAGGGAATGCCCGTGGCCCTCACCGATCATATCGATCGCAGCGAGGACAAGTACCTGCTCCGCGGACGCGTGGGGACCGTGCACTCATGGGTGTGTGATGGCGAGGAAGGAGCGGGTCGCGTCTCCCGGGGAGGGGAGACCATTTTGCAGAAGACGCCGAAAGTGATATTTGTCCTTTTCGACGAAGGTCGCGATGACGCAGGTAACGTGATCCCATGCAAGTGGACCATTCCGGGGCTCCGAACTCCGGGCCTGTACCCAGTTAGCCCGCAGAGAAAAGATTGGTTCGTGGACAAGGGCCGGCCGTATCCGCGTCTGAAAGTGAAGCGGCGGCAGTTTCCTTTGGCCCCGGCGTTTGGTGTCACGGCCCACTCAGCACAAGGCCAGACATTTAAGCAAGGTGTCATCGTGGATCTGAGGATTGGCGGGAGCACGTCGCCGTTGTCGAGTTATGTGGCTCTGACGCGCGTGCGTCGCCGCGAGGACATGCTGATATTTCGGCCTTTCGACCGCGAGCCGTACACTCAGAAGGAGCGGAAGGGGCCCGGATTACTATTGCAGTCGTTGCGTGGAGATCCCATGGATTGGGATGCAATCGAGAAGGAGTTCACGCCTGCAGGGCGGTGCGCGCTGTGCTCGTCGGTGAAGTACAAGAACCAGTATGCGCTCGGGCAGTGGAGCCGGGACGACGGCCTCCGCGTGTGCAAGTTGTGCTTGGAAGGCAAAAAGAGCATTGGCACGCCGTGGCAGTGTACGGAGTGCTATCTGTGGAAGGGCCAGGATGCATTCCACACGTCCCAACACCACAGCTCGAAGCTCACGTCACGGCGTTGCGTGGACTGTCCCGAGAGGCGAAAGTGTTACGTATGCGAGGTGCGGAAGTACGAGGATGCGTTCGTGTATTTGCAGTGGGAGAAGGCAGGGAACGCCCGATGTAAAGGAGGAATGTGCCTCGAGTGCGAGGAGCCCAAGCGGCACCTGCTGTGTTCGCGCTGCGGCCAGGAGCAGTTGCGTGTCGATTTTCCTAAAGCGGAACAGTGCATGGATGAACCGACATGCAAGTCGTGTAAGAAGTCGCAGAGAAAGGAGGAGAAGGCGCGCGCCGAGGCCGGAAAACGGGTGATTTGCTCAAAGTGCGGCGAGGCGAAGACGACGGAGGAGTTTTCCCCTCACCAGCTCAGGAACGGGGCGTCGAAAGCGTGTGCCACGTGCGTCGACGCCGCAGCCTCAGAGCGGGTCGCTGAAAGCCGGAAGGATGTGAAAACGCGCGCGGGGTGCGGAGAATGTCTGCGGCGGGAGTTTTTTTCGGTGCGCATGTGGGTCAACGTGGCTGATCAGGACCGCAAGTGCATGGTTTGCATCGAAAAGACGAGAGTGCAGCGCGGATGTTGGAAATGCATCGGCTGCAAGGGCGTGTTCCCGAAAGCTGATTACGACCGCTGGTTGGCCAAGCGGACGTCGAAGAAATCAAATGGAATGCAGCGGTGCAACAAGTGCTTCGAGCACGAAGAGCGTAAAAGGAAGGAGGTCGCCGATCGGAGTTATGAATCGATGGCCAAGAAAGGAAAGTCGAAGTAGCGATGACGCGTCATGGCGTTCCATGGGGTGGGGGTGCGGGGGCGTGCTGGGAGCGTGGCTCGGGGATCGGTGAGGGGTCGCGGTCGGTGTTTGGAGGGGGGGGGGGGGGGAGGGCGGGGAGCGCGGCCCCGCGGACAGCTGCTTCATGGGATAGCGATGCTGGGGCGTGGTGGAAGGCGGAGCGTGGTTGGTTATGTCGATGGGTTTTGAGCGCAAAATGGTAGGGTGGGGGATCCCAAGAACTGAGTCTCCAGGAAAGGGTGGGTGCCGGGGCGTGGTGGAGGGCGTGGGCGGCTTTGGGCGCAAAATGGTAGGGTGGGGGAACCCAAAACCTGAGTCTCCAGGAGAGGATGGGTGCCGGGGCGTGGTGGGTGCGCCCGCAGCGGTTTTGGCGCAAAAAATGGTGAGAGTCGTGGGGGCCAAAAACCAGAGTCGCCCAGGGGGTGGGAGTGCCGGGCGTGGTGGGGGGACGTGCCGGTTGGGGCGCAAAAATGGTTTGGGTGGGGAAAGCCAAAACTTGAGTCTCCAGGAGAGGTGGGTGCCGGGGCGCGTGGGGGGCGGGGCGAGTTTTTGGGCGCAACATGGAGGGTGGGTTGGCCAAAACAGACGTCTTGACCTTCGAGAGGGTGAGTGCTTCTGGGGTGGTGGGGGCGTGGGCGGTTTTGGACGCAAAATGGTAGGGTGGGGGGCCCAAAACCTGAGTCTCCAGGAGAGGTTGGGTGCCGGGGCGTAGTGGGGAGCGTGGGCGGTTTTGGGCGCAAAGTGGTAGGGTGGGGGAGCCCAAAACCGAAGTGTCCAGGAGAGGGTGTGTGCCGGGGCGTGGTGGGAGACGTGGGCGGTTTTGGGCGCAAAATGAGAAGGTGGGGAAGCCCAAAACCTGAGTCTCAAAGAGAGGGTGGGTGCCTTGGGGCGTGTGGGAGGCGTGGCGGTTTTGGGCGCAAAATGGTAGGGTGGGGGAGCCCAAAACCTAAGTGTCCAGGAGAGGGTGGCTGCTGGGGCGTGGTGGGGGGCGTGGGCGGTTGTGGGCGCAAAATGGTAGGGTGGAGGGCCCCAAAGCTGAGTCTCCAGGAGAGGGTGGGTGCTGGGGCGTGGTGGGGAGCGCGGGCGGCTTTGGGCGCAGAATGGTAGTAGGGTGGGGGGGGGGGGGTCCAAAACCTGAGTCTCCAGGAGAGGATGGATGCCGGCGGGTTGGGGGGCGCGGGCGTTTTTGGGCGCATATTGGTAAGGGTTGGGAGGGCCCAAAACCTTAGGTCTCGTCCTAGACAAGGGTTTAGGGCCGGGGCGTGGTGGTGGGGGTGGGCGGTTTTGGTGCAAATTGGCACGGTGGATGCCCACAAACCGAGTTTTCCAGGAGAGGTGGTGCCGAGCGTGGTGGGGGGGCGAGGGCGGCTTTGGGCGCCAAATGGTAGGGTGGGGGGCCCAAACACCGGAGGGTCCAGGAGAGATGGGTGCCGGGGCGGGCGGTGGGGGGCGCGGGCGGTTTTTTGGGCGCAAACTGGTAGGGGGGGGGCGGCGAGGGTAGCTTCGAGGAGAGGGTGGAAGCCGGGGCGGTGGTGGGGGGGCGTGGGCGGGTTTTGGGCGCAAATTGGTAGGGTGGGGGGGGTCAAAACTGAGTCCCAGGAGAGGGTGGGTGCCGGGGGGCGTGGTGGGGGGCGTGAGCGGTTGTGGGCGCAAAATGATATGACAGGTGGGGGGGCCGAAAACCTGAATCCCAGGAACGGTGGGTGCCGGGCGTGGTGGGGGGCGTGGGCCGGTTTTGGGCGCAAATGGTGGGTGGGGGAGCTCCAAAATCCTGGAGTCTCCAGGAGAGAGTAAGTGCCGGGGCGTGGTGGGGGGGCGTGGGCGTTTGGGCCGCATAGGTAAGGATAGAGGTGGGTGCCGACGCGTGGTGGAGGGCGTGGGCGGTTTTGGGCGCAAAATGGTAGGGTGGGGGGGGCCAAAACCTAAGTCTCTTGGAGAAGGTGGGTGCCGGGGCGTGGTGGAGGGCGTGGGCGGCTTTGGGCGCAAAATGGTAGGGTGGGGGAGCCCAAAACGTCAGTCTCAAGGAGAGGTTGGGTGCCAGGGCGTGGTGGGGAGCGTGCGCGGTTTTGAGCGCAAAATGGTAGGGTGGGATGCCCAAAACCTGAGTCTCCAGGAGAGGGTGGATGCCGGGGCGTGGTGGGGGGCGTGGGCGGTTTTGGGCGCAAAATGGTAGGGTGGGAGGGCCCAAAACCTAAGTCTCCAGGAGAGGGTGGGTGCCGGGGCGTGGTGGGGGGCGTGGGCGGTTTTGGGCGCAAAATGGTAGGGTGGGGAGGCCCAAACCCTGGGTCTCCAGGACATGGTAGGACAGGGTGGGTGCCGGGGCGTGGTGGAGGGCGTGGGCGGTTTTGGGCGCAAAATTGTAGGGTGGAGGGCCCAAAACCTGTGTCTCCAGGAGAGGGTGGGTGCCGGGGCGTGGTGGGGGGCGTGGGCGGTTAGGGGCGCAAAATGGTAGGGTGGGGAGCCCAAAACCTGAGTCGCCAGGAGAGGGTGAGTGCCGGGGCGTGGTGGGGGGCGTGGGCGGTTGCGAGCGCAAAATGGTTGGGTGGGGAAGCCCAAAACGTCAGTCTCCAGGAGAGGGTGGGTGCCAGGGCGTGGTGGGGGGCGTGCGCGGTTTTGGGCGCAAAATGGTAGGGTGGGGGGCCCAAAACATGATTCTCCAGGAGAGGGTGGGTGCCGAGGCGTGGTGGAGGGCGTGGGCGGTTTTGGGCGCAAAATGGTAGGGTGGGGAGGGCCAAAACCTGAGTCTCCAGGAGAGGGTGGGTGCCGGGGCGTGGTGGGGGGCGTGGGCGGTTTTGGGCGCAAAATGGTAGGGTGGGGGAGCCCAAAACCTAAAAATGTCGAGGAGAGGGTGTGTGCCGAAGCGTGGTGGGAGACGTGGGCGGTTTTGGGCGCAAAATGATAAGGTGGGGAAGCCCAAAACCTGAGTCTCAAGGAGAGGGTGGGTGCCGGGGCGTGGTGGGAGGCGTGGGCGGTTTTGGGCGCAAAATGGTAGGGCGGGGGAGCCCAAAACCTAAGTGTCCAGGAGAGGGTGGCTGCTGGGGCGTGGTGGGGGGCGTGGGCGGTTGTGGGCGCAAAATGGTAGGGTGGAGGGCCCCAAAGCTGAGTCTCCAGGAGAGGGTGGGTGCTGGGGCGTGGTGGGGGGCGTGGGCGGCTTTGGGCGCAGAATGGTAGGGTGGGTGAGAGGGGGGAGGCAAAACCTGAGTCTCCAGGAGAGGATGGATGCTGGGGCGTGGTGGGGGGCGTGGGCGGTTTTGGGCGCAAAATGGTAGGGATTTTGGGCCCAAAACCTTAGTCTCTAGGACAGGGTTAGTGCCGGGGCGTGGTGGGGGGCGTGGGCGGTTTTGGGTGCAAAATGGCACGGTGGGATGGCCCAAAACCTGAGTCTCCAGGAGAGGGTGGGTGCCGGGGCGTGGTGGAGGGCGTGGGCGGTTTTGGGCGCAAAATGGTAAGGTGGGGGGGCCCAAAACCTGAGTCTCCAGGGAGTGGGGTTGCCGGGGCGTGTTGGGGGGCGTGGGCGGTTTTGGGCGCAAAATGGTACGGTGGGGGGGCCAAAACCTGAGTCGCCAGGAGAGGGTGAGTGCCGGGGCGTGGTGGGGGGCGTGGGCGGTTGCGGGCGCAAAATGGTTGGGTGGGGAAGCCCAAAACGTCAGTGTCCAGGAGAGGGTGGGTGCCAGGGCGTGGTGGAGGGCGTGCGCGGTTTTGGGCGCAAAATGGTAGGGTGGGGGGCCCAAAACATGATTCTCCAGGAGAGGGTGGGTGCCGAGGCGTGGTGGGGGCGTGGGCGGTTTTGGGCGCAAAATGGTAGGGTGGGGGGCCCAAAACCTGAGTCTCCAGGAGAGGTGGGTGCCGGGGCGTGGTGGGGGGCGTGGGCGGTTGTGGGCGCAAAATGGTAGGGTGGGGGAGCCCAAAACCTAAATGTCGAGGAGAGAGTGTGTGCCGAAGCGTGGTGGGAGACGTGGGCGGTTTTGGGCGCAAAATGATAAGGTGGGGAAGCCCAAAACTTGAGTCTCAAGGAGAGGGTGGGTGCCGGGGCGTGGTGGATGGCGTGGGCGGTTTTGGGGGCAAAATGATAGGGTGGGGGAGCCCAAAACCTAAGTGTCCAGGAGAGGGTGGGTGCCGAGGCGTGGTGGGGGGCGTGGGCGGTTGTGGGCGCAAAATGGTAGGGTGGGGGTGCCCAAAACCTGAGTCTCCAGGAGAGGGTGGGTGCCGGGGCGTGGTGGGGAGCGTGGGCGGCTTTGGGCGCAGAATGGTAGGGTGGGGGAAGGGGCAAAACCTGAGTCTCCAGGAGAGGATGGATGCTGGGGCGCGGTGGGGTGCGTGGGCGGTTTTGGGCGCCAAATGGTAGGGCAGAGGGTGGGTGCCGACGCGTGGTGGAGGGCGTGGGCGGTTTTGGGCGCAAAATGGTAGGGTGGGGGGGGCCAAAACCTAAGTCTCCAGGAGAGGGTGGGTGCCGGGGCGTGGTGGAGGGCGTGGGCGGCTTTGGGCGCAAAATGGTAGGGTGGGGGAGCCCAAAACGTCAGTCTCCAGGAGAGGGTGGGTGCCAGGGCGTGGTGGGGGGCGTGCGTGGTTTTGAGCGCAAAATGGTAGGGTGGGAGGCCCAAAACCTGAGTCTCCAGGAGAGGGTGGGTGCCGGGGCGTGGTGGGGGGCGTGGACGGTTTTGAGCGCAAAATGGTAGGGTGGGAGGGCCCAAAACCTAAGTCTCCAGGAGAGGGTGGGTGCCGGGGCGTGGTGGGGGGCGTGGGCGGTTTTGGGCGCAAAATGGTAGGGTGGGGAGGCCCAAACCCTGGGTCTCCAGGACATGGTAGGACAGGGTGGGTGCCGGGGCGTGGTGGAGGGCGTGGGCGGTTTTGGGCGCAAAATGGTAGGGGTCTCAAGAACAGAAGCTCCATGGGGTGTGGATGCCGGGGCCAGGTGGGGGCGCGGTGGGGGGTATCGGTCGGCGTTGGACGAGAAATGGCGGGGTGGAGGGCCCCAAGAACAGAGGCTCCATGGGGTGTGGATGCCGGGGCCAGGTGGGGGCGCGGTGGTGGGTATCGGTCAGTTTTGGACGAGAAATGGTGGAGTGGGGGGTCCCAAAAACAGAGGCTCCATGGGGTGTGGATGCCGGGGCGTGGTGGAGGGCGCGGTGGCGAGTATATCGGTCGGTTTTGGGCGAGAAATGGTGAGGTGGAGGGTACCGGAGGCTCCATGGGGTGTGGATGCCGGGGCCGGGTGTGGGCGCGGTGGAGGGTTTCGGTCGGTTTTGGAAGAGAAATGGTAAGGTGGGGGGTCCCAAGAACAGAGGCTCCATGGGGTGGGATGCCGGGGGCAGGGGGGTGCGCAGTCAGTGTTGGGGGAGGAATAGTGGGGTGGGGGGTCCCAAGAACAGAGGCTCCATGGGATGGGGATGAGCAGGAAGGGGGTTCCAGGAGGGCGTGGCAGGTTCGAGGACTCCATACTTAGAGATTCAGGATTGGGGGTGTCGTGGTGGGTGGGGATGGCTGAAAGGAGAAGCTCACGATGAAAGGCTCGAGCACGCACTTTTCCTCACACGCCTCTGGGGTCGGCGGATCTGAGCGGCGGTTGTCCGCCAGGCGGGGAGAGGCGGCGCGTCCGCCAATGATATAGATCGGCAACGAAGAGAGGGGGGGAGAGATGATATGAGACGAGGCGGGGAGAGGCGGCGCGTCATGACGCGTCAGCGCGGATAGCTGCAACTATCCGCGCTCGAATTACGGAAGCTATGCACCTCAGCCCGCCTGCAGGTCCACACGATCACCCTACAAGAAGACATCTGGGCGGGCGGGCGGGCGCGGCTTCGCTGGCGGTGGTGTCATCTTGCTTGTCGGCTGCAGCCGACTCCCTGCCCTCGGCTGCACCATGCTGGGCTTCCCTGCTGGCGGCTGCATGGTCTTCGGCGGCGGCGGCCCCATGGCCTTCCGCGGCGGAGGCGGAACTGGAGGGTTCATCTTGCCAGTCCTCCACGGCGCCTGCTGAGGCATCGTCTTGGGCAAGTTCGGCGCCTTGGGCTCCCGCGGCATCAGCTGGGGCTTGGGGGCGCGCGCCTCGCGCACCCGCGGCGCTGCCTTGCTGCCGCGCAGCTTCGCGTACATCTCGCGCTTTGCGCCACCTCGGTTCCCCCAGCGCTTCGCATTGGCGCGCCGCGCCTGGCCCTGCCACGTCTGCGGCCCGCCCATGGCGGGGCCAGGCGGGCCGCGGTCGCGGAACTTCTTGTAGTCGTACTTCATCTGGTACTCCTTGAGCACGGCGAGCACGTTCTCCGACCGCCAGTCGATGGGATTCCCAACGGGGTCGCTCAGCCAGGCTCGCAGCTGCGTCCTGAACGCCTCCACCGCGCTGGGAGGCGCCTCCACCGCCTCGGGGGGCTCCTCCACCACAGGCGTCGCGCCCCGCATGTGCGACGCGAGCTCCTGCACGAGAGCCGAGGGCGGGGTGGCGCGGAAAGGCCGCTGCCGCGGGTCCCGCGGCGGCGACGTCGGCCCCCGCCTGCGCGGCGGCGTCGTCGGTGCCCGCGGCGCGCGCGGGCTGCGCGATCGCGCTGGCTGCGCCGCCAACGTGGGCGCGCTGGCTGGCTGACTGCCGCTGGCGGAGGAAGACCGATCCCCTGCGTTGTTGTCCACGCCCGCAAGGTCGGAGAGCAACTGCATCGCTGGCCCGAACATCTCCTGCGCCGAATCGCCAAAACAGTTCGACCGAGATCGGCCAGCCAGTTTCGCGCGCGATGCGCGCGTCCCTGGCGACCGCACGCGGGGCCACTTGTTTTGGCGATGCAGCTGCCTCCAACGCGTCGAACGCGCTGCCGCTGTCTGCCATGGCCGCGGCCGCAGTGCGAGGCGCCGAGCGCGACGCGGTGGCTGCGGCGCAGCCTCGGCGCGCGGGCCCCAGCCCCCGCGTCGGCGCGAAAGGGGGGGCCGACCCCGCGCGAGCTCGCGGGCACCCGCGGGCCGCGGGCTTGAACCGAAGTGGAATCGGACGCGGAAGCGAGACTTCGGGAGGAGGGGGAGGGGGTTGCCCATGGACCCATTGAAGTCTTGGAGCTCCTCGAGCCCTCGGGAGCCTCGCAGAAGGGCACCGCTGGTTCTTGCGACGGGGTCTCGGGTGAGGGGGGGGGTGGGGGGTGGGGGGGGGGTTCTGGCAGAGCGAGGGTGGCACTGGGCAGCAGAAATATATGTGAACCGACGTCCCTTTGAATGTGCAGGTCTTGGTTCACTTGTTTTCGTCGTTAAAAGGGCGGTGGCAACGTCAGTACCTTCGCGCGCGCCCAGGCCATTCTGGGTGAACGCCTTCGCCGTTCGAGCAGTGGGCGTCTCCCCGACGTTAGTTGGCGTGGGATCCAGTGCCTGACAGCGGAGAGGGGGGCGCAGGGACGTGGCGCGGGGGCGCGGAGTGGGCCGAGTAGGGGAGGGGGGCGGCGGCATGTCCGCCTGAAGGGCGGAGGAGCGCAACGGGGTGGGGCGGGGGCGGCATATCCGCCACGAATTGGAAGGTGAGAAGGCTGCGCTACAAGGCGGCATATCCGCCACGAGGCGGCATATCCGCCACGACCTTTTTGTTCTCCCGAGGCCGCCCCGTTCGCCTGGAGAGTTGAAGAGTCGTGGCGCGAATTGCTCGCCGCGCGCCCTGGCGGCGAGCTCCTTCTCGGCCAGCTCCCCCGCCTCCGCGATGGCCCTGGCCTCGGAGCGATCGGGCGCAACGAGACAGCAGGGGGCGGAGGGGGCGTCGAGGCAGGGGCGAAAATGAAGAGAGCGCGGAGGAGGGCGTCGAGAAGGGCGTCGGTGAGAATCTGGCCTTGTCGGCCTCATCGCCCGCGATGTACTTCAGGCTGACGTTGCTGCCAGGGGCGCCGATCCTGCCGCTGCGGAACTGCACCTGGGGGGCGGAGCAACGATGAACAGTCGCCTGAAAGGCGGCGGGCGCGCAAACTGCGACCGCAGCGGAGCTGCTGGGAATCGCCGCGCGCGCCCGACGCCTCATCGGTGGGAGGTTCAACCCCGCTCGCCAAGTTGCGCGTGGTCTGCATCTCCCACCTCGGCTTCGCCCACTTGCGTTGCTTGTCCTTCTCAGCCGCGCCGTCCGTCTTCTTGCCCGTGGGGGGCGGCGTCTTCTTCTTAGCCACGTTGCCCGTGGCAGGCGGCGTCGTCTTCTTTGCCGCGTTGCCCTTGCCAGGCGGCGTCGTCTTCTTAGCAGCATTGCCCGTGGCAGGCGTGGGGGCCTTCACCGCCTCGGCGTTCTTTTTCCTCTTATCCATGGCCGCGACCATGGCCAGAGCCGCCTCCGTCGGGGTCTTCTTCAGAGAGCCTGCGGCGATGCCGACCTTCTCAGCCTTGGGTGGCGGCGTCACGGCGACGATGCCGAAGTCGGAGTCGGAGTCGAGCTCGATCGGCAGCTCATGCTTCTTCTGCTTCTTCGCCGCGCGGCTCTTGCTGATCGAGGCCGTCTGGGCGGCGGCGGTGCTCAATAACGGCTGACAGTCGGCGGGTTTGCCGCCATCGTGTGCCGCCAGCTGCTGCGTCGACGGCGCATCCGAACTCCCCGCCGCCATCGAAAGCTGGTGGTTCGAACCTGCTCGTTCTTGCAACGGCTCCTGCGGCTGCTGCGTCTGCGAGCGGTCGATCAGCTGGATGGCTGGGTTGGGCCAGCGGCCGCCGCTGCGCGGATCACCGCCGAACGAAAATATCCCCACTGAAACCTTACGTTTTACGCACGCTCAAACTCTCACCCCTCCTCCTCCTCCTCCTCCTCCTCCTCCTCCTCTCCTCCTCCTCCTCCTGCTCCTCCTCCTCCTCCTCCTCCTCCTCCTCCTCCTCCTCCTCCTCCTCCTCCTCCCTCCCCCTCCTCCTCCTCCTCCTCCTCCTCCTCCTCCTCCTCCTCCTCCTCCTCCTAGCCGTTCTGGCCCAGATTGGGCTTGCTACAGCAGACTTCAGAACGGCACATTGCTGTAGCGGGTCATTGGCTCGTTTTGTCTTCACGATTCCTCCCTTTCAGAGTCTCGGGGAGCCATGTCCAAGCCAGCCTCTCAGCGCCAGCTGCGCGAGAGCGACGGATGGCCATGGCAGAAGTCGCATGGAGGGTGGCGCCAAGGTGGTCGGTCGGCCGCCAGCTGGACCTGCCCCGGTTGCGGTTGTCGGAAGAACAAGGAGAACTGGGACCAGTGCAAGCATTGCTGGGGGTACCGCCCGATGCCGAAGTTCGACTACGGGTCGGCGCCGCTCGGGGGGGTCTGGGCCCACCAGCAGAGTTCCACGTCGGGCCCGCCTGGTCACTTCTTTGATCCTGGTCAAGGGCGTGGTGGCGGCCTGGCTCTGCGCCCTGGGCCTCAGTTCATGCATGACGGCAAGCCCTCTGGTGCTCCTCCGGCCCCAGTGCAGCCCCCTGACGAGGCAAAGTGCAAGCTGCTCGTTGAGACCCTCACCTCCGTCGGGGATCTTCAAGGGGCAGCCGTTTGGCGCAAGGAGCTGGAGCGTGTTCAAGCCAGCAGTGCAGTCAAACCCCCAGCGCCCTTGGAGCAGCAGGTCAACCGTGCCTTCCACGACCTTCGGGCTGCGGAGGGCCGCCTCAACAAAGCGCTGGGGATCTACGAACGAATGCAGTCGGACGTGGCCGAGCAGCGCGGGCGGGTGGCCAACCTCACTTCCGAGCTTGAGGCTGCCTCCCTGCTCCATAAGGACCTCGTCAGGCAGCTCAACTCCAAGGTGGCCGACCCTGTGCCCGAGCCCGCCACGTCTTTCAGCATCGACGATATCCTCGCGGGCAAGGAGCTTCCCATCTCGCTGGGGAGTTTGCTCGAGGTCGAGAAGGATTATGAGCTGGGCGAAGAAGACAAGCGCCTGGCCGAGGAGCGTTTGGCGGTCTTACAGAGTGGCATCAAGGAAGCCGTTCAGAGTTTGTTTGGGCAGGCAGCAGCATCGGCCAAGGCCTTCAAGGAGGCGCAGGCGGAGCAGCTCAAACGTATCCTCAAGAAGCGCAAAGTGGGCAAGGAAGGAGCGGATCTTGGCAGTGCTGGTGGAGAAGATGTACCTGAGCCAGGTGGCGTCCCTGGGCAAGGTGCGGAAGAGGCTCGAGGTGACGGGAGCGCCCCTGGGACGCCTGGTGCAGACGCTTCCTCCGCGGGCCGTCCTGATGACGCCGAGGCGAGTACTGACGACGGTGTGTTGGCGCGGGCCAAGAAGGTGCTGCTGCAGGCTTCCCCCCCTTCGAGCGCCGTCGCTTGAAGGGGGGTATCCGCGTTCATCATGTACCAGTACTAGTACCTCTACGTCGGCGACAGGGGCCTCACCTATGGCCGCTGCCTCCGCGCCTGTTTGCCACTCTCGCGCCACGGAGACTCCAGCATCCTGGGGACCCGTCTGCGCAGAGGTTGGGAGCAGCAGTGCGCAGAGAGTAGCGGCACATCTTCACGGTCATCCTTCTGAGGGCTGCCCGCCTGATGCCAAACTTTTTGCTTGTCGGCATTCTGTCAGCGATGGCACCTCTCGTTTCGCGGGTGGACCCGCGGCTTTCTTCTCTCCTTGGGGCAGCTCGACCAGCGAGCTAATTTTTGTGAAGTCGCCTGAGTGGATCCCCCAGGCTGACGCCTTCTCCGCTGGTCGTGGGCTCGCCCCCCCCTCTCGCTGGAAGCCTCCCAAGAGTTCTCTTGGTAAAGCGGTGGAATTCACCTTGATGAGGGCCAAGGGGGCCCTCCAGGGAGTTGTCCGCCAGCCGAGCCTCATGTCTTTTAGGGGCCCCTCTGTCGTGGGGGAGGCCCCTGCTCCCTCCCTCAGGCTCTCCTCCCCTCTTCCTCCCGAGTCCTTCCCCACGGACTCCTTTGTCCCACGCATAGAGACCTGCAATGTTTCGGGGTGGGGGTCTGGGCAGCTCTGGTTAGAAAAGTCAGACGCCGACGTCGTCCTGATGCAGGAGCACAAACAGTTGCCCCACTTGGTGGCGAGCGGCTCGTCGTGGGCTATTCGACACGGCTGGAAGTCTTTGTGGACACCTGCGGTCCTCGGCCAAGGAGATGGCCCCAGCGCAGGAGTGGCTATTTTTGTCCGAGCGGCACTCGGACTTCGTGAACCTGATTCTGGTCATGAAGTCCTCCCTGGGCGTGTTATCGCAGGTTTGGTTGAGCTTCCAGGGAACGCTACCTTCCTGGCAATCTCGGCGTACTTCCACGATTGTGAGGACCTTTCGGAACGAAACGTGTCTATTCTGTCGTCCTCGGTTTCCCTGGGTCGGGCCCTGGGTTTTCCCTTCTGCTTGGGGGCGGACTTTAACATGGAGCCCACGGTCCTCCTTGACGGATTGGGGGATCGTAGTGACCTGGAGGTCATGGTGCCCGAGGGCCATACGTGCAAGTCCACTGGTGGGCTCAAGCAGTTCGATTTTTTCGTTTTTTCGTCGGACCTGGCCAAAGGGGTGGCGTCAGTCAAGGTGGTTCGAGAAACTAACCTTACGCCTCATTTCCCTGTGGCCGCGGAGCTTCACCCGTCGATTGGCAAACTTAAGTCCCTCGCCTTTCGGCGTCCGCCGCCCTTGCCCACGGTCCCTGTGGTCCCTGGCTCGGCTGTTGCTATGGTGGCTCCTTCCACCTTGGTCCTCGATTTGCTGGATTCGGCTCGGAGTGCTGTGGGCCGTGCCGATTTTGAGCGGGCCCAGGTCGCTTTGGACCTCAGCTACAAGGAATGGGCTAGGGTGGCCGAACGCGAAGTGGCGGCGGCGACTGGAGTCACTTTGCCTGTTTGGGGGGTTCGTTCTAAGGAACCTTCCATGTTTTGGAAGCCCATCTTGAGCAAGCGAGGCGCTTGTAGCAACGAGCACCTCTTCTCTTGCAGGTGGCTGGCCAATCTGTTCAGTGCTGTGCACGGCCACTGGAACGAGCTCAATCAGGCGGGTTTGCGTGAAGTGCTGCATAGGATGCTTGACCCCCCTCCCAAGATGTTTTCCAACCTTGGGCATTTGGCTCGGTATTTTGAGTCTTTGTGTCACTTCGTGCAAGAGCTGCCCATGTATGAGCTGCCCGAAGGGCCGCTGTTCGATTTCTTTGAGCACATGCAGGCGTGCTTTCTGGAAGACCTCCGAGCTGTGGAGGCTAAATCGCGCAAGGATTCTCATCGGGAGTTTCGTGATTGGCTGATGTTCAGGGCCAATAGGGGTGCGAAGCGTATCCACACTGTGTCGAAAGGAGCGCACCTCTGGGTCCCCACCACCACCCTCTCTTTGGAGGGGGTGGTGGTGGCCGACCCTTTGTCCCTCCTGAAGGCGGAGTCGCGTAAGTTCAGTAAGTTGTGGGGTTGTCAGCGAGAGAATCCTTGGTTCGAGCTGGGTGAGATCTGCGACGGTCTGCCCCCTGTTCCCATCGAGGCTGTCCGTGAGTTTTCCAGGAAGTTTCGGGATAACACTAGCGTGTCTGTCGACGGTTTTCATATACGCCATTTCCACATGATGAGCGACACTACGCTCTCTGCGCTCGTGTCGATGTTTTATCTCATGGAAATGTCCGCTCTCGTCCCGTCTCAAATCTCGGTGATTTGCTTGTCCCTCATCCCTAAGGCCACGGCTGGTTTCCGCCCGATTGGGAATTTCTGTGCCCTGTACCGAGTGTACGGGAAAGTTAGGAGGCCCCTGGCCCAGGTTTGGGAGTTTCAAAACGCGCGGGAGTTTTTTGCCGCTGGGCCCTTCGAAGGGGCCTTGGACGTGGTTTGGAGGCAGTCGGTTAGGTCTGAGGCTTCCACTAGCGCAGGGGGCGAGGCCGCCACTGTGCTGCTGGACTTGTATAAGTACTACGAGACCATCGATCTGAATAAACTGTTGTTCAGGTGTCGGCAAGTTGGGTTCCCTATGGGGTTGGCTCGCCTTGCGGTGAGCATGTATCTCCAGCCTCGTTTCTTCGGGCTCTCGGGCTTCGTGGACGGGCCTTACTGGGCCCGCAGGGGGATCGTGGCTGGTTGCCCTTTTGCGACGACGCTGATCAGAGTTTATTCGATCCAGGCGCTTGATCAGGTCTCGTTGCCGTCGCAGGTTCATTTCAAGCTGTACATCGACGACTCAGGTTTGTCGTGCACAGGCACGGCCGAGCACATTTTGCTGAGCTTGCCGCCGAGTGCCGAGCGCCTCATCAGTGTGTTTGAGGAGGGAGTCGGGGCCATAGTCAATCGGGAGGAAGGGAAGCGATCGCTGATCTGTTCCTCGCGCAAGTTGGCCCTGCAGCTCGGTCGGAGACTCGGCGGGCTTGCTGGACCGGTGGTCGCGGCCTCTGCCAATCTGGGTGTGGACGATACTGTCGGCCGCCCGAGGCGCCTCAAGGGACGCTCCAGCAAGCAAAAATTCAGGGAGACCAAGGCGCGGGCGTTCACCAAGAGGTTGGCGCGTATCCGTCCCACCGTGGGTGCCAGGGCTGCTAAGGCTGTGTGGGCCTCGGGGGCTCTCAGCTCCACCCTGTACGGCTCCGAGGTCTACGGGGTGTCAGATTACGAGCTGTGGCAGATTAGGAAGCTTGCTGGCTCGGTGCTGCAGCCTTCGGCCAAGGGCCGAAGCCTCACCACCTTGCTCTTAGCCCATCAAGACCCGACGTGGTACTCTGCTGTGTCCCCCATTGTGAGGTGGTCGAAAGAGCTTTGGACTTCCCACATGGGTCTCTACCGTCACGCCCTGTCGCTCCCCGAGCTGAACGAGGCTTGGACCTCGGTTTTCTCTCGGGAAAGCCCTCTGTGGAGGAGTGTTGGGGGTCCTGTCAGTGCCCTCAGGAAGTCCCTCGAGAGGATCTCTTGGAGTATGCCCAGTTTCGCTACGTTGATTACGGACTCTGGGCTTAAGGTGGTCCTCACTGAGTTCTCCCCCAGGTTGGTCAAAAGCCTTCTCAGAGCTGCCGTCCGTAGGACCCTCGAGTGGGACTTGGGAGCCAGGTTCAACTTGGAGGGTCGGGCCTGCGTTGATGGGGCCTTTGCCTACCTGAACTCCTCCAGGTACTCTTTGTTTGAGAAGGGCTGCATGCGCGCCCTCACCTGCCAGGCCATTTATACTCGGGACCGTGCCGCCAGCTTAGGTTATATTCTGCCGTCGACGAGCTGCCCTCTGTGCGGTGGTGCAGTCGACACACTAAGGCATCGGTTGTGGCAGTGCCCGAGTGTGTCCGACATTCGGGACGAGTGCGTCTCGACCAAAGTGCAGGAATGGGCCTCGGAGGCGGACGATCTCTTGGCGTGCTACGGGATCTTTCCGCACCCTGGGGATTCATTTCCTGGTGCTATGAGTTCTGGAGGTGTTGAGGTTCAATGGCTGGATGGTGGGCCCGAGGACCTGGAGTCGTACGCCTTCGAAGGGGACATCTTTGTTGATGGGTCGTGTTCTCGGGGTGTTGTTCGCGAGTTAAACCGAGCTGCCTGGGCCTTCACCCTGGTTTGTAGGCATTCTTTGAAGCAGGTGGTTCGCGTCTTTGGGCCTGTGTGGGCCCCGTGCCCGCAAACGCCCCAGGCGGCCGAGTTTTTTGCGTTCTCCATCTCGGCGCAGTGGACCACAGGTCCTAGTACTTTATTTTCGGACTGTCTTAACGTGGTGGAATTTGCGGGCCTCCCTTGGGCGGAACAGTGTTCTGCCAAAAGGATGTTTTCTGGGATCGCCCAATTCGTGCGTGAGCATTGGCCGAAAATCACCGTTGTCAAGGTCAAGGCTCATCTTGACATCGAGGCCGCTGACGATCCCTGGGACAGGTACCTCCGCCAGGGAAACGCCTGGGCCGATGAGGCCGCCAAGGCCGCCTTGTCCTTGCATCCTAGGCCCTCCCCGTTGGAGTCTGAGGGTCTTGATCGGAGTATCGCGGTGGCTAAGGCGGTGGCCCGACTTGCTGCCAAAGTTTTACCCTCCTGGCCGAAGCTGGAGTTGGGTCCCAACGCGGACCGTGCGCCTGCTGTCAAGGGCCCGTCGGCCAAGAAGGATTCCAAGCCCCACGTCTGGGGCTGGGCTGGCAAGTTTTGGCAGTGCTCCGAATGTCTCCGAGGTAAGCGGGGGTCTCACCTAGTCAGGCCAGAGGGGGGCTCTTGCACTGTGGTTTTGAGAGTGCAGCCTGCAGTCCTCAGGTCCCTTGGCCACCGCTGCGCTGTAATGGATTGCTCTGATGGCTCTTTCTTGTGTGTGTGTCAGAAGTGCAATTACATGACCTCGGGAGGCAGGTTAGCTAACCTGGCCAAAGTCTGCCAGCCTGAGGATATCAAGGCGCACAATAATCCGTGGGTCAAATTGCAACGCGGGCTCCACCCTAAGCGGCCTGGGGTCACTGTTGATACTGACACGGTCTGCCTTTTCTAGATGTGTCCCACATCTGGGGTGGTGCCCCAGTCGTCCTGGCGCTGGACTGCACCAGGGGCTGGGGCCCGCCGTCCTTTTGCGGGAGCCTGTCTAAGTTTCTCTGTAGTGTGGCTGATTACTCACCTCGTTCGTGCCGCAGGGGTCGTGCGACTCAGTCTTCTTGCGTTGCAGTTGCACGGCCCTTGCCTGCGGTGCGCGGCCACGGGGTTTGGCCCTGTGGTGACAGCTGCACTGTGGGCGCCTCAGGCACTGTTTGCGGTCGTCGCCCACGGCGACCACTCTTTCTCTCGTCCCCTTGTTGCGCTGGAAGCTTGTCGAAATTTGTCAGGACTTTCTGCCAGCTTGGCTGGCTTGCTCGTCCACCACGGTGGACTCTACACGTCAAATCTTCCCTGCCAATTCATTCTACAAGCAGCTGCAGCGGCTCGCTTGTTTCTGGCCTTGGCCAGCTGGCCGCCTCACATATCGTGTGTGCCTCCAGTCGTCCTGGCGCTGGCTGCACCAGGGGTTGGAGGCCCGCCCTTTGTGGGGGCCTGCCAGGTTTCCTGTGTTCTTTTCTGGGGCGAGGTCCTGTTCAGGCGCATCTGCACTTGGACGGGCCTCGTTCTTTGTGACCAGCATTCACCGTTCCGTGCACGCATGCCAGGCACCCCATTGTTGGGGGAAGGCGCGCTCCGCGTTCTCTTGGGTTCGTGGTTGTGTGCGTGTGCGTGCGCGTTTCGTGTTGGCCGTGCTTCGCTGGTTTCACTTCTTTCGGTGTTCGGCGGGGGTCGCCCCCCGCCGACACCTGCCCTCTGCTATGTGCCCTCTTGTGCAGGCGGGGGCACGTGGCCCGTGTCTCCCCCGCCTAATTGGTCGGTACGGGTTGACACGTGGGCCTTTTTCCCCGCGGTAGCGGCGCCACTGCCTGGCGCGCCGTCGGCCCCCGTCCAGGTGTAGTAGGGCCCCCTTGGGTCCTACGGGCCTGTGAGGGGCCACCCAGGGGTGGGTCTCTGTTGCCTGGTCTCGCGGAGCGCCCAGGCACACCCACCCCTCGCGGGTCTCGAGCCTCCGTCCTCAGTGGTCGGTGGCTTCCCCCCTGGGCCTCGCCATCCCAGGGGGTGTACTTGGGCTGCTGCGTGGTCCCGAGGAAAAATCCTCCTCCTCCTCCTCCTCCTCCTCCTCCTCCTCCTCCTCCTCCTCCTCCTCCTCCTCTCCTCCTCCTCCTCCTCCTCCTCCTCCTCATCCTCCTCCTCCTCCTCTCCTCTCCTCCTCCTCCTGCTCCTCCCCCTGCTCCTCCTCCTCCTCCTCCTCCTCCTCCTCCTCCTCCTCCTCCTCCTCCTCTTCCTCTCCTCCTCCTCCTCCTCCCTCCTCCTCCTCCTCCTCCTCCTCCCTCCTCCTCCTCCTCCTCCTCCTCCTCCTCCTCCTCCTCCTCGTGCTCCTCCTCCTCCTCGCCTCCTCCTCCTCCTCCTCCTCCTCCTCCTCCTCCTCCTCCTCCTCCTCCTCCTCCTCCTCCCCTCCTCCCCCCTCCTCCTCCTCCTCCTCCTCCTCCTCCTCCTCCTCCTCCTCCTCCTCCTACCTCGCGCCCGATCGCCCGACGGCTCGCCCCTCTGCGCCAGGACCGCCTCATCCTCCTCTTCGACCGGGGCCGGCGGGTACTCCTGCGCGGGCGGCCGTCGCTCCTGGCCTGCGCGCTCTACGGCCTGCTGCTGAGGCCCGCCTACACTGCCCGTCCCCCGCGCGGCGCGGCGGCGCCCTTTGCGGCGCGGGCGGGCTCCTGCGCGGCCTTAAGGGTCTCCTCGGGGCCCCTGGTTAGATTTACGTCGGGCACGTCCCGCTCTACAGGAGGAGTATTCAGAAATTGTACAACATAGTCTGGGGGCGATGTTTAAGCATTGTGCTAGGGCTAGTTTTAATTTCTCGTCCAAAATCCGCCTGTAGGGGGACATGCCGACCTAAGGTTCTAATTTTTTTCAGAAGAGGAAAAGGTACCCATACCTCTACCCTTTCCTCGTTCTCCCTTTTTGGGCCTCCTCGGAGGCCCTCGTCGCCACCGCTGGATTCGCCTCGAAATTCTCGTCAGAACGCACCCCAGAAGAGCTCCGGGGAGTAGGGGTATCGGTACCGTTTGGCTTCCCCAGTTTGGGGAACCTTCTTGGGGCCCACCTGACGGATCTGTTCGACTCCGCTTCAACCCCCAGTTCGACTCAGGTTCGACTCAGGTTCGGCTCAAGGTCGATTCGAGTCGATTGACGTTCGACGCATTCGACGCACGAGTGGAGCGAGTGGCTCCAGGAAGGTCCCCAGGATGAGCAGCCAACCTTGGCACCACTCGGGCGTAAGCATCTTTTCTCGGCGACGCTACGCCAGAACATCTGGACCATCCTGGAGCATCCTGGGCCAGCTCGAGGCAAGCTCGCGCGAGGCCAAACGGATGCACAGGGAACGGACGTCCGAGCGATGGCAAGGGCGGACGGGGAGGGGGGCCTCGGGGCAACGGACTGGGCGCAGCTGGGAAGGATGGCCGGGAAGGGCTCTTGGTTGTGGGGGCACGGGCGTGTTCTGGCCTACTCCGGGCTTCGTGGAGGGGGGGGGGATTCTGGCCACAGCTGGGCACAGCTCGGGAGACTGGCCAGGCCAGGCTCCAGGGAGGGAGTCCAGCCCACCTGGGTCGAGGGCACGCAGCACTCTCACTGCCGTCGTCCCGACGCATGCAGGCCGCCGTCCCGATGCATGCATTGGGAGCGCGAGCCACTCCGTGCACCAAACACTGAGGCAACTCTCCCTCCAGAGAACCTCTTCCTCCTCCTCTTCGTCCTCCTCATCTTCCTCCTCCTGCTCCGGCTCCTCCTCCTCCTCCTCCTCCTCCTCCTCCTCCTCCTCCTCCTTCTCCTCCCCCTCTTCCCCGTCCTCCCCTCCTCCTCCTCCTCCTCCTCCTTCTCCTCCTCCTCCTCCACTTCCTCCTCCATCCCTTTGGCTTATCAACAACGTCCTCCTGTCGCACACATGGGCCAGTTTTCACGGCTGGCCGGGCGTTTCGCCTGAGACTTCCTCATCATGTCATGACCTTGCAGCGTGACATTGAACACAGTTTCACAGATAGAGGGCGGGTCGTTTTCGAAATGTGGATCTCGCCTTAGCGCCGCGCACACTTGCTTCAAACATTTGCAAGGTTTTCGCGGATTGAAGGCGGGCGGTTTTCAAAAGGTGGCTCGAGCCTTAGCACCGCGCACATTCATTCTAACAGTTGCAGGAGCTTCACGACGTGAGGGCGGTTCCTTTTCAAAATGTGGTTCTCGCTTCAGTGCCGCGCACAGTCGTTTTATCATTTTCCAAGATGTTCACGGATTGGGGGCGGTTCTATTTCAAAATGTGGCCCTCGCCTCAGCGCCGCGTACATTCGTTCTACAAGCCTGCAAGAGTTTTACGGATTCCCATGATCAAGGTACCAGAATTGCGTTTAGGAAGGATTCAGGACTATGAGGGTGCAACAGTTACGATGATTCGCGGTGTTGAAGTCCCAGGAATGGCGCTCTGGCGCGATTCTGGATCGTCGAGACGCAACACTAAGGCTGATCCGTGGCGTTGAAATCCCGGGCATGCTTCAGGGTCTTCAAACGGGGGGCCTCTAGGCCTCCTAGATGGGGTCGGAGTAGATGGGGTCGGAGGATCGCGCCGCATCGTCGATGCATCGCCGATGCGGCTCGATGTGCAGCCCGATTTGCTCCACGTCGACGTCGCCGATGCCTCGCCCACGTCGACGATGCATCGCCGGTGCATTGCTGATGCATCGCCGATACATCGCCGATGCATCGCCGATGTATCGCCGATGCGGCGGGATCCTCCGACCCCATCTACTCCGACCCCATCTAGGAGGCCTCTAGGGCCTGTGAAGAG